>CM040761.1:24233744-24618744 GCA_022829145.1 Albula goreensis
TGGCGTTAATTGAATACACAGCATGTCAGTTAGGTCCTAACCAGAGGACTAGTGTTAGCTATTCATGGGTTGCGTTGAGGGACTTAAGTCCTTTTCTATATGACATCCCGTCTTTACTGTTACCAACAGAGGAAGCGTGATTCAGTTGCTCATAAGATCTTCCAATCACATGACTGACTATGGATATTACCGGACTGGTAGAGGAGGAAGTGATCTTTTTAAAAGAACGATACATCCATGGAACAAAATAAAAAGTAATGGCAAAATGTCCAACAGCAATGGCTCAGTAATTATGTAGCATGATCAGGCCAGTTACACACTAGCAATTTCTATTTGTATGACACGGTGCCAGCTTTACAGCTAACGTCAGTCACGAAATTTCCAGTTAGCTTGGATGGCAATTAAAGAGAGTGTTTGCAAGCTAGCTAAAATGTCCGCAGAATTACTGTCATTGGTATCTTCTCCTAATTCAACGCTGCCTTCGCTAGCTAAACTATGTAACCAGCTAGGTACATCGGTCATTAGGTTGCGATTCAGCTAACGTTAATTTTATGGACATTTGTCAAGCAAGCTAGCTAAGTTATCGCTAGGTAGCTAGCTAGTCGCCATCAACACTTCTTACAGGCCAATTTTGTAACTGATGCTAGTAATCAGTCTCTTGACTAACAGGGTAACTAATCAATGTAAAATCAGTCATATTAATTTACTCACCTGCTGTAAGAGCAGCATAAAAAACAAATAACGCCGTGAATGAACGATGCATTTTCTTCTTCCCAGCGCAGCTCCTCTTTCCCCTTCAAGCGGATCACCTGACATTCGAGCACTGCGGAATTATGGGTAGACAAGGACCTCAGAAGGTTCCCAGTGTCACATGATCTTAAATCACCCAATGAGAAATGTCCAATGTGACATGCCTAGTGGTACAGAAATCGCAGGCTTTGGGACACTGGAAAAGGCGTATGTGCTGGGACAAGACACACAGATACTTATGCGAAAAAAGATCTCACCTTACAAAAACGTAGCGTAATTTTGCTTTATGTCCTTATTCCTTGTTCACAAATACAGTGAAACCCATAGTCATTGACGAGAGAAACTAATATGTTTTTATCATGGTGCACAAATACATATTTTATATTATGTTTTTGCAAATAATGTGGAAAAGCTAACATATGCTGCTTGCCTCCGTGATGAGGTTTAGTACAGTAAGCTACTGTACAGACAAAACAGGCCAGCCAAAGGGCACGTGACTTCACGGCGCACACCCACAGCGCGCAGCATTTTTCGAACAGTAGCAGAGTTCGTCCCACACTTTACATCTAGCAATTCGTCAATAGTTTTCTTTTCTTATTGATTGGCTAAAATGTGAAGAGATTAAGAAAAATGAGTTTACTTTATGGACACAGGAGAGTGTTGTTCATTCTTCAATTGCAACTTTTCGTGTGTCTGTGTTTGTTTGTTTTTGTTTTTTTTTTTGTCAACTTTGAAGGTTGGACATTGAAAATAGCAAAGCTGCAGCTACTGGACGAAGTTAAGGTAAGGTGAAAATTGTCGCCCAGCCCACACACAATCACGTCTATGAGCACGCGGTGTGAAAAACCACAGAGATGTACTTCTTTTTTACATACCGACAATGATTACATTCTATATTAAGTTAATTTGTTTGAATACTGAATTGTTTGTCAGGCCTATAAATACTTTGTCAAGAAAAGACAAGGCAAAATTACATATGGAAATTTTCTTGTTAAATTTGTTTAAGTTTGTCAGCTTAAACCAAGGCGCACTTTGTCACCCTGTGGCCTGTATGTCCTGTAAACCCAAATGCCCAACTCCCATCATTGTGGGTAGACATATTTTGAGATGTTGTGACACATCTTTAACCATTTGGACGGTGGCCCTTTTGAACAGGAGTACCACTGTTGAATTCCAGGCTGTGTCATTATGGAGTCAGTCTGTCATAGGCTGTCAGTGTGTGCTGTATTATTGTATTGAGATTGGCTTTTGTGGCAGAGATCAATGCTAGAGCAGTGATTTTTAGCTAAAATTTAGCTAAGATAGTGGCTCATCATTGTTTGCCATTTTTTGGATGACACTCCCATTGAGCTTGGCACAGTATTTCAGAACTGAGTAATTTAGACGCCTCGACACACCACTGCTGTGGATAGCTTTGTTAGCATCTCTGTACTTGGCCTCCTGAGTCACTGACGTTGTGCAGGTTTCTGATTTTGGATTTGGTTTGCTTAGGGAGTTTATCATTTCAGCATACACTTTATCGTGACAAACCCCACTGGTTTATTAGTAAAATATGTTCTCAGAAGTTCTGCAGAGTTATATCAAGTGCTGTAAATTTCCCACCTTCTAAAAGGTAAACCACCCCCCCCCCAGTCACCTTTCATACTACAAACTGAACCCACCTAAACATCAGCTAACCACCTACAAATGTCAAAAGACATGTTTTCGTTTGTACAGAGAGTCTCTGTCAGGTATCCTGATAGATTGTTTATTCAGACCTCATGGGTGTTTTTGAACACTTAATTTTACGTTATTTTAAAAAGTTAGTTAGCCATCCCTGTTACTTCAGTGGATTGAAATTGATTGAACACAAGGGAAAATAAAATTCTACTTGGGTAAACTATTTTGACAAAATGTTAAGATACAAGAGCTGTATATAGCTTTTTCACTTTTGAGGTATTTTTTGCTAATTTGAGTGCTAATAAAGTTTCCTTATGTGCAGTGCAGTGTATAATAAGGAAGCCATTAGCTCTTAAAGGACTCGCTGGTGAATCATCCACTGTGGGCTTCTGCTTTTTACCCTTGTGTAAGGTGTATGTAAATTGGGGAAGAGAATCTAGTGATCAGATATTTCTTGCTATGAATAATGGTAGCGTGTGTTTACAGAAAGGGTTTACAAAACGTTTAATTTCACAAGTTTCGTTTTACCTCAGAATTTCCTGATTGGGGTTCCCCTGATCACTTCTGATCTATATATGTAACACAGCAAATGTCCATGTGGCTATTTGATGTTTAGAAAGCCGTTAAACGCGAATAAAAGGCCATAAGATTTTGTCTTTTAAAAGATTTGGCTGTACCTAAGCAGGCTGAAATGTTCTGTGCTTGAACCTGTCGGTTGCGTGCTGTTCTGAGTTGCGCTGCACTTTTGTGGTTTTCCAGTGGCAATTCCGATTGTGGCCACTAGATGGAGATACACGATCACAGTGAAAGTGGAGTCTTCCTCCGTGGTTAAGTTTGGTTTTGCAGCCCTCCCGCTTCTTCCCACGAAATGTGAATGGCGAGTTGCATTCTGCTTACGGGCACGTGGTTAAGTGGAATTTATTGTGCACTATATTACCACAACAAAATGTTAGTCTTTAGTCAATGCATGGTTCTACGAGTTCACACTCCTACAACCAAAAACATGCGTTTGTCATAAAGATGTTTTGATATTAAAATGGAGGGGGATTTTCCCAGAACGTTGGGGATTTTTAGATTGGATTCTCATTGGGTTTTGAACTAATGTTACCATGTGAACAATCAATAAATATTCTAAGGATATGATGTTGTTCTGAGCAAGTCTCAGGAAAATAAATCAGAGTGAAGGATGTGCAAGGGAAAGAGCTTAAAAGTGGGCAAATATGTACGTCCTGTGATCATTTATCGCTCTGTGAACCTTAACGTTCTGGGAATGTTCTGGCAACAAAAACTGTGTTTACTGAGTTTACTGAGTCCCAGTAATTGCTAATGCCCCTGAGTAACCATATTTGCTAAATCATCCGAGCCAATTTTACTGCATAACATTCTTTGGTGGACTTATTTTCTAATAAAAATTCAAATTTAAACAATGTGTATTTGGTGCCATATTCTGGTTTATCTACAGCAGAACTGTGGTGTTTTAATAATTCTATCATGTTCATTTTGATAACCATAATGATTCATCAGTTACGTATGATCACCGCAGTGTCAAACCAGAAAGATTACATCTTAATGTTTTAAAACTCGAGGTTGTTGTCTCAAGTCCATTCGAAGGCGCGATTACCACCTTCTTACTGTAAACCACGCCTGTTTCGCACATCATAAAACAGTGGAGAGCGGGCAGGCGACGGTGCAGTGTGGCCTTCCTGAAGCAGCATAATGAATTCAACCTCGACAGACTGTCAGTCACTGACCCCTCTGAACCAGTCAAAAGCCGCTCTGGAAAAAAAAAAAAAAAAAAACTTGTCAAATACTATTCTACTCTGTCAGTGTAGCCACAGAGATACAGATTAAATACAGGGGGTGTGGGTTCTGATTTCAGCATTTGCTTTATCTGTTAACATATTTTTTTTACATGTCAATAGGCAGTATGCCCTGAGAATTGCCAAATAAATAATGCACGAGGTCAAACAGATGCTTAGCCGAGACTGTCGGACTAACAGCAACCTTGTGGCGGTGACCGCTATCTGACTGCGAATCTGCTCTGCTCTGCACGTGCGTGCGCGCGTGTCCTGCAGGTTCTTCGGTCTGTCTGGAATGACACCATGAACCATGGGGGGTTGTGATAGCTTAAAGAAATCAAGAGTCCACCGGTAGAGAGGCTGCTTTTTGACACTCGATCTGCCACAGGTGTCCAAGACGAAATGAATAACATGCGTCGCACCTCCCCGTTCCTCAAAGCGACCCTCCACTTAAGAAACTCGAGTGAGCAATTCTGTCTTGGTTGTGTTCCCAGTCCAAATTATGTTGTCGCAAGCACAACAACAACAGTCCCATCGTTATGTGGTGGTGGTCGGAAGATCGTCCTCAAAAAGAATATTTTCTTCTTCTTCACACACGCACACACACCATCAATCATTCCCCTCTTTCCGGTTGGAGCGGAGCATTGCTTTGCGGAAAGGATAGATCGTGCCTGCCGTTGGGGATTTCGTGTTGATTGCACATTATCGCTGGCAGGCAAGGCTCTGTCGCTGATGGACGGCTTACAGCAGCTTTTTTTCCGTCCCCTTGGGAAATGCCCGGCTGGCCACTCCCCGCCCCCGGCTCATAATACAATACGGGTCGGGGTGGGGTGAGAAGGGGTCCTACGGTGTCAGGACAAATTAACCACTGAAATACCAAAACCCTGCGCCATGAGCTCCTCTCTCCCTTCACGTGTGTGTAAATATAAATGTATTTTACCGTACACTTTAAAACCTAATAATTTAATTACATTAGGTCGGTCATTTATTTTCAGGTCTTGGACCGGCTGACGTTTTAAAATTAATGAAAATAAATGAATCTGAACCTATTTTCAACGGCACGATTAACATTTTAATAAGTCTAAGTAATCCAAAACACACGCACACAGAAACACACTGTTTTTATTTCAATTGATACGCCTGTTTTATTTTTATTAATTTTAAATAACTGTATTCAACTGGTTTAGAGTAATTTGAATAATTGATCGACACAAATAGGCTACACAACATCAATCCGACGCATGCAGTTGATTGTCTGGGACCGTTTTAAATCTCCAACGGCTGTACGAGCCTGAAATCAAGGATTCCATCTTTTTAATAAATTAATGAAAGTATGTGCGCTGGAACCACGGGTTTAATTTCCGAGACGCAAGCAGAATTTCAAGCCAGATGGTTAATCACAGGGTCACAGTTTCACTTGATTGCAACCCACGGTGTACATCGGCTCAGCGTTTCCACAGCTTATAGGGAGCAGTCTATTAAACCCGAGGAAATATGCGTAAATGTAGCCTACGTGAAGTTATATAACGCAGTTCATCAAGCAGTACGATGCCTGATTCTGCCTCCTGGGCATTGATGAACCTCGTTCTCCGCACCCTTCCGTTAAGAATCATTTGATTGAATTTGGTATTGGTTTAGATTTCTATGCGCTTTTGTTTTATAATATTTTACCTATAAATAAAGCATTGCGTAGAAATGGTTAATGTGTTTGTACTTTGGTTGTACTGAACCACGGAATGCGAAGTTGTCATTATTAGAGCTCAAACTACCCAAAGGCATCTCCGATCGAGGAGGTGTATCCTTTATTTATTAATGAAAAAATGCATTAACTATGTAAGTGGTTAGCTCGAACCATTATGAAGGAGTGCAAGGAATTCACAAGAGTTTTAGAAATCCGAACACCACCACCCCTTCCTACGCAAATATCTGTTTAGTTTACAGCTGTTTTGCAGACGTCGGTCGACTTAAGAGAAGTCACTAAATCAACGGAATGTCATTACTGGCGATCTTGGTTCACTGGACCAATTCGGGCGCTGGCCCACGCAGAAGAATTACGCAGTCATCATCGATATCAATTAACGCAACTCGTAAGATCACTTTAGAGGGATGAAAATGGGCGTTCTGAATGACTTGTCCTGAAATACAGCTTTTGTTGTGCAAACTAGCCTATTGATGTAGACTACCTGTCACCCTCAAAACAAAAGAGGTTCGTCCACCAAACGAGTTGGCTACGTAAAAAAAAATAAGCTTTATGCAAATATGAATGGATGGTTCTCTTGTGTGACAAGCCATTTTATTTTAGGGAGGTCAGGAACTCGGATACTAACAAAGCAGACATGGTGCAACAATGAAGGAAAGAGGTTCGGTTAGCCAGGACATAGTAGGGTTTCATCAAGGCGTGCTAATGGCTTCAGTTTCAGACACCAAAATGAAAGGTCGATAAATTAATTCCCAGGATCACGATTCAGTAGCTGTGTGGAATGTGCCTTTCGGCAGTGCCTCTTTCTATTAATATATTTTTTCTAATGATAGAAACACAGTCAATACCATGTTCAAATTGTTGATTAGCTCAAGGTTTCTCATTCTCTGTTTTGGGGACCTAGTCTCTGTTTCCTTTCACCCAATAGTAACAATTCGTGAATAGGTACGAGCTGTTAACGGTTCTTAATTACATACATTTAAAGTCTATTGAAAGATGGTTTACCATTTTAAGCAGGCATTAGGACATAAATGTCTTGTATGCCGTACAAAATGTAAGGTCAGTCAGATCAACCTGTGGTTTTGTTTTATACATTGCAAAAAGTCGCAGTTGAAAGAGGTACCATTTTTTTTTATAGTTGATAAAATTGTAGACTGTCAGGTGAGATAAGTAGGGTCATACATGCTGACAGTGTGGAAATTGTAACTAAACCAATTTAGTAAAATGACCTCATTCACTCACTTTTTCCACCCTCCTAGTGCCCTGTCCTTTCAGTATGCTAGAATGGGAAGATTGCTCATTTAAACAGAACACAAGGCCTGACATTATAAACAAGAATTCACTTGTACAGCATTTAATTTTAGATTTAGAGTCCTGCGGCATCTACCAGTGATGAGAGACTGGAGATTCATGACATCACAAATGGAGCTATCCGATGTGCTGGGGGTCTTTGCTTGTGATCACTGGCAAACCTTTTTGGAACTCATCAACCATTAATAAACAACTTAAAACATACGACAGCTAATGACTCTACACTATGGAACTATCTATGGTTTAATTGCACCAAATGGGTCTATATTACCACTATGATTTTAGGTAAAAGAAACTACTTATTTAGAAACTTTTTTTAGATTGCACCATGACCTGAGTTGAACCATTTATTGTGTTTTGCTGTTTTAGCTCATGCTTAGTAGAGTAGATGACAGAATTTACTGCAGTGGCTATACTGCAATTAATAACAGTGCCTGGTCTTGGCATGGGGTAAAAAACAGTTTTTTTTAGTCAAATCACACCCCCTATATCAACAGATTATTGCATAATGCTACTTTTTCTCTTTATCTAGCCTATGTGTATGGCCGAAAATGGGGAAATGTTTAGCTAGATAATCTGGACAGCACGACACGCGTCACGAAAGCCCGACCAATACACACGAAAGAAGGAGTAGCAGAGGCAGAAGGTAGGGGGAGGGGGTTGGAGGGGTTGCCTCCTCTGAGATAGCAGCAAACCGCCAGGGAGCCCACAGATCGGCACCATTGTTCTTCTGGGGGCTAACGGGAAGACGACGCCTGTGCACAACTGCTGGGAGATAAATAATGGCCTTTTACAGAGATGTGGTTCAGAACCCCCGTCCCCTCTCTCTCTCTCCCCCACCCCATTTCCAGTCCTAATGAGTGTTTGCATGCTGCCATCGTGTGTGTGCGCTTGAGTTAGTGTGTGTGTGCGTGTGCGTTTGCTTAAATGGCCGCGCTCTTGCGTCAGCATGTGTAATGTAATTTATCTCTGTGTATTGTCCTGGATGAATTCGTAGCCTTTAAACTCTGCGGACCCCTCTCCAGTTCCATGTGTTATAGGTTAGCCCAAGGAGCATTTATCAACCGATGTCTATTCACATTATCCTCAGAGATGTTCAATAGGGACAGCCAGACTACCTTTGTATAATAATCTCTTAACATTTTAACAAACAATAAGGCACATAACCTCAAAGAAATCGTTTATAAATTTAAATATATATATATATTTTTTTTGTTCCTGCACTCAGACTGAATCTGCCCAATAAAAAATCCATACTGAGAAAAAAAAAAATGTAAAATACATCGTTACATATTTATAACAGGACCAAGGAGTGCATTGTAGACTATGCGAAGGCCCATGAACTGAATGCATGACCATGAAAATTGTAGTTGCATGAACAAAGACTACCTAAAAGCCTGATTTGTCATGTATGCTATGGCAGCAGTATTTCAATTTAAAAAATCAATTTCATTTGTTCCTGTAACATGGTGCTGTTATAGCCTTGATGTTACCTCTCTAGTCTTTGGGGCTAGCCTGATGGTCCTGTAACCCTCTCACTAATCCATCTTTAGGACCGGTCGCGACCCTCGAATTATTTGTTCCTGTGCACCACGGACATTTTAACTTGAGACAGGTCTCTGAGCTGTTAGCCAGCTTTATTAAATGTCCAAACACTCTCAAGCACAAGACTTTCAGCCACATCTTAAACCAGCTGCTCTTCGCTAAATTCTGTATGTGCACCCAATTTATCCACTAATACTCTAGCCTATAATTTCAGTTATATAACTGTAGTATTTCCAAAGCTTTCCGAAACTGTGTTAAGTACTAAGACCAACCTTCCAGAAGCTGCAGCATTTTCTCCCTTTATGCATTCTGATGGGCAGTCTTTCTCAAGCCTTCCCATTTGAGCACAATAAAGCCACTCAGATGTGCTGTGTCCACCCAATAGCCTCCAATAATTCTTAGGATATCCAAACATCTGTTGGCTGACCTCATGCCCATCTCATGAGTGACTGTTATCGGAAATATGAAACATTTTCCGGGCTTTCAGGTCATTTTAAAAACCACGTTTTAAGTCCACTTCTCTTGAACGTAGTTGGACACATTTTTTTTAGTTGACACTCACATAACCCTCAAGCATAGAACACTGAGGCTTGTTAAAATTCAGCCCACAAGGTTATGGAAATTTCAGGAATTTCCATAGCAAAACTATCTGCTCTGTTCTCCATTAAAAAAAAATCTGCCTGCATGAATGGCAAAAGATGCATAATTCTGTTGCATGATCACATTTTATAATAAAGGCATGTCAAATTTGCTGTGGAGTTTTGATATTTTGATTGTATGAAAGTGAAGTTATTTGTTGGTGAGGGTACTGTCCCTTAAGTGTCTCTTGCACATTTGCTTTGTATGCCGCCACTGTTTTCTCTCCAGTGATGTGCACAGCAGTTCTCATGGAATAATAAAAACATAGATATGATCTGAAAGTCAATATGCTGGTAGGGGTGAAGACTGGGCAGTTTGTGGTCAAGTCAAACACTGCTGCGCAAAAACAGAGGTATGGCCCTTCATGTGGCCCATGTTGTTAGTGTGATGTGGACGCGGTTCACTGTTCTGTAGAAAGAAAAGTGACGTTTCCTTTGCTTAAACAGTGCATGGAGCAGATTTCAGTTGACTTCAGTTTGGGGTTCTGTTCCTGTATGCAAGCCTACCTCGTGTCCTGTCCTTGAACCCTGCTGTCAGATGGGTTTGCTGTAGGGTGTGCACAGCACAAAGTGAGTCAGTCACACAGGTTTTCATGCCTCTTACAATTTGGGGCTTTTTTTAACAGCAAATGGAATCTTCAGGAGACAGTAAAGACAGATACCTATTGTTGTAATGTGTGTTTGAACCCCCCCCCCCTGTTTGAGTGCTTGTAAACAAATTCATCGCAGCAGTAAATACGGGGTGGTTTCACTAGTATTTCTGCTTTTTTAACCGTGGCCACAGGCTCGATCCCTCCCGCCCTGTAAGCGCATTGCGCCGCCGCGTGACCTTCAGGTCAGATCCCGAGGGGTTGCGCGAGGGAGGGAGGGCCGTGCTGTCAGACTATACGGGCAATCCTATTACCACCGCAGTGTGCGTGATTATCCAGCTTCCTGCTGTACGGCGCAATAAACTGGGCTTTTACAGCTCGCTTCAAGGTAAACACACAAGAGCCGCAAATACAATCGCAGCGATGTTTCCTCGGACAACTGTCGAAAGACAGGGACACCCTCTCCTTACTTTTCAGCACCTGCGCTGTAGCCATGGCTTTTGCTCGACCAGTCTCTGTCGAGTTCATATTACGGAGGAGTTTTTTCTACATTTCAGTCTCCACACAACGATAGAAAAGAAACGTTTGAAAACTTTTGTCTTGGTGTATTAGACACTTATCGGGGCTGCAGTGCAACATTTTGTCATTTTAATTCTCCCAATAATTTGTGCTAACAGCTCAAGGCACAGTACATGTGATCCTCGCTGTTGGGTAATTAAGTTCAAGCTTATGTCACATAAGTCACAAAAATAAATGCTGAACTAGGTTAAGGCTGTTTTAAATTACTAAGGAGCATTCAAAGTGTAACGTTATTGTCTGCAGATTCCCTGCATTGTCAGCCTTGAACACATTTGGTTGCACCCACAGCTATTACTCCGGTTATGCCATGTTATAGGCTAGCTACACTTAATTATGAATGAAGACATGGTGTGCGTGTGTGCTGGATTGTACCGCTGCCAGAGAACATTCTTTACACAAAGTGTGAATGCTGAGGTTTTAAAAAAAAAATAATAATAATAATAAAATAATAAATGTACAGCATTAAACCTTCCGTTGTACCAGACAATTCGGGATCAAATCCCATGTGGCAAATTTCTTCAATTCCCTTAAGCGCCATTCGCTTTGCTGTTCTTCTTCCCGCAAAATAAGGCCGTTTACTAGAATTCAGCTACATGTATCAATATACATTTTTAAACATTTGGCATAAACTAATTTCGTACTGCGTAATTAAATTGCGTTTGGTTTCGCGAGATTGTATGTAGGCGAGTGCTGTCTTAAACAGAACACTTTAAACGCTGTAATAATTTAAACTGCTTTCCTGTCAAGGTAGCCTACATGTTCCACTTGGTGAGCTTTATTTATAATACCGTGTGAATAGGGGCCACACGGAGCGGACACGTCCGTTTGCCAATTCCTCCCTCTCCCCGCTTTCTCGTTCGCTCGAGACATTTTTTTCCTCTTGTTTTGTTTTACACGTCCGTCGAGCGGAGTGTGCTGGGGGTTTATGGTAATTGCGGTTCCCCGACTGGCCTTCTGGGTAGAGTCTGTGAGTGGGAGCGAAATGCTCTCAGCTCTCATTCTCCGTTGCACGCACGGAGACAGCAGCAGTTGGTGTCTTGAGCTGCACTCGGCGCCAGAGAGAGGGAACTAGGACTGACGAAAAACGACGGAAAAAATATATTTAAAACTGTTTATAGCAAACCTGAACGGATAAGAAGATTATTTCTTCAAAATGGGAATTTTATTTTCTACAGAATCGCGAGGAAGTGCATAACTACTAGTTATACTTTAAATCGGCGTGTGCTCGGTGTGAGCTAACCCAACATGGCGCTGCGAGGCATAACCAAGCTGAATTAATTGCTCGAGTGGAAGGACTGTCGCCACCTGTACCCTTGTGTTACTCACGGAGATCTAACCCTGTATTCGGACCTAGGGATATATCGATTTGGATCTTGGATTCCGAGGATGTCTATAAACCACTTTAATTTTGCGCAGTTTTTTCCCCAACTGGAAATACACCGATACTTTGGATCGTTACAAAAAAGTACTCAGACTACCTTCAGCTATTGTTAAAGAAACACGAAAACCCCCACAATTTGTTCTTTTGTTTAGCAAAGAACAAATAGCTACATATAGTCGAACGATCGGTGTTGTTTTGCCCGTGACGGTGGTCTGAGTTTGGCTGGAATGTTTGCGCTTCTGTGAAACAGGATCGTGTCTGGTTCGAACTGATCAGTATAGGAAACTTGAAACAGGAGAAATAAGCGTGAAGTTCAATACACGTTTGGATTCTGCCCTACACTGAGAGACATATCTAATTTTTGTCCAGGTAAGACACGTTTTATGTTATTTCCGAGGAGCAGACTGAATATTTGTCTCTTTTTCTCAGTTCCTGACCCACCTCGGATATTGTACATTACAGCAATAAATCCTTGTATTTAAAACGGACCAGACAGTTTTAAGAATGTCGTATATATGATGTAGGATATTGTTATCAACGGCGACCTTCGTGGGTTGTCCCGACTTGAGTGTAGCGTTTTTTTAGTGCCGATAGCGAACCACCGTGGAAAAAAATCCCTGTCTTTATGTGTACGTTTGCCCTGACTGGCTAGTCTAACGTTAGCTTTTTATCGAGAACTACTCAGATGAGTAGCGAAAGCGTATCTTTGTGCCTTTCTGTGTAAATGGCTGCGGTTTCTGTTAAATTACTCAGACTATTTTAATCAGCTCGCCTCGAACTGGCAAAAGCTCTATGTTTTAATGAATAATTTCCAGCAGGGCACATCGGCTTCCCATTTTACGGTTGTGGACCTCATAGATTCTCGGGGAAGTGTTTTCGTTTTTCAAAGAATGATTTGTGACACTCTCTTGTGAATGAAACTCAAGTGTTTATTTTTAGGAGCATTCTTTGGTTGTTGTATAGAATGTGACTGCCGGCACATCATAGGAGTTTTTATGTTAAGTAAGGTAGCTTTAAGTTCCTGTTTCCAGGATAAACCGTGCTGTTACGGACTCGAGCCTCGCCCTGCGGCTTGGTAGTGTTCCGTCTACATACGAATCTGCAGCTGAACACGGCGGGGCATCCCAGCACTGTTTGCGCGTGTGAGTGTGTGTGCGCGCGCGTATGTGTGTGTGTTTGTGTGTGTGTGTGTCTGCACTGGAGGGTATGGGGAAGGTGCGGATTCGTGCCTCGCGGGATAGAGTGCGAGACACTGTAGGCTACGGGCCAGTTAGACTGCGGCAGAGACGTGATCCATCTGAGAGGATATGATATGAATATAGGAGCGCCCATACTCCCTTCCCACCACAGAGCACAGAATGGCTCGTGCAGGTGTGAGGCAAACTGCAAAAAAAAATAAAAAATAATAATAATAATAATGTGCTTGATGCCTCCGATCCCATATCCAGAAATGGCAACTGCCACAATGGAAATACTCATTTGTTTTTTATAAAGTAGTCAAGAAGTCCTCTGTAATCTTTCCACTGCAATTTGAAGATCTGAATTTCTTAAGTTAGGTTACCATGAACAAAAGAATAAACTTGGTACTCAACAAGACGTTGGGGAACAGCCTACGCTGGGGGCTAAATTTAACTGTTTTACTTTGAATTCTGTCATGCACGCAGATACGAACAGGAGTGATTCTAGCTTTCGCGTACATCTGTCGTGACTAGTGGTACAGTATTGGCATTTAGAATGGACCGTTAGTCACTGTACCTGGATATTGGGTTTTTGCCTGATTATAACTGATTTATATCAAGAAACAAGTCTTCAGTATTCGTTTTTGTGATGTAGTGTTTTCATATTGTTTCCTGGTGTGAATGTTGAATTCTTTAGGCTATTAAAAGGATTCCGCCCAAAGCGGGTCTGACGTTGGCAGTTGGCTGAACAATAGAAAATGCTGTTAAGTTCACACGAATTCATGAAGCGAGCCATTGCAAAACATGCGACCGATGTTAGGATTGTAGAATTTGGTGGGGAAAGAGCGTGTCGCATGCCTTATAGAGATTTTTTGTCCAGATAATTTGAACTCAAAGGAAGAAGGAATCACCAAGTTGAATGGATGTTGTGTAATGGGACAAAGTTTCTGAAGCCCTTTCCATATGTTCACATAAGATATTTCTTTGAAACTGCCATGGACAGGTTATTGTTCCTACTCTCAGTAAAATAATCTAAGAGTGATATTTCACTTTATCGTACAGTAATTGTAACCGGCCGCCTGTAGACGATGTTTGATTATTCTTATCTTGGACTGCCTCTACCACGGCACAGGGAGCGGTCGACGGAATGAAATGGCAGAAACAAATGAGGACGGGTGATGGGCGTTTGGGACGGGTTAATATTGCTTAAGGTAATAAAAATTAACAAAGCTACGTATGTTCTCATTTGGGAATTAGCTATGTTTGCTTCCGTCCGCTGTCCAAACGTGGGCTATGTTGTCACTGTCTCCAAATTATCCTTACAGCCTATACTATCCGTGAGTGGAGTACCCTACCCTTATTGTTATCGCTCTGTGTAGAACATGCACTGTTTTGAGAGAAAGATGCATCTGTTCTACTGTCATTTCAATTCATCGTATATGACAAAGGATTTGAAGACCAAATCGACTACTCTGTTCTGTCTGGATGTAACAGGCTACTTTGAGGAGCCGCAGCGTGTTGGTGCGAGTTTGAACGATTGACTTTTCGCTCAAAACTGCTTTAGATTTAACTAGATGGCCTGGTAGGATATAGACCATAGTCTACTTCGAGATATAGTCAAAGCTAGGCTAAAGTTCAAGCTCCGTGCATGAACCAAGTCGTAACGACTCTACAACACAATTGTTGGTTTCAGGGAAGCAGTCCCAGTGCATAAATTCAGTTTTGGCTCCAATGCTTAAAAAAACGCACACGTTGTTCTTTCCTCCAATCCCAAAATTGATGACATAAAAGTAAAAATTTGACTAAATTCGGTTGGAATGCAGTGTCGTACGTGGCCCACAGTGGACTACTCCCTGCCCCAGGCAGTCATTGTATGTGCCGCTAATTCAGTGTTTTCAACCACAACCATCTGTCCGTGATACCCATACGTGATACAGTGTATACGGTTGTCCTGAAATCAACAGTTCGATTAATTTTAACCGACCCTTTCACTAGTGTAATGACAATATATACAACCATATTTTTCAGAGAGAAGCGTAGCATAATCCTTTCCCGTCGACCAGTTTGATTTGGTGGCATTCCAGTTCAGAGCAGCCACTTTTTCATTTGAAGTTTTGGGAAGGCAAACGGCATAATCCCCCAGTGTAAAATGAAACCGTTACTACCCGACATATTGCCACAATCTAGTCTAATGTACACGAAATGCTAAATCCTGGAATTGACAGTTGTCCGATCAGGCTATTCGAACAAATCATCTGTAGCATGGATGTAGTTTGAAGGCGTCGTTGTGTGACGTAATGCCACAGCGAATGGCAGTCAGTCAGCCTCTTAAAGGAAATTAGCAGCAGTTCATTTCCACACTGGAGATAAGTCAGATGTGTCTTAAAATGGTTTGCAAATAACGGAAGATTAAGTGAAATAGAAGTATTGGCAGAGGATGGCAAAACTTTGGATGGACGGGGGGGTGAACTGCGTATTGTAATTTTCTGACAATGGAATGTAGGCTGTGACAAATCAGAGTAACCGCGTTCTGGCGTCCCGAGGCGTGCAGCCTTTTCAGGTCACGCGCAGAGGCACAGTTAGGCTGATAAATGGGCGGCTGTTGAGCCCTGCAAGGTCGTCGTTTTCTGTTGGAAGCCAGTTCACATTCTTCGGTGCACTAGCCGTTATAGGCATGTAAACAAAGGGACTTGGGGTCATTTCTTTTGCGTTTGATGGGCAGTGTCTGTTTGTGACAGTCCTGTTCCCTGCGGTGAAGAGGCTAAATGTTAATTTGCTGTGCAAGGAGACAATTCGGCAGGCTGAAACAATTGAAACCAATTGCAACCTAATCTTTACATATTCTGTCCATGTATGTGTGCAAGCTTTGGAATGTATTTGTGTGCAAGAATTGTCTTTGAGACATTTTAACTATTTAGTTTTATTGTTAACATACAAGGAAAAGTTAAATAACAGCAGGCCATAAATGGCTCAATTAAACCTAAGTGCACAGACTGTTGTGTGGAACGATTTTATATTAATGACAACATAGACCAGCCTATAACTATTTATTTACTATTCATTTTCAGAGTTGCAGCAGTGGTTTATGGCCATGGTTCATGTCCCAATCCTTGTGGCCAACAATACAACAGTGATCAACAAATAAAACTTGTATTTCTTGGCTTGGTGATGACTGACCCACGAATATAAACGGCTTAAGTCGCATCTGAGCAATGAGGATATCAGGTCTTTCTTGATTGATGAAAGGAATTGTCCAAACCCCATTCAATAGCATTGTATTCATATGGAAATGTAAAGGAATTAGACTGTGCTAAACCTTGCCCCGTTTGGTTGAATTGTTCATTTTTAAAGGTTCCATTTGGTAGGGAAATGTTGTCTTGCTAATAGTCAGCGGAATTACCTAAAAAGACTAACGGATTCAGGTCATTTGAATACTCTGTGGTGCATGGAGTTTTAACTGCCATTTTGAACTCCTCAAAACCCCAGCGCACCTGAAAAAACCTAAACCAGAAACTCGTTCAAAATGTTGGAAAAACGCAGGCACAGTCAGAATGGCCGGTTGAGCTGGAGCTGATCTGAAATGGGCCAGTCCTGGTCGTCCATTTTAGCTTTTAAGATTAGGGCCTGCTCCCTCCAATATAAGTCAATATTAGAATATATGGCATTGAGCTGGAGAGATTGGGTTTCGGAGTTGGCTCCCGGAGGAGACGTCGGGGTTTGATTGAAGTCAGGCTCAGTCCGGGCCTCCCTCGGGACGGCATCCTGAAACGGGAGAGCTCTTTTCTCCGTTTCAGAAAGGCCTTTGTGCCGCAGGATCTCCGCGTGCACGGATCGCTGCGCTTTCAGAAGAACGTGTTACTGCCTATTCTAGCATTGTTTTCCTACCGCTTATTTTTTTCTCTATCCTCTTTTTTTTTTTTTTTCTTTCCCCGCTTCTTTACTCGGAGCGCAAGATCTGGAACCGTTGCACACTCAGCACTGGGTGTAGACTGTGTTAGTGGAGTTGTTCCTCGTTATGGATGCAGTGTGTGTGTGCAGCCTGTTTGTTTAACGATAAACATCTAAATAAATGTTATACACGCCTTTACAAAACAGAGTGTAGTTTGGTGTGTGGGAGGGTCTGCGTTCTAATAAAAGCGTTTCTCTTGCAAAAACGGCTTTGTTCACTCACCATATCCAGTTTGTGCAGAAGTAACTTGACCATTACTTTATTCAGATTAATGCTTTGTCTTGATGCCTCTATTTTCTGCAGTCCTTGAATCTTAGTTGAAGAGTTGCCTGTCAGCCCAAAAAAAAAAAACTCTGCATTTCGAGGGATGCTGGCGTCAACAGCTATCTCCCTCTCTGCAGGCCCCGACCTGAAAGACGTATCGTTCTAGTTTTATTATGTCACTGCCTTGGGGCTTTGACTGCTGACGAAATACGGGAGAAATACCGCCACTTCACGTCTCCCTGCCAAGACAGGACGCTGGGAAGCACACGGCACACATTTTTATTAATTTATTTATTTTCGTTGTTCTACTGCGCATTGTATGTTCATTCAGATATGCCTACCTGCTGGTCTGGTGATTAATCGTTTTATCAGCTTGCATGATGCTCAGGACCTCCATGCTGCACCTGCCATTTCAGCGTTTCAACTGCCAAACGCTGGAACGTCCCTCAGTACTCTGGGGGAGGTTTATCTTGCTTGTAAAAAGGTTCTGAAAAGGTTCTCTACTCATTGTCATTGGGGAACCGTTTTTGGTACCACATAGGAACATTAATGAACCGTGCATTACTTAACCTATGAGAGAACCTTTTTGGTTCTACATACAACCCAGTTACAAATCATAGGATACTGTAGCACAAAATGGGTCCTTTAAAAAATGCTTCTTCATGGTTGGTGAAGAGTCCTCTTGTTTCTGCTTAATAACTTTTTTGAGTGTATATCCAGATGGGTGATGGGTAGCCCAGACATTCAGAAGCGACTGCTGGTCTCCTCTCAAATGAGCCGTGAACAGCAGAAAATTGTAATCTGCGTATATTGATCATTCTTACCGAATGATTAGGCCCAAGAACCGAACCTTATAGCCAAATGTTTGCGCGGGTAGCTATTGGTGAGAGGAGGCGGCTGTTCTCCTGAGGCCATTTCTGAGTGTTTTCAGTAACATAAAGAACCATTTGATTCCCTTTTCCCATTCGCCTTGGAATGAATCAGCAATTTTTAGCTACAGTCGTACAGGCTCAGCACAGACATCTCGGTGTTGCTGTTTTGAGTTCAGATTGTAAAATGATTGTTACGGCAAGTTGCATACACTCTTCGGAGAAAAGATTTCCTGAGGGTTATTTGTCCCAATAGAAGAACTCGTGAAGGTTCTTCTTTGATATGAATATTGCTCAAGGGTTCTCTGTAGAACCTTATTCTGAGGGTTATATAAAGAACCCCTGATAAGATGTCTGTATCCAAGAAGAACCTTTAAGGGTTCCCCCAGCAGGACAAATGAAGAACCTTTAAAGGTGCTAGAGAGAACTTTTTCTTCTAAAAGTGTACGCCATGTAGTCAGGGTCGAGTGTGAGGTCTGTTTCCAGCCCAAGCAAATAAAAGTCACTGGCAGACTTGTCTGTCCCTTTTCCTCCTCTCCTTTTGCCCTTTGTAGCTCATACTGAGTTTCATCTCCAAACGTGTTCATTATAATCTAGACTCCACGCTTCACCTTGTTGCGCTGATAGACCTTGCACCACTGGATACTTTTTGTTTCTCCTTTTAATGGCTTAGGCTGTTCTAACTCGGCGATTTCAACTCTAATTGAAGTAATTATGAGGGCTGAAACATTATGACACAGGGCATTAATATTTTAAATGGCAGTCAATTCGGGCATTTTGTCTCAGAGAAAACCAAACCTAAAAAACACTGAGATGGTCTTTTGAGATGTGGCCCTTCTACCTCACCAGGATGGCATTGAGGGCCTGTTGTGAGTTGGGACTGTTCTGTGGGTGCAGCGACTGAGGCCACCGATCTCTTAAAATGTAGGACAGTCGTGAGAGATTGATCTCAATATACGTATCACAGTTTTGGATGTAGGGGGAAAACATTGTGAAGGGGGTGAACTAGGACTACTCAAGGTAAACCACAGTCAGTCCCATATTGTTTTCTGTTTTATCAGAGAGAGAATGCAGTCTCCTGCATTCCTGCTGTTTCCAGTTGCTGTTTTGTGTGTGTGGATTGCTCAGTGGCATCAAAATGCCACGTTTCCCCTGCTGTTGTGTCCATCGGTCTATACAAACTGCTTGAGTCTCCTCCTGTTTGTTTGACCCCAAGTCTGTCATTGGGAGTACTCCAAGTAAGGTACACAGTGAAGTAGCCTAAGACATTGTTTTCACTAAATACCTCAAGATCTGTATTTTTGGACGGAATGGTCGAATTAAATGCTTGAAATCAAGGCTTGACAAGATTTTCAAAGATAGACGGCATGTTTTGGTAATTGAGTTCCGTGTGACTGCTATTTCAGTCTAAAATGCAGCGCTGCTGTTATAGTTAAGGAAAAGCTCAGCGCTTCGTCTCGGCAAACGAGAACTAAAATGGTTCACTTAGTGGGGGATAATAACAGAAGTGCCGCTAATAGCCAACAATCTCAGCTTTGTGTTTTAAGTTAACTGTCGAATGTTTGCAACGCTTTTAACACGCGGAGAGGTTCGTGACTGGCGAGCCTTTCAGACGGTCTTATGTTCTCCGCAGCGCGGAAGAGCGGAGACCTTCGTGCTGCGGTGAGCGGAGGGGGGAAGCGATTACGCGTTCATTTGCTGTATAATAAGCTATTCTCGATTCCCCGTGGGTCGCCTCCATTCTGATAGGAGAGGGACGGGATGGGACGGGCTCCTATCCGATCGATCAGCGACTCCCCTCAACGGCGGCGTTGCTTTGTCACCGTGGAGGGAACCACTGACCCTGTCACCTCCAATTATGCAAAACCAACTCCACGATTGTTGAAGTCCTTTTCCCCGAATTCTCTTCCCCTTTTGCTCTGTGTGGGTTGCACGTTATTGTTTGCACTTACTGCAGATTCTGAAAAGGGCTGCTGTCCGTGCGCCCTAGCCAGCACCCTTGATTACTACTTGACTTTGGTACGGAACCATAAACAGTATTCTCGGCAATTTGATTACATTATAATCTTGCTCTAAGTCTGTGTAAAGTTGCCTCTTTTGTCTAATCGAAAAATAAAGCAGTAGTTGTCGCCGCTCAGCTTGGCCAAAATGACAATACATGCCCACAATGACTCTTAATTAAAAAGAGCTGGAGTAGGATGAGATTGTAAGATATTTACTTGAGAGATACTGACACCTAAAATTATGTTTTAGTGGAGGGGATACGCTATAGCGCCCGCCCTTTATTTGATTGTTCCGGTCCCCCTCGCTGACAGGCGGGATACTGTGTCTTTAAAATGGCGCGGACAGTCTGTTTCCGACACGCAAGCAGCCTCGCTGCGTGAGGAGAGGGAGCGAAAAGTTCCACTGTGATGCATGTTTATGACAGGCAGCGAGGCTGTGTCCTTATGGGGAACTACGTATGTCTACTCTGTGTGTTGTCTGTTGTGTCCTTTACGATAGCAAAAATCACAGTCTAGAACTACAACTCTTGTGACCTGTATCCAAATTTATCCTTAAAGCTCTAAGTGATCCGCAAGCACGTACGTTTTTTTTTTTTATTTGCTCGATGCTACTGCAGCGTTGCATAACATTACGAGGGGGGAAAACAATTTAACTGGCTCCAGTAACAAGCGCTGGAGCGCAAGAGGGTAATTTGGTTCGTTGAGTATTAAGAGCAGTTTATTCTTAATTAAGCCTCTTTCCTTTACTATTTTGAGATCTGTGAAGAAGTACTGTAAAAATATGATTTGTTTGACCAAATCACTTGTACTTATTGGGTGCGTGCCCCTCTCTGCTTCTGTCATTTTTTCTCTCATTTTTTTTTATTTAATGAGGTCAGTTGGTAAGGACATTCTCGTAGGGTATTGGAGGCGAGCTCCCCATGGAGTTTCACAGAATAACAGCCCATACAAAGCACAGCAGTGTAAGAAAAACTATAATGGCTTTCTGTTTAGCCATCAGTGTAAGAATGAGTAACGTTACGCTTCAACACATTGCGCTTTGTTCCTGAGTTGTACACGAGATAAGACAAGCATACAACATGGTTGTAAATTGTGAACGGCGTAATTAGTTTATTTACCAGTTACATATTGGAGACAGTGTCGCAACTGAAGTGTGTACCCCAGGTGGTAAAAGGGTGTATGTCGAGGGATAAATCTGGTATTGACTGAATATTCATCGCGTTTTCCTATTCCTTAAGTTGATGGGAAATCAGTAGATTAGTGATGTAAGAGAAATGCAAAACTCCGTACAATGCAATGTGTTACAGAGTGTTGTATTATGTCTGTTTTTGCCTGTAATTTAATCGCGCATTACCCTTAATTACACTCGGCTACTTGAGTGCATAGCAGGGCGAGCTAATGCTTTGTTCGGGTTAATGACGCGATTAAAAAAGCTTTGGCGTTTGCCGTTTCGTGTCGTGTTTGTCTTGACCACGGACAGTTTTCCTTACTGTGGGCAATTTCAAACCGCCGTTGACATTGCATTATGACTAACGGTGTTAACCCTTTCCACAGATGGTCCAGTGGAAACTAAAAAGCATTGCTGCACTGTCATCTGTGGCGTCTTTGCGATGCTGTTCTCGAGTATGGATCCTGCAGTGACAGTTTTTTTTTTTTTTTTTAACTATTCCGCAACTTTTACTTTAGAAATGCGCCTGTAGCCTGATGTGTTCAACGGTTTGTTTTCGTGCGCTGAGTTAACACGAAAGAATTAAAGAGGAAATAAACTCGTCGAAAAGTAGTTTTCTTTCTGAGACGTTGAGGTTGTCCTTGTGATTTTGTTTCAGTGATGAGTTAGTAAATACCCTAGCTTTTAGCACTGTCCTGTCTCCAGTGTGTTCAGCAATGCGCCTTTAATCTTGGTTTAATGTTTTAATTCCCAGATACTCGTTGACTGTTGAACCTCGCGCTGCCGCTTTAAGAGGCGGCAAGCTCGGGCGCGAGATAAAGCTGGCGATCAGCCAGCGGCAGAAAGCGAGAGGGCGCCAAATCGCAGCTCCCGAGTTGATACAGCTGGGTTATCTGGATCACTCCACCCTCCGTGCGCGCACACACGCTCCTCCCGTTCCTGCGCAGCGCTGGCGGCAAGCGCTTCACCTTGGGGAACTGTTATTACAATGAACAAACTTCGCCTTTTTCATATTCAACCCTTGATGAATGGCGTTCAAGATGTTTTGACCTTGCTCTCCGGAATAAGGCCGGAACGTGGCCTGTGGTGTGACCTGACCCCCTGTTTCCGTTCATAGTTGCGCAACAGAAGGGGATTGAGTTGGTATAGCTCACAGTGTGCCAACACAACAGTGATGGACTTCAAAAATATATTGATTGTGCAAGCTCCTCTGCGATGCTAAGCCTCATTGCACACATTCCGATAACGTTCAAAATGGACAGGTGCCGGTTTCATTTTTGCTTGGACATAAGGCTCTTATTACAATTAAGTAGCCTATAATGTAACAATGTAAAAAAATCCCTTCCTGTGGGTTTGAATGTGTTGTCACCGGTCTGTGATTGATCCTTTTGCACAAAAACACCAGTGCAAAAAAAATGTTGAACCCAATGATTCTGCCACTTCTAAAGAATTGTGACGCTGCTTTCTAATTTTACATGTATTTCTTGCATCCCTGTTTCAAAGAAAAATGTCATGATGGGGTAAAAATAGGCTGTTAACAGATAAGAGCGGGGTGGGGGTGTGAGGGTGAGCCACTGAAACTGTCAGTGTTGCTTTTGTTTTGGAGTCTTCCTCTTTTTCGGCAGTTCAGATGAAGTTCACTGACCGGATGACAGACTGTTGTGGGGAAACTATTGCAGTAGTTTCCCTTTTTGTTGTGGGGTTGTACATTTTGCATTATTAAAATTAATTCCCTGGCAAATGTCTTGGGCAATAAAAAATGTTAAATTACCTAAAACAGAGCATTTGTTAGTGTCAGAGTTTGCATTCTACGGATGAATAAGGCTATTTCTACTCGTGCCATAGCCCATTTTACAAAGAGGCTGACTCCCTCCTCGTCTTAGGCCAAAGGTTTATGCTGAAGGATATGTTAAACTATTTGTACGCAAAACTATTCTTACTTTAAAGGAGGGCCGTGCAGTTCCTTCACCTTTTGCTCTAGTCTCACACACACTCCTACGGTGAAGTTCAAAGGCGCACAGTGTGACACTGAAACCATACACCCGAGTGTTGCAGAACTCCTCTGTTAGCGACGAGCTTTATAGCTGAAGCAGACCATAAATCACATGTGAAGAATTTAAGGCGCAATGAGTTCTAAGCCAATCGTGAATAAAGATCCAGCTTGCTGGGTCAGAGAGGAGAAGGCAGTCAGGCCCCTTTTTCTGTTGTCCATGTGCTGCGAAAGCTTGTTTCAGTGCATTACGGTATAGTGGGGGTGTTCCCTACAAAACGCATTATACTGTTTAGCCCTTTGTTTAAATTAGGTCGCACAGAAATACAATGTGCCAACCCCTGGGGTTCAAATCCTGTTAGGATTTGCATATAAGGAAGCGGATCTGTGCAAGACCGCGATTATACTATAATGTGACCGGACGTTTTGGGAAGTGGGCTTAGGAATTTAAAAGCAGTTAGGGAGGAGAGGTCAAGATCTCGGCAACACCCCCTCTGTATTCAAAACTATTCACAACTGTATATGTAGTGAGTGTCGGCCATGCAGATGGAAGTAATGGAGAGCGCTGTTTTACCGTTGCTTTTCTCAGTCCCCAGTCTGTGTATCCTTAGTAGCCTATGTGGAATATGTTTAAAGGTTACTGTAACTTTTCTGAAAAGAGGGGAATTCACAGTCCGATTTTCGAGTTCTGGGGCCGATGTTGTGCGACCGCCAGGTGATACTACTGGTTTGACAGTCACCGGACATAGAGGCGGGCTGGTCTGACCACAAATTGGTTTTCTTTTTTTTTTTTTTGTCTCCGTTAAGCCACGTCCACGAATGACTGTCAGATCGGAACAGCTGGCGTTTTTCATCGCAGAGGGCCACATTTGCATGTCTGCAAAATGAGGCATGCGTGAACCTGAATCACCGCTGGCCTGCAAGCAGAGAGCGCAGGAAAGATGAGGGCGACCTTGCTTCCCAGAAACAAAAGGGTGTAGGTGAGCAAGAGCAGGTTTTTGCTGTGATTCAGAATTTATTAGGCTATTTATGGAATAACTGCCGATTTCCCCCTTTCCTCCCAACCTTTCCTTTGTTATGTTGTCTCCAGTGCAGACTACTCTTTGCTATGCAAAATTACTTGTCTGCACTGAGGGACGGCAGAGCACGCTACGGAATGGGAAAGCCGTTTTTTTACGAAACAGACGGCAAGGTTTTTTTTTTTTTTTTTTTTTTTTTCCTCTGTGAGCAGAGCAGAACAAGGGTTCAGTCCCTCTAGGCGGGAGTGAGTGTTCAGGCTTCACTTGAACTCGAGCCATAACAGAAATGGGAATGACTCCAAACGCGGCAGATTAATGTATCCGAGGCCACAGCAATAAAACTGGCATGCCGGGATTTAGAGCTGCTGGTAGCGGCAACGGCAGAAACAGACGCGCTTCTTTTCATGGCGAAAAAAAGAAAAGAATCCATGAGAGGGACGTCATTTCTTTCCTCTTTTCCCGCTTTACGCGTCCCTCCCCTCCCTGCATGGCACGCAAGCACGCACATAAAGTCCTCAGGTAATTGCCTCTCAGGACCAGAAACGTCCTGCCTACCTTACTTAGCGCCACGCCACTTCGGCGTGCTTTTTCTTGGCTCGCAGGACAGTCGCTTGGCCTGGAACAGCGGAGTCGGAACACTTGGAGATCCAGTTTTTGCACAGTGCAGCGGGTTGGAGCCAGGCGGGCAACGCCTCAATTCACAGGGAGATGTTTACTCAGTGCAGGGCAGCGCAGACACACACGCACATGCAGACACATGCACGCAAAGACACACGCATATGCATACTGCACGGGTTCTGTCACCGATATTTCTTTAGCACACCATATCTAAAGTTGTTGGGGGGGGGGGTGGCGGGAGGGGGTTATGAATCCTCATGTCCAAATATTTCCTAATCTTGCTGCAGATTCCCAGAAATCTGGCTGCTGTGCTGACATGAAATCTGAAGTAAGATTGATCATGTTTAGTCATCCTACATTTCAATATAGCCTGGCCATGATGAGTATGTGAAAGTTTTGTTACCGGTTACCAGTTCCTGTCAGGCAGCAGTCATCAACTTTCCAATAATAAAAAAATATAACCGACAGAAAAATGTAGACAATTGAAAAATAATACAATCACTGTCCCCAAAAATGATTTTGTTTTCACTGGTGTTGGACACAAAAGTTTTAAAAGGATATTCTAAAACAAATGGGAGGTTACCAGGCCATTTTTCCCCCCATAATATTTACATGTTTTTTCCTCCAAATCCATGATCATAAAAACCAGGTACAGACTCAAAGTCAGTGAGAAAAAAAGAGATGCATTTCATATCATTTTCATAAAAATGTTTGTTTCTTGTTTTTCCTTTTTTGTAATGTAGCACTTAGAGCCGAAAGGGAATCCTTCCTCATTCGAGCAGAGATGTTGGGAGAGGGATTAGCTGCTAAAGAGGGCAGCAGGAGAGGAAGGGGGGGGGGGGCCTCTCTCCTTGGTGGGGGCAAGCAGCCCCCCCTCCACAATGGCCCTCTGATGTATTCTCTGTCGTCCCGATGTCGGCGCTCTGAATGAGCAGGGTCAAAGAGGGCGCGGACAAGGGGATCGCGATTCACGACCAGCGTCTGCTCAGCCGGCCAGGGGCGAGGTCGCAGCTTCAGCTCGGAGTGGGTGGCATGGGGATTGGGCTGGAAAGGAGGGAGGAAAGGGAGAAAGAGGGAGGAGAGATTGAGGAGGAAGGAGTGGGAAAGCGGGAGAGTACAAAAGGCTGTCAGAACTGGCTGCCTTTGATTTTCAGACGGCGTGTGTGTGTGTGTGTGTGTGTGTGTGTGTGTGTGTGTGTGTGTGTGTGTGTGTGTGTGTGTGTGTGTATATCTGTGTGTGCATGCGAGTACGCTGGGGCGCTTTAATTGGAGGGAGGAGAGATTGAGGAGGTGGCGTGATAGATGGTGCCCCCTCCACTGGCAGCGGCGGCAGTGTCTGTAGATAAGGGCAGGTCTACATTATTGAAATCCAAGGCCCGTAAACCCATCAATAACAGAGGAGCTGTACGCCAGGCCCTGGTGTACATCTCACCCCCACACACACACACACACACACACACACACACACACACGCTCACCCTTATGTCATTTCTCGGCCTGGCTGTGCGCAGGAAGGCCGACTGCATCTGGGCTCTATAGCGTAATGATGCAATTTTCCCTCAGGCGGATGACAGCCATTTTGCCCCCACCCTCCCACCTCCCCACCCCGGATTATGGGATCTTCCGCGGAGGTATTTCTTATCAGCGCGTTTGTTCGTTCGTTCGCTTTCCATGATAAGGGAGTCACAGTCCGCCTAGCAGCAGAGATGCGCGCTTGTGATTCTTCCCACTCTGCCCCCCCCCCCAGGCAGAAAAAACTGCCACAATTGCCGTTATTACAGAGCAGGAAGTGTTCCGTGGCAAATATTTCGCTTTGCTTTTGTATTGTTTTTTTTTTTTTTTCCCCAGCTTCTTATTGTGCTGTCCTTTTATAAAGCATTGTCTTCCAAATCCCCTTATCTTAGGCTGGGTTTAGGACGGGCAAAGACGCATGAATGTGTTAATCGTTCAGTGGGTTTAGAGATTTAGAGAGCTGACGTTAAAACGCCTCGTATCCTTTTTTATATCAATCGACAGAGCGGTTTTAAAGGTTATGGTGTGTTGTGAATTACAGCTGTTATAAATGTCCCAAAGCTAAATGGAGTCTGTGGTGTTGTGGCTAACAGTGCATATTTCCTCATAGAGGGGTTATGCGTCATATTCTAGTCAACAGTTTTGATTTATTTATTTTTTTGTTTTATTTTGACAGGAAGTTACCTGTACGTTATGGTGAACCCCAGAAACCCTACTTGGAATTGAAAGAAGCGACCCACATCACGTAAAGCATGGTAAGAACCTCCCGTCGCGCTCTGCAGCGGATCCTCTTTGCTGCGCTTGTAGCACCTGCGCTCGAAACAGTTGGCTGGCTGCAAAACGACCGCCAAGAGCTGCTCTGTCCGCAAATGGCACCTTCCATGACATCTCCAGATCTCATTTCACCCTCTCTCCCTCTCTCTACCCCTCTCTCCCTCTCGCTTCCTCTCTCTCTCTCGCTCTCCTCCCTCCCTCCCTCTCTCTCCCTCACTCTTTCTCCTTCCTTCTCTCCCTCTCTCCCCTCTCCTTCTCCCCCTCCCTCCCTCTTTCGCCCTCTCCCACCCCCCCCCTCTCTCTCTCTCCCCCTCTCCCACCCTCCCCCTTCCCTCTCTCTCTCTCTCCCCTCTCCCACCCTCCCCCTTCCCTCTCTCTCTCTCTCTCTCTCTCTCTCTCTCTCTCTCTCTCCCCCCCTCCCTCTCTCTCTCTCTCTCTCTCTGACTCAGCCTCGGTCAGGCAGCCGTGCTTGATTACCATCTACTGTGACTTCGTTCTGCCAGGACAATTTGTAAATGGGGGCCCTGCAGCATATAAAATCTGAAATGGATCAAACGGCCATGATGCAGGAAACTTAATTAATCTGTTTCCTGGCATCGGTGCACTCCATTGTTGGGGGGCCGAGGGAGGGGCTTTGCTGAGTTTGCTGGCATTGGTTCACCGGGGTCTGTTTGTGTGTGCTAGGTCTCAGGGTAGGAGTGCTGGTCTGGGTTCAGGTTTTTTGCCTCGCAGTTTATAGTCGATAAGGCTTGTTGTGTAGAATGTGGACAGGAGGAAAAATGTGTTCGGATATCAGCCCCCCACTTCTGGCTGGACTTTGAGGCTTACAGATCTGTGCTAAAGCATGCCCACCACCCCACCCATTACAAGGTTATAAGCATCTGTCATTTTGAAGCTGCTGTGTTTCTGTTTTTGCATACCACCCCTTTTGCAGGTGCTTTGTCTCTTCTCAGTGACCGTGGTTATGTTTGAATGTTTCTACTTAGTATTTAGCTTGTCGTTGACCCGAGATTCCCTCTGTAGCCCAGTCGAAGGGAATAATGGCATTAAATGGAGCTATTTGCTAAGTCAGGTCTCTTGAATTTTATTTTTTTTAGAGAGAGTACTCACCCATTTCATTGCTAGGTTGTGTTGCTCTTGTGGAGACACGAAGGGACAGTTCTCTGCTGAAATGGTCAGGTGGTTTCCCGTTTGCCGAGCTGAGAGAACGTTCTCTGTTCACAGTATGAAATTGGAGTGCATAGATACAGTAAGTGTGATTCACAAAGACTTACCAAGTTAGGCAGTATCAACAAAGGTCATCGGTATGCGTCTGGGTTTTGGTGGAAAAAAAAACAGTCGACGATACTCTTATGCAGTTTTGCACTTTGAATATCTTAGTATTCTGCTGTTTTTCTGTTTTCTTTATGCAGTGACAAGATCCTTGCGATTGATGGACAGATTCTGCCACAGTGAAAAATGTGATGGTGTTTGGGAACGAGGAGGGGCGAGGGGGGAGTCTTGAGTTGGGTGGAGAATTTGCATTCCTCTGTCTGCCGCTTGTTTACTGTAGATGAGAGATGGAATATCTTGAGACTTCTTTTCTATTGTGTACATCTCTTGTGCGTTTGAGGCCGTCACCGCACCCTCTGTGACACAAAACGTTACGGTTGTAGGTTTTGTGTATCGGCTCCTGCTGTCATCTCTGACGGTGATGACCTGGCATCGTTATTGCTCTTTCCTGTAACCTTTTTTTTTTTTTTTTTTTTTTGCACGCACTTTCATTTGTCGCTCTGGAAAAGAACAGCTGCCAAACGGCTAAATGTTCATTTAACAGAGAAAGTGGTATCACTCACTCATGTGGTTAAAATATTGTTTATACCTTTTTAAAAAACATTTTCAGATTTAATTTTAGTTTCCATCAGATGCAGAATGTTCAGTGCTTTTTTTTTTTTTTTTTTTAAAAAAAACCTTTTTGAACAACAAATCAATGTTTTTAAAAGTTGTGTGAGCAAGTGCTCTATTAAAATAATCGCATTTTCTGAATTTAAGACATTTGTAGACAAAAATACTTTTGTCACCTGTAATCAGTTTAAAGACAGACCTGTTGTAACAAATTTTGTACAACTAGTTGTTCTGTGTTTCTGTGCCACTAGTATTCTGATTGTTCAGTGTACAAGCCGGAATGTAACATACATTTGACCTCACTCGAAAAAGAGGACGTCACCCCAAATAGTGTCTCCTGGTGAAATTGAGATTAAATCGATTGGTTAAATTCATACCGGCAGGGGTAGCTACGCTTTGCCTTACTGTCACCCTGGGATAGAGCGATTCAGTCAGTGGGGTTTTTTTTTTAATTTGCTGCTTGTTCATTTTGTAGGTGGATGCAAGTTCGGCCTGCAGAATGAACCCGCTCACAGCCCTGGGCATGGACCGGAGCAGCCTGGTGAGGGAGAGCCTCCGCGTTCATGGAGGAATGGTCTACCCGGGATTGAGGGCCCTGTCAACTGACAAGCCCAGAGATGGAGCCGGCCTGCCCCTGGGCTATGACCTTCACTACAAGCCCGATATGGGGACGCTGGATGGGAGAAAGCCACCCACCAGCAGCTACGTCAGCCTCTACAAGAGCCCTCCACCTGCCCCAGGGCTCCAAAAGCCCCTGATGGTGCCTGGAGGTGGGGGTGATGGTCTGGGGTTGGACCGGCGTGTGGGTCCCAGCGACAAGCAGCCAGAGCTGGGCCTGAACGGCGGCAGCGGCAGCTACCTGCGGCTCCCGTGGATGAGCCCATATTCAGACACTGCGGGGATGTACCCTTTCCTGGACTCTTCCAAATACGCCGCCCTCAACATGTACAAGGCCTCGTTCATGTCCCAGCCGTCCCCATACCTACCCCAGCACCTGCCCTACCAGCCCCTTTGCACGGGGGTAGGTTCTGGGGGCAGCGCCGCCGGGGCGGAACGGTTGTTCTACATGCCCTCATACACGCCAGCCCCCATCTCATCTCCTATGGCCCCCCCAATGCGGATCCCCACCGCCACAGTTGCCCCCACGGCCCTGTCCTCCCTAGTACACTGCCAGGAGAAGGGTCCGGCCCTGCAGAGCATCGGCCCGAGGATCCACCACGAGCCCTCTGCCTTCGGGCAGCAGATCCACCAGCAGCCCCCCCAGCCCCAGCCCCACCTCCAGCCACAGTCCCACAGTGACCGGCAGCACAGCAGCAGCAGCGGTGGTGGGGGCAGCAAGTCTGGCCGAACGCCCTCCAGCAAAAGCGGGGGGAGTAGCAGTAGTGCTAGCGGTGTGAGCAGCACAGGTAGCAGCTTCTCAACAGGTGACTCCACCTCCAGCCTCCTGATGCAGTCCCCTCGTACCTCCGTGTGCCTCCCCCAGCCCACTGGCCCCCCTCCCCCACCACCGCCGACTCTTTTGGACAGCTCTTTGGACTTCCAGAAGTCTCTGCTTCGGGGACCTCCCCCTTCCTCTTCTTCATCATCGTCCTCCTCGTCCTCCTCTTCCCCGTCTGTGTCCCATCCTTTCTTCATGAGCACCATGGCGACAGAGCACCCTTCCCCTGTCCGGGCCACAAGCCACAAGTCCAAAAGCAAGGAGGGCAGCTCGGAGGGTGTGAGTGGCCGGGATGAGCGAAAGAGCAGCAGGTCGCCCTCCAAGGCCGCTTCTGAGAAGCCAGCCCAGCAACCTCCTGCCAAAGACCCCGCCGACAAGCCCTTGGACTTGTCTGCCAAAATCCCTGACTTTGGAGTGCCCCCCAATGGGTTCCCCCCTAAACTAGAGGCCTTGGCCAAAGTGGGCAACTGCCCCACGACCCGGTATGGGCCCCCTCCAAGCCGGGAGCTCCTGAAGGAGACGCTCTCCCCGCCCTCCACCACTGGCAGCACTTCTTCCAAGCCTCCAGAGAGACCTGAAATAATTAGCACTTTACACTCCTCCTGGGTAGTTCCTGGACCCGGCCCTGCCCCACCTGCCCTTAGCCTGGACTCCAACCAGAACCAAGGCCCCTCTGTCATCAAGAACAAAAACCTGGAGCGGGTGATGCCCCAGCAGCGAAGCTCCTCCTGTCCCAGGATTGGGGAGTCCAATGGTACCCCTGCTCCTGCCCCTGCTCCCACCGTGGTGCCTCCAACGAGCCGCCCATCCTCCGCCTCCCCCTCTCCGAAACTAAATGGTGAGTGGGCCAAGCCCAGCCCCGGACATCCTGACAAGCCACCCCCCTCAGCCGCCAGTCACCCTGGCAGCCAGTCCTCCTCCGGGAAGCCTGCAAAGGCTCCCAAGAGGCCTGAGCCACAGGAGATCTCCTACAAACCACAGCAACCCTCTCACCTGGAGAACGGGCATGCACCCAGCCACCTCTACCTGCCCCAGAATGAGGCCTTCCTTCCCCCAACCTTAGCCTATGCCAACCGGTACTTGCCATACCCTGACAGCATGTCTCTTCCTCACATACCGATGCCAGGGAAAGGCCCGGTGTACCCCCACCCGGTCCTCCTGGGCAGCGGGAGCTTGTACCCCCCTCGCATGGCCCCAAAGCATGGACTCCCTTATGGGATACCCTCGGGCCATGGGGAGTTCCTAACCTACCATGACTCCCAGGAGATGGTCCACCCCCTGATGTCTCCCCACCTCACCCTGGATCCCAAAGCCAATGAGCGGCTGGCAGAGCGGAGGCTCAAGACTCAGGAAAAACCCATGAGGCACTACGATGACAGTGGCTCTACGACCACCATCATCCACAAGAGCCGCCATGGCAATGAGGCCTCCGATAGCCTGCGCTGGTCCGACAGGGAGACTGAGAGGCCTACCAGCTATGCCATAAAGCTGCAGAGTAAACCGCCGCAGTCCCCTGCCGAGAAGGATAAGATCGTCTGTATCGACCTGATCCAGGATGATTCGGATGGAGGCTGTCATGGGCCCCCTTCTGCTAAGAAAGCAGAGACCACCAGGCCTACCAGTGATGGGACAGAGCCGGAGCCGATGCGGCCCCTCTCCCACCTGGCAGCCGAGTCTGAGAGGCACAAAGAGATCTGTGGGAAAGCTGGGGTCCGGGAGCCGGATATTCCCCTGCGAGAGCACGTCGACGTTGTCAATGGCGCGGACAGCCCGGCTGACCGGAGCCCACTCCTGGACTCAGACCTCCAGGAGCTGCAGACCTTGCGGTGTGCTCGGACCTCCGGGGACAGGACGGCTGCCACCGAGCAGGTGGACATCAGGCCTGAGCGCCATGCCCTCCACCACTACGAGGGCCTGGAGGACACTGAGTCTCATGAGGAAGAAGATGACGGAAGCAGCGGCAGTGGCCAAAGCTCATCCAAGGCGGGCCGGAGATCCAGCTTGGCCAAGAGGATCGCCAACTCCTCTGGCTACGTAGGCGACCGCTTCAAGTGCGTCACCACAGAACTCTATGCCGACTCCAGCAAGCTGAGCCGGGAACAGCGCGCCCTGCAGGTCAGTTCTTGGTTCTTCACCTGTTCAAATGATGGAGCAGGAAGTGTAATGTTTGGTTAGGGGAGGTTTTTGTTTTTGCTGTTTTTGTATGATTTATAGGAACTGCATATTCTCGCTCTGTAAGAGGAGAAAGTAACTGATTCACATTCAGACTCATAATAAAAAAACTGATTCCCACGATTCTCTGAAAGTCACAAGAAACCGAGATTTACAATACAATGAAGATTGCTACCTTGGGATTCAGAATACAAAACTATGTAAATACCTATTTTTTACAGTCTCGTTTGTCACTGTGTTGCATTTCTGCAGGTCCCAATTACTGTAGTCTATTTCCAATTCAGAAACTGTACGCATCACTGCAAAACCATTTAAAAATGTTAGCGAACTGAATTGTTGAAAAATTTTGCTCTTGCAGCAAATTATGCTGTGGCAATCCATCTATATCGCCTCATTGGCTACTAAAACCTATATATATTGTTGCTATCATAAAAATATCTTATTAACTGTTATTACAGTTCCATAGAAATATGATGTTTTGAGGGACAAATGAAAAATTGACAGCAGTTTCCTGCTACCTGACTGAAGGGGTTAAGGCACAGTGTCTTTCCTGGGAGGTCGGGGGGGGGTGGTGGTGAGGGTTTAACACAAACACTCAGTCTGCGGTCGCTGCGCTCGACAGAGCAGAAGCTCATCTGTAGAGCGTCTCCGTCTTCCGTCTGTGGCCCCGCGGGTTTGTACCGCTGCAGGGGACTGTTAACCCGCGGGCGGGCCAGGGGAGGGGAGGAGGGGCGGGGGAGGCGGAGGCCCTGCCCCTGCCCTGCCTCTACTCCCCTACTCCAGCGAAACACAGCGTCATCTCTCCACATGTCCCTTCACCCCACTCTCCCTTCCCTCCCCCGTCTCGCTGGCCGGAGTGGAGCCCCTCCCCCTGAGCAGTTGTTCTCTCGCTCCCCCTCCCCGCCCCCGCCTGTCCACCGCGTTTTACTGCCAGCCGCTCCGTGCGCGAGATCTCCCGCGCTTCCTTACAAAGCGGGCCCTGTTCTCCGCTGCGCTCGCCCGACCTGAACAGATTAACGCCGGCTCTGGCTGTCATCCGTAGGCGTCTGTTAACAGAATCGCAAGGGGGAAAAAAACACCCGTAGCACCAGCTCCCCCGCCCCTAGACACACACACACACACACACACACGCCCGCATATGCAGCCACAAAACTGCTTTATTTTCACAACACCCAAGTTCAACCAGACACGGCTCATTAGCAGACATCTCCCATGTTTGTTTACCAGTATTTCTGATTTCGCTTACCCACTCAGAGGAGAAGCATTAGCCAGTCTGACTGAAACGTGCTCACCGAGGGACAGTGTGAATGCATATTTCATATTTTGTTTCTGTTTGTATGTCTGTCATCTTTATGCAGCTGAAGAGCCTCAACCCAAAGCCGTTAACGCTGAATTTCTGGATATTGTGGAAAACCAAAAAAAAAAAAAACTCCATTTCCCTTTTCTTAATTTACTGCCCTTTTTTTTTTAGGGAAAAAAGGGGGGCTTCTTTTAATCTCGCAAACAAATGGCACTGTGCACTCACTCAGTTCCCACATGTGCCTGTGCTGCAACCAAATTTCATTTTACCATTTTGTACTGTGTTTCATACTCTAGTCCAGAATTGAGGCATGATGGTTTTGGTAACGGCCTCACTGTTTTATTTATTTTTAGTTTGCAAACTCTGTTAGGGCTCAGGATTGTATTTTGTTGAATGTGTCAAGAATGTGTCATATCATTGAAATGATTGAAAGATATATTGAGAACCCATTTTAATTACTTAGATGGAAGGCTTATCACAAGAGGACAGTATAATAAGTCAACCTGCTGCTAACTGTGAGGTCAGTTCTTTAAATTTTTTTATTACAAATTAAAAAAACATGAATAAAACTGAATTTATTTATTTATTTTGGTTTTTACAGGAAGTTAAGCCATTTGAGTCAGGCTGTCTTCTCTTTTCAGGACTGTCTATGTTAAGTAGCCAGTACTGTTGTTGATAGAACTGTTAGCATATGACAGCAGGATAAAGCTTCCCAGCACGCATGGAATGAACTGAAAAGATTGTGCTTTGGTTTAAAATGCCATCTTACAGCTGCTTGTTTGTTTCCTAGCTCTTTTTTTTCTAAAGCACTGTTGTTTTTTTTTTTTTTCCACTGAAATTGTATCGATGCAATGTTGTCCAGGCTTAGAGGAAGACGAGGAAGAGAGTTATTTTTGTTTTATTTATTTTTTTTCCTTTGCTGCATAGTTTGTGTTTTCATGGCCGTTGCGGTGTGTATGCTTGTAGCGTGCAATGATGCGCTTCTCTGAGCTGGAGCAGAGGGAGAAGGAGGGAGCCGGAGCTGGGGCCGGAGGGTCGGAGAGCCAGCGGGGCCCCGGGGACTGGGAGAGCAGCCAGCGCAGCGCCAAGCCGGGGGCCACGACCCTCGCCAGCGAGGCAGAGAGAGACGGTGAGGGGTCTGCGTGCCCGCCAGCACAGCATCAGTGAGACTCACGCGTACACACACTCACACACACACCCCCTTACTCACACAAACGAGTAAGTATGCGCATGTAGAGGACGTGCACACAAACTCATTTTGTAGTGGCAAGCACACACACATGCACGCATTCATGCAGATACTCACTTATGCTCACAGACACACACACACACACATCACTGCATAAGAAAGACTCTACATATGACAGGAGCACAGACACATACACTGAGACACAGACTCACACACACTCACACAGACACGGACACACACTCACACAAAGAGCCACAGACACACGCAGACATAGTCTCACACACACACACACACACACACACACACAGTGAGGACTGTCTTGCTGGGGGTGTGGGGCAGGGATGCTTAGCGTTGCTAAGTTGTGGAGCAGGCACGTACATGCATGTGTGAGCAAGAGAAAGGGAGTGCTCATCTTTTCAAGGAGCAATCTTATTTCTGTCCTGCTCCCTGCCCCTGTTAAAGGGGTCTATCTTTTTCTGGTCTCCTTAGGGTAAAACTTGCCGGCCTGTATTAACTGATAAATTATTACTCTACTATCACGTTGTGCTTGGATGTTTTTTCATGGTCAGAAAAGTGTAGAACCGTAAAATCATTACATTTCTTTTGTCGTCTTTTGTTTGACTTCACAGATTTTTTTTGTTTGTTTATTTTGTTACTTCTGCGTTTTTGATTGCCGTGAAAGTGTTTTATTCACTGTCAGGTTTTTTTTAACGATGTGCTTTTGTGTTCACGGTTTTACAGAAATGAAAGCATTCAGCACAGTGGCCTCCATGTTTTTAAGTATCGCTGCTCCTTGTGTAGTTGAGTACGTCCGAGTGAGTCTCTCCCAATTAGGTGGCGTAATCTGAAATTCAGATGAGGAGCGAGCTGGTCATTATTGCGCATTTGTGGGTTCATTGTGTGGACTCTTTTATACACAGTATGTCTGTACCCAAACCCAAACTTCTTACCAGGCCCAGTGAGATGGGGTGGGTGGGGGGGGGGGCAGGATGTTGTGGGGAGATCCGTCCCCCACCCCTGCCCCACCCCCCTGTTGCTGAACGCAAGGGGAGGGGTTGACCCCTCCCTGTCCCTCCCTCGTCTGGCAATCATCGGACATTTTAAGTGAACGGAGAGGCCGCTCTTGGTTGCTATGGGTAAAGTGGACAATGTTGCCATGGTAATCTACCCAACGTGCCCCCCCTCATTTGTCGTGTATTTGCCATCGCGCTCAACACGAGAAAAAGAGGGGAAAGAAAACATGGCAATAAATTTGGGGATGCGTGTCATGAGTCATATGATTGCCGTGCGTTTGCACAGGAAAAAATAAATAAATAACTGCAGTGATTTAAAGCAGAGCCGGGGCCTGAGCATGTCCGTGTGTGTGTGTGTGTGTGTGTGTGTGTGTGTGTGTGTGTGAGAGCGAGCGTGTGTGTGTGTGTGTGTGTGTGTGTGTGACAGCGAGCGTGTGTGTGTGTGTGTGTGTGTGTGTGAGAGCGAGCGTGTGTGTGTGTGTGTGTGAGAGCGAGCGTGTGTGTGTGTGTGTGTGTGTGTTTGTGTGCGCGAGTGTGTGAACATGTGTGTGCAAGTGCATGTGTGAAAGTGTGAGTGTGTGTGTGTGTGTGTGTGTGTGAGAGAGCGAGCATGTGTGTGTGTGTGTGTGTGTGTGTGTGTGTGTTTGTGTGTGTGCGAGTGTGTGAACATGTGTGTGCAAGTGCATGTGTGAATGTGTGAGTGCATGCGTGTGTGTGTGATCGTAATGGCCCGAGGCAGCGTACGATCGTAGCACAGAGCGAGTGCATTCCTGTCCGGGCATCGCCATGGCAGCGCCGCCAGCCTCAGGCGTCCGATCGACCCCGATTAATCAGGAAACGCTAACGCTCCGCTCTGATCCAAAGCCGCGTCTGGCCTTATCGCTGTGCACGTTCTCTACGCCGTCAGCCATCAGAGAGCACAGAAAAAAAAAAACCTTGCATCATAAATCCAAACTCCACTCTCCTCTGCTGCCTTTTGAGACGTGGTTAAGCATCAGAAAAATCAGTAAAATCACAAAAAAAAAAGAGGGAAAAAATCGTGAAAATTCGCCTCTTTGGATCGTTAACTGCTGGCACCGCTGTGACAGGGCCGACATGAGCAGAGCCGCCCCAGCTTCCGCAGCGCCGCCGTGGGCTTTGATCCACCACAAACACGGCCCTTTTTTGTGTATCTGGCTGCGGAGGCGCATTCTTAAGAAGCCTTAACTCGGCCCTCATCCGTGTGGAGCGGTGGGAAGGAACGAGGGGGGACAGAGAGGCCGGGGGAATTTCCCAGGGCACCCTTATACTGGAGCGGGGCCGAGCTGACTGACGTTTAAGGCTAATTATGGTGGGGGAGGGGATGGAGCCAGCAGGGGCCCGGGCACACACTGTGTGGGAAGGGCGTGGCAGAGGTCAGGCGTGGGTGGCGCTGGGGTTTGTTTTCGCCTCTGACTGACTCAATTTTCCACTCTGCCTTTTTCCCCGTTACGGTCCAGAGGAGCCCGTTTGAACTTTTGAACGTGATTCGGCTTCATTTTTGATCACGTCGGTTTCTGACCAAGCAGAGGTTTTTTTTTTTTTTTTTTTTTTTTTCTTTTACTGGAGGTTTAAAAAAAACACGTATATAAATATTACTTTGACGCACTCATGCAGGCATGCACTGTACAAGGATAAACACATGAGAGTGGTTAAATCCACATTCACTAACACACACACACAGCATGTCTGACATTCTCTGTCTCTCTCTCACACACACACACACACGCACAGTGTCTGATCCTCTCTCTGTATCTCTCTCTCACACACACACACACACACCGTGTCTGACCCTCTCTCTCTGCTTGTGCCCAGGTGTGCGTCCTGCAGCGGGCGGCAGCGTGAACAACAGGGTGCCTGTCCTGCAGCGCTGCGGAGCACCCCGTGAAGGGCCTCCCCCCGTCCCCACCCCCACCCCCACCCCCGCCCTCTCCCCCTCTCCCGCTGAGCGCCGTGACCTCAGGAGGGAGGGGGGTGGCGGGGCCCCTCTGCCGGTGGACGGGCAGCCCCGGAGGACGGCAGCCCAGGCCATGGAGTGCTGCGGCCCAGGAAACGCGCCCGCGGCCTGGAGGAAAGCCAGAGCTCCAGCCCTTCCTCGGGCCTGGCCCCCGCCACGGGGAGGACAGCCAGCCCAAGAGGGGCAGACTGAGCTCTGGTATGACCACCCCGTCTGTCTGTCTGCCTGCCTCTGTCCCCGTCTGTCATCTCCCTCTTTTTCTTGTGTCTTTGTTTCTTTATTTTTTCTGTATTTCTTTGTCACTTTGTCTTTCTTGCCTCTTCTCTTGGTCAATCTCTCTGTCCCTTATACCTGTTCATCTGCTTCTGTCTTCCTCTTTGCACGTCTCTCTTCCTGTCCCCTTGTATGTCAGTCATTCGTCTCTGTCCTCCGTCCCTGTGTCTCTCATCTCTCTGTCCATCTGTCCGTCTTATCTCTGTCTCTCTGTTTATCCGCCTGTCCAGTTCCCATCTGGTCCATCTGCAGGTTTTCTGCAATTGATTTTTTTCATGCTGAGTTCTGTCAGCAGATGAAGGGGAAAACCAAATATGTGGAAGTTAGTAACAGCTAAATTCCACCGCCATATCAGGAAGTTGATGTTTATTTTTTTGCATGCAGAGCTGTTGATGTGTTCAGCAGCTTGCCAGGCCATGCAGTAGACATGCAGACCCTCTGAGCATTCAGGACCGAGCTGGACTAAGTACTGGATGGTTTTATGCACAAGAACATAACGTCATGTCCACATGAGACATCGATTTAGGAGGAAGTCAGAAAATCAACTTTTATGGTCGGGGGTTACTGATACTTTCACCAGCATTCAATTTTCAGAGTGGCATCGTTGCACAGCGCCATTTTTAGAGTACAGGATGTGATATATGGGGAGAACAAAAATATGCATGTTGTGATGCGTTGGACTGAACCTTCACGTGTTCTCAGAAAGCGAGGCTCTGGTGAAAGCAGCCCAGTCCAGTGAATGACCGCAAAGCCACGTGGAATTATAGGGGAAAACCGGGAGATGCCGCACCATCTCTGGGATCAGCACAGTTTGGGAAATGTGGGGGTGTGGGTGGGGTGGGGGGCATACATTTAATTCAGTTTAAACCTCCCACACAGATGTCACAAACATTGATTCCTAATTTTTAAAATTTTTTTTTTTTTAAACTGTTGTTTCCTTTTCTTTCTCCTTGCATTCTTTGCACATTCTGCGCTGGAATGCTTTTCAGCGTTTTATGTGTTTCCTAATTACGCGTTTACTTAAATGCGCTTGGCATCCTCCCAGTCACTCTCCGTCCCTGGCAGCGGAGGTGAAATGTCTCAAACCTCCTTTTCACTAATTCTCATCCTTTCCCCTTTCTGCTCCCCCCACCCCCCCGCCTCCCCGCAGACGTCTGGCCGGAGGGGGAAGTGATGCAACCCTCAGAGCACCTCCTGGAGGAGGTGAAGAACCTGAAGGTGTGCATCGAGCTGACGGGACTCCGACTGCGAAAGCCACACCCCCTCCAGCACCTGCAGGACCTGTGGGACGGCCAGGGCTCCCCCGAGAGGTCAGAGGTCGACACCAACCCCGCCTCCCCGCACAGCCCCCCTCCTGCCCTCAGCAGGGACGAGCCAGTCGGCCCCAACCCCCCCACAGAGGTCAACGGGGACTGCAAGCTCAGGGCCAGGTCTCTGGAGGACAGGCCCGCCAAGAAGAGGTCAGAGGTCAACAGGAGCTGGTGCGAGGAAGTGCTCAGCAACAGTGACACCGAGCAAGGTAGCTATGGCAACCTGGCCCTGCGTTCATACAGCGTCTCAGTGTATGTGTGCTGATCCGGGATCAGTTGCGTCTGTCTGTGTCCCTTGCTTGTCCAATCTTTCAGCTAAACGGCTAAATCATTTTTATTGCTTCTTTTCAGATTTGTTTCATTTTGGTTTAAACGGCTTCAGATGAACCAAGGTTTTGCTTTGCAGTGGAGGTCTGGGGTGTCTCTGTGTAAAATTGTTTGCTTGACGCTCTGTGTTCCTGCGCTGTGCGAACAGCACACCTGCCTGTTGTTTAGTCTGAGTGTTGCTCTTCTGTGGTGCCCACAATCATGCAAAGCACTTCCTGACTGAAGTGTTCTTTTGATAACTTCCTTTTGGGAGCACTGAGGGGGCTTGTCCAGCAGAGAGCGAGCGCGGCGTGGCTGCTGGTGAGAGGTTTCCGGAAAGGTCCCTATGTAAGCGGGTGTCAGGATGGTGTCAGGGCTGCAGCGTCTGCTGGTTTTCAGCGCGTTTCAGCATTTAAGTCCTTAATTTGAGCCATTGATCTGGCTAAAGAGTCGCCGCACATTTCCAGCGCCTCCAAATTGTCTGCTAATTGGAACTCGCAGACGTCTGCCATTTGATACCCCTGCCATCCTCGTCCAGGTGTCCTTATTCAGCCTTTCTGGGGGGCAGGGGTGTTGGAGGGTTGCCGATGCCCCCTTAACAGTAAACTTTCCCCCAAACTCTCCTTTCACCCGTTTTTTTTTTTTTCAAACTGTACATCCAGGTAACAGTTAGGCTGCTTAATGTAATTGGTTGCCCCAAAAATGTCTGCTTCCCCCACATTGTAGGGTGTAAAAAGGAAAAAAGGGGGTGGGGGTGAAGAAAGAAAAAAAAACAGCCAGCAAGGACGAATAAAAAAAGGCAGATCTGCTTCCTGCGCTCTGCTCTCTCCCTCCCTCTCTTTCTCTCTCTCTCTCTCTCTCCCTCTCCCTCCCCCCACCTTCCTGACTGTGCTGCCAGCGGTAACGTCTGTGCTTGAGTGACAGGCAAGGAAAAAACCTCCACCTCCCCCTCTCGCTTGCTCGCTCTGCCGTCTCCTTAACAACATCGCTCTGACGACACGTGCTTCGCGGTAACGAGCTGCAGGATTCTGCGGGCGCAGAAGGCAGCTGACGGTTAAGTGCGTGCAGGGCAACAGCAATACTGCGGTGCCTCTCCGTCTGTCGCGGCATTTCAGTCATGGTGGGGCCACGATGTCTGCAGGTTTAACTCCAGTCCTGGAGGGCCGCAGTGTCTGCAGGTTTAACTCCAGTCCTGGAGTGCCACAGTGTCTGCAGGTTTAACTCCAGTCCTGGAGGGCCACAGTGTCTGCAGGTTTAACTCCAGTCCTGGAGGGCTGCAGTGTCTGCAGGTTTAACTCCAGTCCTGGAGGGCAACTGCAGGTGTCTGTCCTGGAGGTTTAACTCCAGTCCTGGAGGGCCGCAGTGTCTGCAGGTTTAACTCCAGTCCTGGAGGGGCAGTGTCTGAGCTATTGTTTTTTGGGAATGAGCCATTTAGCATCTTTACACAATGTGTGACTAAATTAACCATTCATTTGCTGAAGCGCACAGAAATCCACACAGGCACTGGTGTTTGACACTTTGAGTAAGCAGGCGTCGCACCTTTCCTTCTGCCTGCACATTGAATCTTTTTTTGTAAAGGCAGCGTCTCGGCAGGTTTCCCAGCGCGCAGACTTTCCCACACGTCCCCCGGCAGAGAATCAAAGGCCCCTCTCAGCAGCGGATCAGCCTGCCGCGAGCCGGTTACCGCGGAGCCGGTTACCACGGAGCCTCTCGGAGGGGCGTTCGCAGCTCCCCGGCGCACCTCCGGTCGCGACCATAAATCAAAACCGCTCTGCCCTGGCTGCACGCTAATGGGCGGCTAATTTCCCCCAGATGTCGCGTTCGGCAGCGGCAGCGCCCGTAGTTTCGGTCTCTGGGAAAGTCGAGCAGGCTCTCAGATACCCATCATGCCTCCTGATAAAAGCAGTCCCCCCACCCCCACCCCGCCAGATGGGCGGCGAGCCCGCCGAACGCTAACCCATGAGTCTCGCGGGCACCGTCTGCGGCTCCGGCTTTTAGTGGCGTGACGTGCTTCTCCCGCGGCACTTTACGAGATGTACGAGCAAAAGTGGAGCTGACAGGAAGGCAGCGGCTCACTAACGAAGAGCCTGCATCCGTGCCAGATGGAGATGTGGAGATGGCACGCGCTGAACCAGGACAACGGGGAGGCTAACTAGCCGAAACACGTTAACACGACCGTGACTTTCTTAGCTGGCATTGGAAGTCTGTAAATCCACATAGTTGAGCAGTAGATGTGTCAAAGGGTCCTAAGTACAGTGAGGCCGGTGTTGAATTGAAATTCATTGCTCAAAAAAGGTTAAACAATCATAACATTTTCATTGGGAAATTTTGATTTTATTCAGAGTTGAATCTTCTGTTTTAGTAGGTTTGGATTGAAAGGACTTGCCTGGTTTTGAGGTTTTACTGGCATTCAGTTCCTGTATTGGGGTTCAAGAGAGTGTATAAACTTGTGTGAACTTCAGACAAAGCTGGTGGGGTCGCTTCCGAGAGGCTGAGAAAGAGTTCGCGCTCCGAGGAAGGGCTAACTATCTGAAGCGCATTAGCATTAGCAATGAAATGAAACCTTTGTGCGTCCAAAGGAGTCGTGTCTTTGTTCTGTGAATGGGGTGCCTGCTGCCCATTCCTTTCACTTCCATGTGGCAGGAAGCTGTAAGACGTCCGCAGAGACGCGCTGGTAACGTCTCGTTTGAGTGTTGCAACGTGCATTCCCTCCTCAGGCTTCACACGCTCGCCTGTCGGAGCGGTCGGTGAAATGCGCTCGGAATTCTTTTCTTTGGTTCCGTTCGGAGAGCAGTAAGTCCCTGCCCTCCCCTCGGTCTTGGCTCGGGGCGTTGCGGCGGACGCGTGAGATTTCTCACGGCGTGCTCGCTGGGAAATTTCCTGAGCAGAGCGCCGCAAGCGCAGATTAGGTGCCTCTGTGCGTATTCCAGCGCAGGGAGAAAAAATGGGCTTTTAAGTGCTGTCCCTGGGGGCCTGTAGGAGAGGACATTAATTAGGGCTTGTTGGGGGAGGAGTGCCTCACTCTCAGCACTGCCAAACCCAAACGCTGCGCACTCTCACGCCAACTCACTAATGCACACTCACTGAAACACACACACACACTCGCTCGTGAATACTTATACACACACACACTATCACTAAAACTCACTAATACATACACAAATACATACTCACACTCTCTTACACACACACACACACACACACTCACTAATACACACACAGATAGACGCTGATGCACTCACTATTACACACACACACACACACACACACACACACTTCCCCACACACACACACACACATATGTACATAAACATGACCTCACTCACAAACGTACACTCTCCCCCACTCTCTCACACGCGCACACACACACACACACACACACACACACACACACATAAACATGACCTCGCTCACAGACAAACATACACTCTCCCCCACTCTCTCACGCGCACACACACACACACACACACACACATACGTAAACATGACCTCGCTCACAGACAAACGTACACTCTCCCCACTCTCACGCGCACACACACACACACACACACACACATACGTAAACATGACCTCGCTCACAGACAAACGTACACTCTCCCCCACTCTCTCACGCGCACACACACACACACACACATACGTAAACATGACCTCGCTCACAGACAAACGTACACTCTCCCCCACTCTCTCACGCGCACACACACACACACACATACGTAAACATGACCTCGCTCACAGACAAACGTACACTCTCCCCCACTCTCTCACGCGCACACACACACACACACACACACACACACACGTAAACATGACCTCGCTCACAGACAAACGTACACTCTCCCCCACTCTCTCACGCGCACACACACACACACACACACACACACACACACGTAAACATGACCTCGCTCACAGACAAACGTACACTCTCCCCCACTCTCTCACGCGCACACACACACACACACGTAAACATGACCTCGCTCACAGACAAACGTACACTCTCCCCCCACTCTCTCACGCGCACACACACACACACACACACACACACACACGTAAACATGACCTCGCTCACAGACAAACGTACACTCTGCCCCACTCTCTCACGCACAGATTGAGATTTTCCCCGAAGCGGGAGAGCTCAGAGTGATTAAATGATAAGGAGGCTGAGATTGCGCAGTGGTTTCAGTCTGCGCCGTGCGAGCGAGAGTGTGCTACAGTGAGGGGGAGACCACAATGCTCGAGCTGGTGTGCTGATTTTAGTAGAAGAGCATGCATGTGTGTGTGTGTGTGTGTGTGTGTGTGTGTGTGTGTGTGTGTGTGTGTGTGTGTGTGTGTGTGAGAGAGAGAGAGAGTCTTCCTGCAGGCTCCTCCCAGGCGCAGTTTGCAGCGCTGAGTATTTCTCTGCTTCTGCTTCAGGGCCCCCGCTCCTGTGGGGAGGCTGGGGGCCAAGCTGCCTGCCTGTGTGTGATAGAGCCTGCCTCTGCTGCGTGCGCCAAAGCGAGCGTCCTGTCCATCGAGTGTGTGTGTGTGTGTGTGTGTGTGTGTGTGTGTGTGTGTGTGTGTGTGTGTGTGTGTGTGTGTGTGTGTGTGTGTGTGTGTGTGTGTGTGTGTGTGCGCATTTGTGTGTGCACGCGTGTGCATGTGCACTGACCATGTACAATTTTTTGCTTGTGTAAGTGTGTGTTTACCATCTGTACTGTAACATGTTTGTGCCTGTATTGTATCATATTTGTCAGTGTATTTCATGTGTGTATGTTTGGTAGTGTGTGTGTGTGTGTGTCTCAGCCTGGTCTTCACCCTGGCCGAGGCTTTCTCTCTCCGCTGTTGGCGGATTTGCCGTGCGAGTCGCGCCCCCATAAATGATGCAACACGCTGAGAGGGTGGAACTCTGTCGGGTCTCGCCTTTTGTTACGGGCCTCTGCGTGGAGGAGCGGGAATTTCTGCTGCAGCCGCGGTGGCTCAGGAGGCCTGTCAGCGCGCGTCTCGCTGCGGTGGGGGTCTCTGATTCTGCTCGATGGGGGCGTGAGCCGCTGACGCTGGTGTTCTGCCGGCTGTGTGTGTGTGTGTGTGTGTGTGTGTGTGCGTACGCAGCGGCACGTGTGCAGGACCACACACACACATGCTTCCACTCTTACCTGCCTGCTGTCTCTCGCCAGACACATCTCTGTCTCTCTTCATCCATATTCTCCTCCCCATCCTCTCCTCTCTGCTTGTCCTCTCCTCTTCCTGCTTTCCCTTTCTCTCCTCCCCTCCCTCTCTCTCTCTCTCTCTCTCTCTCTCTCTCCCTCCTCTTGCTTGTATTTGTATTCCTCCTTGCTTTGCTGGCTCAGGCCAAAGATGAGACTCTCACTGGTGTTGTGGGGCATTGAAGTCTTCACTGTTCCCCATGTCTGCACTTCCCCTGTGTTAGAGCAGGTGGAGTTAATTCTTAATTTCTCCTAAAGCATGTGGAGCTCTGTGGGGGTGTGTGTGTGTGTGTGTGTGTGTGTGTGTGTGTGTGTGTGTGTGTGTGTGTGTGTGTGTGTGTGTGTGTGTGAGAGAGACGCACTGTCAGAGTAACACCCCTGTCCCCCTCTTCCTCCCCCCACAGGTCTAACCCCCACACACAAAGATTGCCTGGACCTCCCCTCCCCTCCGGCCCCTCCCCCGCAAGCCCCCGCCCGTCTGTCTGACAAGCGGCAGCGTCTGAAGGAGCACCGGAAGGTGGCGGGTTCACGGCCCACCTCGCCCGACCCGGCCAGGGATGGGGACGTGACGCCCAGGCTCCGCCGTCTCGCAGATCTGGAGAAGCCCAATGGCAAGCGGCAGTGTAAGACCAAACACATCAGCCTGCGGGAGCGTCGCGGGCCGTCACACACCGCCGAGGACTGCCCCGACCGCGCCCCAGACCCCAACCCCAGCCCGGACCCCGCCTCCGAGCAGAAGGTGAGCGTAAATCCGCCGTAAATCTGCAGCCCTTGCTCTCAGTCCCAGTGGACTGAAGTGTACAATGGATTAGCTCTATGCATGGGCAGCAGAAACGTGTGTGCAAAATTAGCCAGGCTCACAGTTACAAGCCAGTCAGATGAGGATGGTGATTCTGTATCCTGTGGTGTACCTAGAGCCCAGACTAATAAGGCTGGCCGATGGGGGGCCAGCAGCCCGTCGTGCTTCAGAGCACAGAGCCTCACAGACAGGCCTTAAATCCCAGTTGCCGAAAGGCTGGAGGCCTGAGAGAAGCCCTGTGGAAGCGCTCAGCAGGAGGTCTGGGTGGCGGGGCCTGTGGTGCACACGGAAAAACTTAAATTACTAATAATATAACAGTTATCACAACAAGAAACACAATTTCCATAACAACAGACATTTTTTTGTGGAAAGACTTTATATAGTGCATGAAAAAAATGACAAAACATTGCAATTATCGCAACAAGAAAGGCATAATTAAAATGACAGACAGTATAATATTTCCTGTTGAAAATTACTGTTCAATTCATAATATATTAGTTGTCATCACAACAAACATTATTAATACACAGACTGCAATATTGTTATGAATATGACAGACAGATCGCAGGTTTATCCTGTTCTTCACAGGATGTCATATCAGAAATCCAAAAATGACCTCAGAGTTCTCTCCCATTTGTTACCCATTTCCCCAATTTGTGGACATCATACTTTTTTATTTTTTAGTTGTGATATTCTGATTCAGTTGCCCCAGAAACACCATGTGCTGTATCATGTGTTTGCGTGTGAGAGGTTGCAGGTTTAATTCCTAGGTTGGGCACAGCTGTCTTATACTTTGATTAAAGGTGCTGAGCCTGATTTAACTCAGTGAATATCCAGCTGTGTATGTGGATCGGGCAGCATGTAAAAAAAGCAGTAAGGAGTGCCTCAAAACACAAGTGTGAATTTACAGTACAGATCCGTTTTTCATTGACGTTGTACACATTAGTCAAGCCCTGTAGCAGGAACTGGGAGGAGAAGTGGGGGGACGCTGCCACGGTGACCTCCTGCTCTGAAATCGAATCTCCCAGCGGAGTGCCATGGCGAAAGTGTGTGGGTGTGGGGGGGGGGGCAGGCCATTTCCAGCTCGAGGACAATGCGCATTCTTTACATAACTGGGAGGCCAGTGGCATGTGTGTATGTGTTTGTGTAGAAATCAGGACTTTGTGCTTGTCTGGCTTGGTGTGTGTGTGTGTGTGTGTGTGTGTGTGTGTGTGTGTGTGTGTGTGTGTGTGTGTGTGTGTGTGTGTGTGTGTGTGTGTGTGTGTGTGTGTGTGTGTGTGTGTGTGTGTGTGCATGCATATACGCAGACAGAATTCGGGGCTTTGTGCTTGCCGTGGTTCAGGAATGCGTTGGCCGCGACAGCGTTGGTGGGCGGAGCCCCCGCAGTGCTTGGGAATCGCCGTGGCGGTAGCTGCCAGGGCAACGCTGACAGCTGCTCTGCTGTGTCACTCCAGGGGGGGCGGGGCTCGCCTCTCAACGCTCAACGCTTTGCTGCCAGGATTTCAGACCTGCTTCCTCCTCTCTCCCTCCCTCACTTCCTCTGTCCTCTCTCCCTCCCCCTCTTTCTGTCTCCTCTCTCTCTCTCTCTCTCTCTCTCTCTCTCACTCTCATCCTGTCTCTAACCTTTTCCCTCTCTCCCTGTACATACTCAAACACATCAGTGTATAAATATACATGGAATGTTACCCCAAGAAGTACTGAAATCAACACAACCAAGTATTCCATGCACATGTCCTTCTCCTCTCTATCTTACCCACACTCTTCCTCCTCTTTTCCTCGCTGTTTCACTCCTGTTCTCTGTCTCCCCTCCTCCCTCCCTCCCTCTCTCGTTTGTGGCTGTGACAGGGGGGTCAGCGGTAGATGCTGACAGTGCTCTGGAGCAGTAGGAGCTGTTCAGGCTTTCTCCTGCCAGAAACTGAAAAGCCACTCGAGCGTTTCCTAACCTCCCCCCCCCATCCCCACCCGGCACGGGAGAATCACAGAAACGTCAGTACCTCAGAGATCTGTACCTCAGAACTTCACAGTTGCGGACTGACCAGGGGATGACACCGGAAGTACTGTAACCAGCTGTGCCTCACCAAATGCCCAAAATAGCATTCCCTCACAAAGGTTTCAGGGCTCTGTACAGTCTACGCACCCTGGCGTGTTTGTGTGCATCTCTGAGGTTGTGCTGTGTTAAGCTGTGTTGCCAGTGGAGCTTCCTGGCAAAGACATGTGTGGTGGTGACCAGCCAAGTGATGCTTAACTCTGCAGTGAAGCAACTGAACTAAGCTTAGCCAAGAGCTGAACAACGCTTCCATGAAAATGAGGTTTTTCCAGAGTATTGTATCTCGGGTTTTTCTGTGTCAGTCTTATTTGAACTTCCACAAGTCAAAAGTTTCATGAAAAATCAATTTTTATGAAATCTAGTAGTGGTGAAAATGCTAGTTCTTCTCACTTGTTTTTTTTTTTTTTTCTCCCCTCCTGCACACAAATTCCAGTCTTGAGCCCGCGGTTACCCCCTCAGTGCAGTGACGGCTTGTGAACTTGTAGCTGTGAATAATTAGCACTTCCCCCTCTTAACCTGGGCCGCTGCCCACGACAACCTCCCTCTTCAGCTTTCAGACAGAGAGAGAGAGAGACAGGGTGTGACGGAGATAAAGCAAAGAGAAAAAGGACAGAGATGGTGAGAGAAAAAGAGGAATAGGAAGGATGTGAAAGGGGGGGATGGAGAAGCTGAGGGATGGAGAGGGAGAGAGGGATATGGGGGAATGAGGAAGAGTGAGGGATGAAGAGATAAAGACGTGCTGTTGAGAGGAATACGGCCGCCTGGCCTCCAGCTGGGGCCGGCCCTGCTGTGCGCTAAACGCCTCATTGTTGGTAACTGCAGTCCTTCAGCTCTGAGAAGTGGGTTTGGGTGCAGCATCCTGGAATCTTATTTTTTCTTTTGTGTTGTATTTGAGGTGGGGGTGGGGATGGGGGGCAGAAAGAGGGAGTCAGGTTGGTGCTATTCCAGGAGATCCCCCCACTATCTCCTCCTTCGTGGAAAACAAGGCGTAAAAAACGAGATCGGGCAGAGCTGAGCGGGAAACAAACCCGAGGCCATACGTCATTGTTTAACGAGCCTGTCCTCTCTCTCCCCCTCCTTCTCCATGCTCAGGCTGGCCAGAAGAGGACCTCTCGCAAAAGGTCAGCTTCCCTTTCGGATTATGACTCCTCTCCCATCAAGCCCCGCCCACCGTCGCCCCGCCCTGACACCCCCAGGACCCCGCCCCAGGCTCCGGTTGCCCAGCCCACGCCCCCTCCACAGCCCCCCGCGGGGAACGGGAACCCCCCACCCCCAGCGGACACGCCCACCAGCCGGCCCATGCCCCCTGAGGCCCGCCGGCTGATCGTCAACAAGAACGCCGGAGACGCTACTGCAGAGAGCCGCCCGCCTCGGATACGAGGTCAGACACTCCTCTCTCTCTCTCTCTTTCACACCCTTGCCTTTCTCTACCTCCTCATTGCCCACCCGGACCATGTCTCTGTCTCTCTCGTACGAATCTCTCAGTAGATGACGTAGTTTCTGTAACAGTTGGTTACTGTTCCGTTTCCTTGCTGCATTCCTGTGTTGGTCTGATTTATATCTGTTTGTTATTGTGTCTGTCTGTGTGTGTGTGTGTGTGTGTGTGTGTCTGTGTGTGTGTGCGCATGCTCGCTTGCACTGAATGGTGAATCCAAACTTGCAGACAGAAAGGTCTTTAGTTGGTAGTCTTTGCCTGAAGGTGTGCGTCTGTTTATGTCCATTTTACCTGCTCTTTCTCCACATTCTACATGTCCCCCTCTCTCCTCTCCCTCCCTTCTCATGCGCGCACACACACACACACTGTCATGCACTCACACACATACTCTCATGCACACACACACATGCACACTCACACACATACACTCACATTCTCACGCACGCACGCACACTCACACACACACACATACACACACATTCTCACGCACGCACACACGCATGCACGCACACTCACACACACACACTCACTCACGCAAACTCTACAGCAGCTCCCCATAGGCTACGCTCTTGTTCTTTAAAAAAAATTTTTTTTTGGGTGAATTTTTTTGCTGGGGTTCCTGTCAGAGAAAGTATCAGCGTTTGGTTGAAGCTTTGGGAATACCTTCATCCATGTCTAATTTTTTTCCCTGGGATTAATGAGAGTCTGGATTAGTTATGGCAGAGGGCTTTGAAAAGACCAGCATGGAGTACAGGAAATGAACGATCGCCGTTACAGACGAACTTGTTTTATACCCCTCCGAACAGGGGGGTTTAAAGGCTTCAGGATAGCGTGTGTGTTTTTTTTCCTCTCTTTTTATAGCATAGAACGCATCTGTTTTTGAACAAGCAAAGGAGGTGTGACGGAAATAAACTATTTTGGAGTGCTCTAAAAAAAAAAAAAAAAAATGAAGATCTTCACCTTCCCAGGGCAACAGTGTTTCTGGGTCCTGCAGAACGTTCCCCATCGATGGGTCCTGGCAGGATCAAAGCCTTCAACATGGAGGAAATAAAATGAGAAATTATGCGACCCTTTAAGGATCAAAGCCATCTATGTGCGGAGGACGGCCTCCCTTTATGGGTTTTTTCGCAGGCGCTGTCTGTTTGAGGAGTGGGCTCCGAGCGAGCCTGTAATTAGCTCCACTCCATCAGAGTGGCAGGGAATTTACGGCAAATTTGAAACCAAACCCAACGGCTTTGTTTGGACAGGATCGGCCATTTATGGCACTCCGAGCCCACCCCTCTCCCACCTATACACACACACTGGATAGAGTGTACTGTAGAGTGTGTGTGCATGTGAGAGAGAGAGAGAGTGTGTGTGTGTGTGTGAGCGCGCACTGACACAGTTTAGGGCCGGAGCAGCTCCTCTCGCGAACACTACTACCTCCACACCCCCACTGCCCACGTTTCTCTCCCTCTCTACCTCCGTCTCCACTGCTATCTCATTTTCCTGCTCTCTCTCGCTCAGGCCCATATGCTTCCTCACTCATTCTCTTGTTCTTATTCTCTTGTTTTCTTGCACACTCTGCACTCAGTCTCTCTCTCTCTCTCTCTCTCTCTCTCTGTCTGCCCATATGTTTGTGAGCTTCACGCTCCTCCTCTCCCTCCCACCCTGCTCCCCTGCCGTACTTCATTAAGTCATTCTGCCCTCTGCGCTTCTCCAAATTACCCTCCCAAAACAGCCATTTTTCTTTCTTACCCTCTTTTTGTTTCCTGCGTTTGTCAGATTTTCCCTTTTCATTCCTGCAGAATTTGCCTTTGTCTTTTTTGTCTCCCACGTTGCCTGTAGATAAAAGGACTGCAGGCAATTTTTTTTGCACTTCTGTGTGCGTGTGCGTGCACTTGTTTGTGTGTGTGTGTGTGTGTGTGTGTGTGTGTGTGTATACACGTCTCCTGTGTGTGTGAGTGTGTGTGTGTGTTTTTGTGAACCAATCAGTCATTTTTTTCCTTCTTTATTTTTTTTCTGTAGACCACTTTGGTATTTCTGCTTTCAGGCAAAATTGCTCCTTGCCATTAAAGCTCAATCAGTTATCCGACAAGTGGCTCTCCACAATGCTGCGCTTAATTATGCTTCCTGGTGAAGGAGCTTTGTACGGAAGGTGCTAAATGGGAGAGGTTTTAGACCATTAGCTGCCTGCTGTCCCCGGGACCTGCTCCGTCAGACAGATGCGCTTAATTGGAGCTCTGCTCGGGGGGGGTGCGTGGGGGGGTAAGCTGTCAATCAAGTGTCGGACTGTCTCCCATTGGCCGCACACCCAACCCATTAGGACCGGGGACCCATGACTCAACTCCTGGAGAGGCGAAAGTGACCGCTGGTTTTCCACAGTCTTTCCTTTTCCACAGCGGCCAATTTACGACCCGGAGATGAGGTGTGTGCGCTCGTTAAGCCAATCAGCGTAATTCATTTAGCTTTTTGTTTAGAAAGGATGGCTCTCTCCTGTTTCAGAGGAAGCCCTGGAATGCATTCAGATACATCAGAAAATATTGTTTTTTTTTTTTTTTTTTAAATGAGTTATTGACTTAATGTCAGTGGCTTAAATTGAGCACTTAAGTTCTGAAGCGCACCCAAAAACCATCGCACTCACCGGTCCCTGCGGAACTGGAGTTGTTAAGCCCGGCGTTACGAAGTCCAGAAATCTCTCTCTCCCGCCTCCCTCCACCCGTCTCCTGTCTCACAGCCTTTCAGCAGATTTCTCTCACTTCCGCACTATAAAAAGGAGAGATGGCAAGGCCCTGGGTGGTTCGGGTATTTATACATAGATTTTCTCGCCTGGCGGCCGGAAGAGCGCGTGAGCGTGGATCAACAGCTGCGTAGATCCAGAGTGCCGTTTAAAAATTAAAAAAAAAAAAATCCTTGTATCTCCGTTTGTGCATGTGATACATGAATAGAGAGCTTGCATCATCGTTTGTGCACTGTCAATGTTTCCTGGCTCTGTGACCAACAAAATTTATTCAGAATGCCATGTGACTAAAGTGCATCTGATGTAATGCAGCAATCAGAAGTTCTTTCACATAGAAGTTGTCCCTTTGGAGATGCAAGTTTTATTTATTCTTTTTAATTTTGTAATGATGCAGACTGTATAGACTTTCTCAGCAGACACACAGCGGAGAAGTCTGTGTATGGATTACAGCTGTCTATGAAAGTAAGCAAATTTAGTGTCGCCCTGAAGGTGTGTGGGAAGGGTGTCCCGGAGGTTTCTCTCTGTTTAAACGCGGTGGCCAGGGATGTGTCCGCGGTCTGTTTGCTCGAGCGGTCAGCGCCTTGTTTTCATGACAGTGGTGGGCTTTTTTTTTCCATCCCCCTCTTCAGACAGGAAGTGGTTCTGTTACTGCCTCTGCGTGATAAGCCAGTAGCGCCCCCCAGAGGTGGCGAGGGGGGAGGGGTTTGTGTGCTGCGTACCCAGCACACAGACATTTGTTCAATCATTTGTTTGTTCGTTCCTTTGTTAGTACGTTCGCTCCTTTCCCCTGCCGCCCCCAGCCTGGTTTGGAGCCTCTCCCAAACATGAGGCCCGCGCTCACGGGTGTGGCCCTGTGCGTGACTCCACAGCAGTTTGGCTTTTGTTTACCAAGTCTGCTTTGACTGGGGCGTGTGCATGTGTGTGCGTGTGTGCATTAATTCATGAACGCGTGTTTGTGTTTGTGTGTGTGTGTGTGCGTTGCATTTGTGGGAACGTGGGTGTCCACACGTGCATTTGTGTGTGTGCACAAGTATCTGATTATCTGTGCTTTTGCATATTGGTCTGTGTGTGTGTGTTCCTGCATTTATGTGCATGTGTTTGTATGTGTATATGCACCTCTGTGCTTATGCTGTATGTGTGTGTGTGTACATGTGTGCTTGCATTGTGTGCACGTGGGTGTACATGCGTGTTTGTATGTATGCATAAGTATCTGAGTATCTGTGCTTTTGCGTATTACTGTGTGTGTGTGTGCGTATTACTCTGTGTGTGTGTGTGTGTGTGTGTGTGTGTGTGTGTGTGTGTGTGTGCCGTGAATAAGACAGAGTCGGGAAGAATTTATTACTTGAATGCAATCTACAGTTAAGCCTAAAATAGATTTAGCTCATTTTCATACTGTGGACGATTATGGCTGGAAATCTATAATCTTAAAGGCACGAGAGGAAGGGGGAGGGAACTGGCAGCTTAACGCAGGAGACAAATGTTCCATTGTCTGTCGTTCGGCGACACGTTTTGCCAGAGTGAGCACGTCGTGCCTGCGATGGTGCTTTTCTGGTTCGATCCGATTGTCGTCGTGGGAAATGATTGTCGTTGCGGGTAACGGCTTCCAAGGTTTCCGCAGAGGAGCGCTGGGCGGTTTTCCCAGCCAAACCCCCACCCCCACCCCCCACACCAAGCACACGGGGATGGGCCCCCACCCACCCAGCCTGTGTCCAGCCCTCTCTCTGCATATTTCATGATAATTTGGTTTTGTGATTGTTGTCGGCGTGCGCGGAAGGCTCTCGGTTTGGAGGCAGGCAGGCGCTGTGTGTGAAATGTTAATGAGCGGAGCTGGAAATGAAGCCTGGGTGGTTGGAGCCGCTCTCACCTGCTGTGGTTACTGCCACAAGCATGAAACACCCCAGCGACGGGGGCGGGGCTGCCAGAGAGCCGAGATTAACATACACACATACGCGTACACACGCCCGGTTACACACACACACACACAGATGCACATAAATGAATACACATGTGTACAGACACATGCGCCCTTAAACATGGATACAAACATAGACAGACACACACGTGCACAGTAGCAAATGCTTACATCTGCACATATGCGCATACATTCATATCCATATGCGCTAACAAAGGCATGCAAACATGCATACATGCAAGCATTCCTAGCTACTCAAAAATACACGCGCAGACACTGGAACCCCCATTTGGTGGTGCTGAGTGTCACCAGGTCTGCCGGCACAGACCCATGACCGGCTGGCAGGAATCACACAGCCCTGGCCGCTGCTGCACCCGCTGCCTCCTCTCTCACCTCCTCTCTCCATCCTTCTCTTCCTCCCTCCTCCTCCTCCTCCTCCTGCTCCGGCACTGTGCACTGCGCGCTGCAGTATAATGACACACTTCTCCAGCTCCTGCCGGCTCCACTCCCACACAGCCGCCGAGCTCCCTTTCAATTAAAAGCTACGCTTAGCGCCGTGGCCTTTTTTATTTATTTGATAAGTTTTTTTTTTTTTTTTTCTCCATTTTTTTTTCCTGTTCCATATGCCACCACTGGCGCTCTTGATCAGAACCGTCGCCTCGGACTCGTGTTCCCCAAAGGCCGTGGGTGCTGTGCGCCAAACCGCCGTTAGCACGTTAGCATAAGAAGAAAGGGAGGTTAGAAAATAAGAGAAACGGATAGTTAGCGGGGAGCGGCTAATGCCTAAGCACCGGAGCGTGACTCCGGGCGGAGCAGGGGGGGAGGGGTGTTTCTCACAGAGCGGGACCGCAGGCGGGGTGGCGTTCGAGGTCGCCGCGGAGACGGCTGGCGGTGTAGCTGGAGGGGGAGGGAAAGGCCAACGGCAGCGTGAGTGTAGCATTGCACAGCGCCACTGGGCTCAGGGAGGCAGCTGCTCCCGGATTAATTGAGGTTTTTTTTTCTGGCGCGGCCCCACCTGAGGTCATTCAGGCAAGCCAGGCGGCCTCGGGTAATTTGTGTAAACAGGGAGACGTCAGCGCGGCAGTTAAACACACACACACACACACACACACACACCGCCTTCATTACTCAGTGTTCCCGTGTCTCTGCTTACGTCCGTTCATTTTGGTTTTTTTTTCCTTTCAGTTTTTTTTGTTTAATGCACAGACTACGCATTTCTCTTTCACAGAAAGTCAGAATTTTTGTCCCTCTTTCTCACTGTCGTTATGCAAAATGTTAATTAAAACATTTTTAACCCTGGCTGTACACATGCTCCCTGCCTATTGCGCTACTTTTTTCCTCCCCATCCTGGATGAGACATGTTATGTTATTATCACAGCTAACATTTAATAAGCTCAGAACACCGAAGCCCCCCACCCCCATCTTTGCACATACATTTGGCCCGCCTTATGTGTAACGTTTGACATCTGTGCTTTTGACCAAACGCAGTTTGAAAATAAAAAAAAAAAAAAAATCCAGAATGTTTTTGAAAAAGAACATTTGAAATTCCAACGCACATGGTATGTTTGAATACTGTAGTCAGTATGATTTACGTGGGTTTTAGCTTAGTGGTACATATAGGTGGGGTTTCAAGTTATGAACACATAAAGGGTAAAATTACATCATTTTATGTAAGTGTCCTGAGCATCCACAGTTTTTGTGCATATGTGGGGGTCCTGGAACCATTTACCCGCTGGTAAGGCGGGCCGACTGTATATATTTAGATTTCACAACGTCACCTTAAATAAAGGGCTCTCTTTTTCAAAGGTCTGTTTACGGGATGGTGGATTACCGTGTGTACAGCATATCAGTGGGAGTGTGTGTGTGTGTGTGTCTGTCTGTGTGTGTGTGTCTGTGTGTGTGTCTGTGTGTGTCTGTGTCTGTGTGTGCGTATGTTGTATCCGAGTGTGTGTGTGTGAGATGTGTCTGTGTGCGAGTGAATGTGTGGTCACCCAAACTCATGCGGTGCAGACTTTGGCTGTTAAAGGGTTAAATGTCTGCTGAATTAATTTTGATGCATTGATTGCCGCTGAGCACGGGGAAGCACTCTAGAGAAGGAGATTAAAAACGGGGTGGGGGGGTGGAGCGAGCCTCGTTTTACTGCAGAGAAATCAACGACTCGCTACGATCTGCAGCTCTCGGAGAGAGACGGCGCTCCGCTCTAGTCTGCTCTCCATGGCGTGTTCCCTCCCTTCCTCCCTCCCTCCCTCCCTCCCTTCCCTTTGGTTATTAAAGAGTTTTATTGTCTGTTTAATGCGATGCTTAGCTCCCGCTGCTGAAAACGCAGCAAGCCGTCCCTGTGTTCCGGGAGCACGATTCCCATAAGGCTGTGGCTGTCCGGCTTCTGCCATCCCAAATCCCGTTAAGGGGGCGCTGCCGGGGCAAGGCCAAGCGGGACGGGGCCCTCTCTGCAAGGAGATTGTCCTCCTCCCCACAAGTGCCAGAGAGCACTGAAGGATATGGTCACATGACTCTGACAGGTCCCCCCCGCCTAGGGAGGACAGCTCAAGGGCTTGTTAGCGCACGGATGCTCCGTGTTCTGCTCGTCTGTGTAGTGGGGCCCGACCCAGGCTTCATGCCGTATCCTAGTAACCGATCCTTGCGTAGCCGGGGGAAACGGAATGTTGGTGGCAGCAACGGCACAAGGGGGCCACGCTGGGCCCGGCCGAGGTGTGCGTGGAACAGAAAAAGGATCCTTAAAAAGAAAGGGTGAATTCTCTTCATCTGATTAATCTGTAGTCTGTGATGGTGCCCACTGCCCCTTGCCGCTCTGATCTCCCAAATCATTACTTTAGTTTTGTTCTTTTGAATCGAGTGTCTGGTCTTATCTAACAACGGCTAGTGTTGGCGCAGGCCTGTTAGTTATATCAGGTGTTAATGGTGCAAAAGCCTGCACATCCCTCTCTTTTTGGGAACGTCAGAACTTTTTTCATTTCTATGACTCATGGGAGGCGGCTCCTTGCTAGTATTTGACTGCCTTCGGTGCGGAAAGGAGTCCATTAGAACCTGTGACAGGAGCAGGGCTGTGCTGGGCAAAGTGTGAGTGTAGCACTGCACACAGCGTGAGAGATCAGGGTGAGGTTGGAGCAGACAGATAGCAGCCTCTTTTTGTGTGAACTCAGAGGAGCAGCAGGCTGTCCTTCCCCCCATCATTATTGCTTGCTTGCATGGGCAGTAGTGGTAACAAATAATTGTGGTGTAAACTGTAATCATCGCCATTGTAAGCCTCTAAAACGAAACTTCCTTATTTATTTAGACTCCTCTCCCCTCTGTACTTGTCGGTCATTGAGCAGTCTCTCCCCCTCTCTCATTTTAGACACACAGACCTCCGGTTGTGTAATCTTAGATCTGAGTCATCTCCGCTGTCTGTTTACGCAAATTTTTTATTTTTTTTTAATTTCCCTTGATCCGCGCATCAATTCATGTGCCGTCAGGACGAAACTTGCAAAGGAGCTCGGCTCCCTAATGATCGTTTCCGCTCTTCATCAGATTTGGTTGTTGACGGCCAGGGGCCGAACGTAACGCTTTCCGACTCACAGCGTACGAGCGGCTTCCTGCTACCGACAGGGATTTAAGGATTACGTGGCCGCCGCAGTCTTGTGTGAGGCGACGGTTTGTATGTTCATCGTTCATTCAAGAGTTTTTTTTTTTTTTTTTTTTCCTTCCTACCCCCCACTCCCCTCTCAAAGGGAGTAAGAGCACGTGCGCTTTCACGGGTTTAATCTTTTAAAATTCCTGCCATAAAAAGGGACTTTTGAGTCATCCTTTGTCTTGTGTTTGCTTAGATGAAAAGACCGGGGGCCCTCGGCTGACCGAGAAACGAAACCAGCGCATTTATAATCCAGATGTCCAGCGTATTCGCTTGACCACTGCGGACAGATTGGACTTGCCACCCTTAGTGCCCCCCCACCACCCATTATCCCACCAAAGGAAGAGCGTTATAAAAGCCGAGGCTAGCGCTGCTGAAATTTGCATAGAAATAGGAAAGTGAAAAAGATTGTAGCGGTTTGAAATGAGCTGTTTTCTCCCGGAGTCCTGGCATGCTAAATGAAAGTCCCCTACTCATCCTTTTTTTTTCTGTCAACAGAAAGTAAATAAATAAATAAAATAAAAACACAAGATGCACGCCAGTGACCCAGGCATTTTACCAATTATCACCACTCTTTGATTCCGCTCTGCTTTAAATGGAACGAGACGTTAGCCTCGGTGTGGGGGGAAAAAAGGGTGAAATACAACAGCCAGTTTGATTGCGATGCGAAGAGAAAGCGGGATGGGGTATTGAGGTGGTAGGAGTAGGTCTGGATCAGGGCTGACGGTGGTGCGCAGGGGGGACCGACACTGTGAGGGTGGTGCAGGAATGCTTTATGGCTGAGCTGGCCGTGGACAGGGACATGGCCAAGAATGCCGCTGGCCTTGTCTGTTGCCGTGGAAGATTGCGTTCCAATTACCACCATAGTAACCTTGCTGTCTCCTCTCTCTCTCTCTCTCTCTCTCTCTCTCTCTCTCTCTCTCTCTCTCTCCTCCCTCCCTGTACAGGAAGTGGTGTTGTACTGCTTGGAAAACAAGGTGTGTGACGTGAATCACCGTGACAACGCTGGCTACTGTGCGCTGCACGAAGCCTGCGCCCGCGGCTGGCTGTCCATCGTGCAGCACCTCCTGCAGCACGGAGCCGACATCAACTGCAGCGCCCAGGACGGAACCAGGCACGCTTACGCTCGCTAACACTCACACACACACACACAGACACACACATACATACATACACACACACACACAGAAACAAACAAGGGCATGTACCTACACACTCAGAGCACAGAAATACATGCACAGATACACATAAACATAAGCGTACACAAGGATGCACACACACTCTCACACACACACACACACACACACACACACACACACACACACACACACACACACACAAGCTTTGCAGGTTTGTGAAAAGAGCAGAAGCAGCCTGTGTCTCCTTGACTCCCCCAAGCTTTGTCACCAGCTTCCTCTTCTCTCCCCTCGAGCGTGTGTTTCCAAAGCTCCTGTAATTACATGTTTTGTAATTATGGGCTAACGTCAACAGGAGGCTTTCAGAAACTGAAGTCCGTTATTTCTCTGTGAGCTAATTAGAGAGTGTGCCGCAGATTATGAAAAAAGAATGAGGCTGTTGTCATTGTTGTAATCTCCGAAATGTAATTAATGTGAAAACTCTGTTAACTAGTATTCTAAAGGTTTCATACATCATGCTTGAAACCTTGGAGTGAAAAATAAAACGGCTTTAATCAGATTTTATCTCTTAAATCAGAAAGCTGCCACGGGCCATGCCTTTGACATATATGTAAGTGATGGGTTGTCAAGGATGTAGAAAATGCATTCAGCTCACATCCGTGCATCCGTTGGATCGTATTTTGTTTAGCGGTTAAAATCGGGCGAATCCTGTATTACATTTAGTCCTGGGAGTTTTGCATTGTTTTAAATGCAGTCAGAGTGGTTGTTGTTCGAGAGCATAGTTGTTAAATTCAGTGGTTGTGAGTGCGGTGTTCAATTTGGTGGACCTGGAGTCTTAAGACACTTTGGGGATCCTCTCCTTAACAACCTAAAGAGCCAAAATGGCACCGGTGTGGGTCTTTGTGCTGGAGATTTCCTCAAGGCTGGCTGTATTTGAATGGGGGAATTAGTCGTCCCGTGCAGCTGAAGATGCCAGGCTGCCTATCGGACCGCATCGGCTGTCTCTTAAGCCCCGTTCAGATCAAAACCGCCAGAGCGGCCGCGACCAGGCTGGCGGCTTTCCAGCGCATTCCGAATGTTACTGAGTAACAACCACGCAGCGCACACCGTGAGGAGACGGTTAACAGATTAAACGGCCGTTTCCATAACAACGAGTTACGGGTCGGTTGAGCAGGTCCATCTCTCGTCCTCAGAATCTGGACTGAAGGCTTGACATTTTGAGTCTGTGGGACTACAGCCCTCAGCGAGCATTCTACAGCTCCTCTGCACACACGGAATGGAATTTCATTCCACAAGCATTCTCATGCCATCTCATCAGCTGAAGACTTTTTGAAATTAAATGGTTTTAACTGGTGTTTGAGCTTGTCCTGGATCTACAGTCTTACCACCATACTTCTCTAGCCATTAAACTACATTTCCACAAACGACAGTGCTGTCAGGTCTCATTGATTAAAAATAGCATACATTTTTAAGCTAATTTTTTTTTTTTTTTTAAATGAAAGCAGAGTGCGACTTCACAAACAGGATATCTACATCACACTTGTAATACATGCAAGAACATCCATAAAGATGTGGGGAGCCATTTTAGGAGGAAGTCTGAAAATGGACTTGTGCAGTCCAGTTAATACGTTTAATGACATGTCAATTTTCTGACTTTTAGGTCATTGTTCTATGCCATTTTCAAACTAGGGGTTGTGATATCCTCACATTTTTAGCTGTATGAGTTGAGCAGGCCTTTACATTTCAGCTGTTTAGCAGAGGTTCTTCAGATAATGAACAGCGACTTACGGTTTGCATTTTTTTAACGTTCCTCCCTCTTCTCCCCAGGCCTCTCCATGACGCGGTGGAAAATGACCACCTGGACGTCGTGCGGCTCCTCCTGTCCTACGGGGCTGACCCCACGCTGGCCACCTACTCTGGCCGCAGCCTCCTGAAGATGACCCACAGCGAGCTGATGGACTGCTTCCTGTCAGGTGAGTGTCCTAAGGCCCCGCCCCCTCTGCACGGGATAGGTGGCTAGGCTGTGCCAGGAAGCCACTGTACTTCTCGGAATTCACTGATTCACTCCTCTCCGTGGAAAGGGGGGGGGGGGGGGTAATTTGGAAAAAAAAAAAAAATGAACAAAAAAAAAAGAAGCCGTTCAGCTTTCAGCGCGCTTCACTGGGGTATCTGGTTACCTAGCAACAACCAGTGTGTTTACTTAAGCTCCAGTTTTTCCCGGTGTTTGGTTATGGGGCTTCTCCAGAGAGGAGATGTGGGCCGGTTTTTGTTTTTTCTACATATTTTTTTCTTTTTGAGCTAAGAAAAATCCATCCACTCTGTTTTTGTAAGCAGTGGCCATGATGGTGTGGAATAAGCCTATTTTAATCTGAGGTGATGGAGATTTGGGGAGGGTTTCTGATTTGATGTCATCTGTAAAAGATAAGAGTGTGATGGAAGAGATGCTGTGTGAGACAACATGCTTGTTTATATGTGTGTGTGCTTATGGGTCTTGTGGAGGGATTTTTGAGTCATATAACATGGTAGCTGAGACAGGGAGCGTGTTGGGTAACTCAGACAGGCTGGTGTTGGGTAGCGCAGACAGGGAGCGTGTTGGGTAACTCAGACAGGCTGGTGTTGGGTAGCGCAGACAGGGAGCGTGTTGGTTAACTCAGACAGGCTGGTGTTGGGTATTGGGTTGCTTAGAGAGGCTGGTGTTGGGTAGCAGGTGTTTGGTATCTCAGACAGGCTGGTGTTGGGTATTGGGTATCTCAGACAGGCTGGTGTTGGGTATTGGGTAACTTAGACAGGCTGGTGTTGGGTATTGGGTTGCTTAGAGAGGCTGGTGTTGGGTAGCAGGTGTTTGGTATCTCAGACAGGCTGGTGTTGGGTATTGGGTAGCTTAGAGAGGCTGGTGTTGGGTAGCTTAGACAGGCTGGTGTTGGGTTTTGGGTAACTCAGACAGGCTGGTGTTGGGTATTGGGTATCTCAGACAGGCTGGTGTTGGGTATTGGGTATCTCAGACAGGCTGGTGTTGGGTATTGGGTAGCTTAGACAGGCTGGTGTTGGGTATTGGGTTGCTTAGACAGGCTGGTGTTGGGTAGCAGGTGTTTGGTATCTCAGACAGGCTGGTGTTGGGTATTGGGTAGCTTAGAGAGGCTGGTGATGGGTAGCTGACAGGCTGGTGTTGGGTTTGGGTAACTCAGACAGGCTGGTGTTGGGTATTGGGTTGGTATCTCAGACAGGCTGGTGTTGGGTATTGGGTATCTCAGACAGGCTGGTGTTGGGTATTGGGTAGCTTAGACAGGCTGGTGTTGGGTATTTGACAGGGCTGGTGTTGGGTATTGGGTTACTCGGACAGGCTGGTGTTGGGTATTGGGTAGCTTCGACAGGCTGGTGTTGGGTAGCAGGTGTTTGGTATCTCAGACAGGCTGGCATTGCTCAGGCGAGGAGAGCTGTGGACCACTGTGTTTGTCAGTCTACCGCCACCCCTCCCTACCACACACACAGAGCTCAGGCACACCCGATGCGTGTGTGTGTCCTCAGCAGCATGTAGAGAGCAGTGTGACTCCAGGCTGACAACAGGGTTTAGAGTTGCTGAGTTGCTGGAACTGGGCGTTTAAAGGTTCAGACTAATTCAGGGAACTATTTGTGGGATTTTCTGCTGCTTTCATAATATTGCCCCATGGAATTGAAACATTTGTTTTGCCGTTTTTTTAAAAAGATATGTTACTTTTTGACTCCATTAGTGCCCTGAAAGAAAAGCCATTCCAAAAGTGTGCAATGTCGTCCCTGGTTTTAGGGAAAGGCCGTTACTGTGTGACAGTTGTTTTACCGCTCAGTCCCTCTCAGATGCAATGTGGTAAACTCTTTATGGACAGCGGAGGTCACAGGTCACGAATTGTCATTATACCTTGGTTGCTGCTGATTTGTGTATGTGTGTGCGTGCTCGGTGAGTGTTGAAATGGTGGCTCTGCTTTAACGCCTTTTGTCTGTAGGCAGATAGGACAAAGCACTGTGCTCTGACCTAAATTAGTGCAGGGAACTGGGCAAGTGATGTCACAGTAACGGTGATGTAAGGTGAGAGCTGACCTTTGCCCCCATTCCCCAGCCAATTAGCATTTCCGGCTTTAGCATTTAGAACGCACCCAATTCTCCTTATTGGCAGCAGCTACAGGGGAAAGGCGTGAGCTACACCACCTCTCCCCTTAGTTTAGTTTGAGGTTTTTTTTTCTATTGCCATTGCAGTGTTCCCTGCCTTCTGTCAGCTATGCCAGGAAGAAATGAGGACGTCTGAAAATTTCCCTCCCTTTCAAAGTGCAGCCTACCTGTGTGTGTGTGGGGCACGGTGTACGGCACCCATGAATCCATAATGTAGTGGGAAACGTAGAACAAAGGATGTGCGTCAGATCATCGGTGCGTGCGCGGTACTGCGTCAGTGGCCACAATTACGAGTTATGCAATGAGCGTTAAGTGTGTGGCGCTGGATGAGTTGTTGGTTTTGTGAAAGCTGGTTTTAGTGCCTGCAGTACAAGTTCTGAGAGGAGAGATCAGCAGTTAATGCTTTTCTGGGATTCAGCTCATTGTGATTAGTGGCAGTGACTTTCCCCCTTCATTCTCCTCTCTCTTCTTGCAATGATTTATGCTTTTCTGTCCTCCCCAATAATGGCATTCTGCGGGCTTTACTTACTACACCCAGGGACAATAAAACGGATAAGTGAGTTATGACATCACAGAAGAACAAAAAGTAGCTCCACCAATGACAGAGTGAGTTTAGACTAACCAACAGAGCAATGCAGATGGTGATTAGTGGATTTTTTTCTGCCTGCATTTCCTGGTAAAACCTACAGGGTTTCTGCAATTCTGCCTCGAATGTCTCCACCAATCACCATCAGTGTTGTAAAAATGGTTGGAACCAACACACCTTGTGATTGGTGGAGCTGCTTTCATATTCTGCAAGTAAGCTGACACGACTCGTATCCCGATGTTGTTATCCCGTTTGGCTGTAAAAGCCAGCTGATTCTTTTCAACAAATCCACAGCATACGTAAGGCCCCCCGACACACACAGTGTGGAATTAGTAATTCGTACATTCACACCAACAGTCTTATCCCAAGCCAGAAGCCAATGTGCAGAGTACTGCAGACCTCGATATTGTTCTGTAACTTGTGCATTACCCAAATCCACAGAGATGGCTGGATATAGCGTCAAATATTGCACTATCGGAAAATGTTTTTCCCTGTGTTTAAAGATGACAGAAGTGCAGATAGCGTAACAGTATCACCTCTTGACTTCCTGTATAAAAATCGTACCTTCAGGCAAGAGTATGTACGCGCGGCCTGTAGGCTGGTGGACTTCCAAGTCCTGCATACAAATGCTCTAGCCTCACAGTATTCTATGCTGTCACCCGCCTTTGTTTAAACCAGTTCTGCTTCTGCACTTTCTGAAATGAAGGAAATAAAAATTCATAAGAGTGGTGGACCGGCCAATCTCCTCTAAAAAAAAAAAAAAAAAAAAAGAAAAGAAAAAAAAGGGAAAACCCTGACCTCAATCAAGGTCGCAGGTTGTGGGGAATGAACCTGCTTGGGGCAGCGAGGGCGGAAGTGGGAATGAAGGCCGGGGGGGGGTTGATGGATGAGCGGTATTCGCACGCTGCTCGGTGCGGCGCGGAGCCCTGGCTTGATTCATCCCCTAGCATAGTTTCGGCGAAGAGCCCGGCACAGGCAGGGCGCCGTAAATCAGCCCCCCCGCCCCCCCCCAACCCCCGTCCTGCCACGTTGTCTCCCCCTTGCTGATTTACGTCCCCTCCTCCCAATTTGTTGGCTCTCAGCGGGAGGTTTCTAATCAAGCCCACTCACCTCACACCCCCCCATCTCTCTCTCTCTCCCCTCTCTCTCTCCCTCTCCTTCCTGCTCCCGCCACCGTTGTTGGCGGGTGCTGGGGGATTGGCGGTAAATTGGAGGGATGCGTCGGGCTTCTCTGGCGGGATTCATTAACGCCTGCGCCTCTGGGAAGCCTGCCCACTGTCACCTTCCACCTCTGACCTCTGACCTCTGACCCTGAGACACAAACTCCTCTGCAGGGTTCAGTTCTATTCCAGGAATTGAGCTTGAATCCATACACAAAGATACGCAAGATAAAGGTAAAGATAATGAGAGATGACAGCAGCAAACCGGGTAAAAACTCATGACCTAAATAAGTTTTCTCCTATTTAGGTCTGCAGCAGAATATATGTATACTTCTTGCCTGAATGTTTTCACTTTTGGAAATATGGTTTTCCTGCGTGAGACTATTTGAATTTTTTTTTTTTTTTACTGGGCAACAACCACATAAATTGTTTAGGGATCGGTTTTATGAAGGGGGTATCAAATTATCATGTGTCATGGTTATCTGGGTTTTCACAGAAGTGCACAAAGGCCTCAGTCATGAACACACCAAACCCCAAATATGGAATAAATCTCAGACGGGTGCTGCTCTGTTTCAGCCTCTGACCCCAAGCAACCATTTCCAGGTGTTGTGTAATGGGACTGGTTAATCAGTGTTGCGGTCCGTGAGAACTGCGCGACATAAGAATACTGACACTGAGCGGCTACAAGGGCTGGGTGACAGCTGGTATCGATAGTCACCGGAGCATACATTTGACTGTGGCGATTAAGGCAGAATTAAAATAATGTGTGTGTTAGCCTTTCTGTGTGCGTACGCGCCCGCGTGTGAGTGCATGTCAGTGTGTTTGATGATATTGCACTTATTGAATCATACAGTCCCGTAAGTCACCGTGAATTGAAAGCGCTGTTAAATGATTAAAATGTGATTAAAAACTCATGACGGTGGAAAGAAGGGGAAGTGACATGGGGGGGGCAGGAATCAGAATTGCGTGTGAACTTTCATGTGCGTTTCTGCATGCATTTGTATGTCTGCTTTTGTGTGTGTTTCTGCATGCGAGTGTATGTCTGCTTTTGTGCGTGCACGTGTGTGTGTTCTGGTGAGAGGGAGGGGTGGGAACACAGGAAGAGGGAATTGGGGAGCCTCAGTCTCGCTCTCTCTGTGTCCCCTGGCGCTTTCTGACGTGCTGCGTTTTTTTTTGTTTCCCGTCTCTGCAGATTACTTTGCCGACCTGCAGGGCCGCGAAGACGAGGACCCCAAGCTCTGCTGGGACTTCTACGGCAGCTCCGTGTGCGGTGAGTTGCCGTCCAGCCCCCACGGGGCTCCGCCGCGGCTGGGGAACACCGAAGGGGGTGGGGGGGAAGGAAACGAGGCCCTCTGGCAGATCGCGGCAGGGAAGCCCGCATTGATCCACAGAAACTCAGCCCAGCCTCGTCTCCGTGTGATCACTCCTGCACTCTTCTATTGATACTCTTCCCTCTGCGTTAAGCAGAAACAAAGGCTCTCCGATTTGGCTCTTTGTTTCTTCCTTTTATTCCCCCTTTTTGCTCAGGATGAAATGCACCAGCCCCCCCCTTCCTGACTCCAAATGTGGGAAAGTCTGGCAGCGATAACCCCACGATGATCGGTTTCTGGGGTTCGGGAGGGGAGAATGTTAAAGCGCCAGTATTGATGAGCGTCGGTCAGAAGTGGTCGAGCCGAGCTTCGCTTGCAGCACAGCGTACTTTCTGCTGTTGTCATGCGATTTCCTCCCGAATTCCTGGAATTACTGCACAGTCGTGATACGAGCCTTGCTGGATTGCTGTCTATTTTTGGATTCTCTGAGTGCCGCTTCGGAAGGGGGGGGGGGCGCATGGCGTGTAAAAGCAGTCCCTGAGAGAGAAGCTCTGTTTGAACACCCGCACGTCTCTCACCGTCTCTCTTTCTCTCATCTCATCTGTCTCGCCCCCTCTCCCTCCCGCTCTCTCTCCCTCTTTCTCTCCTCTCTCCATCTTTGTCTCCATTTTCCCCCCTCTCTCTGTATCTCTGTCATTCCTTCCCTCTCTCTCTTCTTTCTCATCTCTCTCTCTCTCTCTCTCTCTCTCTCTCTCTCTCGTATCACTCCTCAGCTAAGAGCGGGCTCCCTGGTATTTCTGTAAAGGGACTGGCATGAGCATCCAAAGAGCTCCTGTAAGGGACAGCAATACCCCCACTGCCTCCCACCTCCTCCTCATTCAGTCTTTCCATCTACATCGCTGCACCTCCTCCCTCTGAGTCCCACCTCCTTCTCATTCAGTCTTTCCATCTACATCCCTGCACCTCCTCCCTCTGAGTCCCACCTCCTCCTCATTCAGTCTTTCCATCTACATCGCTGCACCTCCTCCCTCTGAGTCCCACCTCCTCCTCATTCAGTCTTTCCATCTACATCGCTGCACCTCCACCCTCTGAGTCCGGGCTGTCCGTCGTGCCCTTCTCCAAACTGCCGCATTTGTGTATTCCAAGTCCTCCACCTCCACTCACACACACACACACACACACACAGCGGAATGAGGTTTTTAAATAAATAGATATCAGGGGAGCGGACGGGAATGTGACTCATTTGAACCTGAAAGTTCCCTTTCCCAGCGAGTGGAAGCAGGAGAGGCCAGCCCTGCTCGGGGAGGCAGGGGGAGGCGGGGGGGTTTAAATTATTCAGGAAGCTGTGGGGGCCAGTGGAGCAGAGCGTGACGGAGGGAAACACCTGGCAGGGCCGGGACGGCAGCCGCTACCGCTGCCACCGCCGCTCTCTGTTTGTGTAGCGGTGTTAGTGTGGCTTGCTGCAAGCCACTCTTAGACTGTCACAGAGATTCCTCTGTGAACCCACACACTACCCCCACAGCAGAGCTGCGCGCGTGCGCATGTGTGTGCGCGCATATGTTTTGTCATCATTATCTTTTTTTTTTTTTTACTTGATCATTTGAGGGTTACGTTGAAGTACTAAAAGAATTGAATTCTTGATTTTTTTTTTCTACCCTTATCATTGTACCTCAACAAGTTTGAAAATTATTTTAAAGCTGAGGTTGTTTTTGAAACACAGCATTTGTTTTCTCTTGGTGGTGTGTTGTGCGTGTGTTTGTGTGATGGATAAGACGTCTGTCATTGGCCCATGTTGTGGGCGGGAGTTTTAACTGGTTGGTCAGCAGACCTAGGTGGGCGTGTTGGTCAGAGTTCCGGTAGGGTTGTTTTTAAACTGGCCTCCTGTGTTCACAGAGCCCAAAGACGACCTGGCCTCCTTCGACATCCTGGCCAATCCCCCAGGGCCTGGTGAGGGAGTAGGCGAAGAGGAGCAGAGGGAGGTGTTTGAGTTCGAGTTCTCCGACCGTCCCCTCCTGCCATGCTACAACATCCAAGTGTCCCTGTCCCAGGGGTAAGAGCTCTAACGAAGACGTTCATTACTGCTACATTCCATCATTCCCAAGGTCGTTCCCCATCTGCACTCCTTCAGCCCATTCGTTCAGGGGCTTCCCAACATTTGGTGGTTTCAAACAAGGGCCCCTGAGCCAACAAACACTCTGACAGGTAATCCGGAAGGCGTGTAACTGCCTGCAGCGCACAGTCAGGTAGAAATGTGTATCAGGTGCATAACCTGGCAAGTTCAATCTTCAATCTTTGAGCTGGCCTCACGCTTGTCAAAACCAATTTTGGCAGAATCAGAAGTCTTTTTTATATATATGTTTTTTTTTTTTCTCTCAAAACTTCTGCAGGCTCAGTCACCATTTTATTATTACTTTCTCCTAAAGGTTGTACCAGTCAGGACAGCCCGGTGCCGTTAGTCACCTGTAATAGAAGGGGTGATTTGTAAATCCCACCTTTTAAGCATTCTGGTGGAAGATGGGTAATTACCAGTCGCCCAGATTTCCGCGCGCCCGCTCCCAGCTTTCATAACCGCCCTCATGTAGGGCTTTTAATTAAACGGCCAGGCCTCGGGATCGTTATTACTGGGGTATTGATAAAGTAATAAGTCTCACCTGGGGGCTGTGGGGGGGAGGGAGGGGGTCGTTAGCAGACTCCCTGCTGGGGCTCGTCACAGAGGCTGTCTGGGTGGAAGTAATTTATGTCATTTGGGATTGTGGGGGACTGGAGCAGCCACTCGTGGTGTCGGCTTATTGCTGCTCCGCATGGGCCTGCGCTACTGAGGCAGGGGAGCGAGGGATCGAGAGAGAGCGAGAGAGGAACGATGTGAGCTACGTAGCACTCGGGGAGAATGCAGACGGAGTTAATCGCCTCCCACACTGTCTCTCTCATGGGCTCCGCAATGCAACGCAATCCTGGTCTCGGCGCGCTCTGTCTTTCTGTTTCTCTTCCTCTCTCTATCTTTGTTTTTCTTTCCTTCTCTCTGGTTTTCTTCTTTCTCCTCCCTCTCTCAGGCTTTTTATTTCTTTTGTCTTTCTCTTGCCCTCTATCTCTGCCTCATGGTGTGAGCACCTCTCTGTCATTCTGTGTCTCTCTCCAGCGCTTTGTCTCTTTCGTTCTGTCTCACCCACACTGTCGCGCTCTCGGTCTTCTTTCTCGCTCGTTCTCTCTCTCTCTCTGTCTCGCTCTTTCCTGCGCTCTCTCTCCCCTCCGCTGCCACGCTTCGTCTAATCTTCCAGCTGCGCTCGTTTGCCCCCCCGCCTCTCGCTCTCCAGCGCCCACTCCATCCCCATGCAGTATTAATGACTCTGTCGCGCTGCGCTACGCTAAGCTGCCGGCCCGGGCTGTGCTACCTGACGCGCTCTCAGCTCTCGGTTCCCTCCTCACATTTCCGCTACAACCGCCTCACACACACACACACTCTCTCTCTCTCTCTCCCCCACTCAAAAACAAAATCTTAAAAACCTTTTCAAGTGCCAATCGATTGGAATGTGTCTCTTACTCTCTGTGTTTGAGCGTGTGTGTGTGTGTGTGTGTGTGTGTGTGCGTGCACGCACGCACGTGCGCATGCATCGCTGTCAGTAATACATGGAGGCACTTGTGTTTGAAGCTGGCAGCTGCTGTGATGTCCATATATAAATACTGTGTGTGTATGTGTGTGCGTGTGCACATGCATGTGTGTGTATGAGACAGCGTGTGCATGTACAGCAGTTTGATTACTCAGTCCAGCACTGTCCACAGTATGTGAATGAGACAGAACCCTGGAGCGCGAGACAGTAGCACACATGTTCTAACGGCCCCCCTTGCCCCCAGGCCACGGAACTGGCTGCTTCTGTCAGACGTGCTGAAGAGGCTGAAGATGTCCGCGCGGGCGTTCCGCGCCGCCTTCACGCACATCGAGGTGGCGACCATCGCCGAGGCGGAGTTCTACAAGCAGGCATCCCTGAGCCAGCTGTTCTCCTGCCCCGACGAGCTGGAGGGCTTCGTGCCCGACAGCAAGGAGCTGCTGGACCTGGTGGAGATCAGCGGCGACCTCGTCGCTCTGCTGGGCTCCTCCCTCGAGTGCCTGGACGGCAGCTGGGATCCCATCGCCGTGGCGAGGTGATGACCCAGCCCAGGGCAAAGACGTGTGAATACTGTACATACAACTGAGTGACATCATGGACTGGAAGATCCCGACCTCGCCCAAGGGGGAAAAAAGAGGACAAGTTTCCAGCTCTGGACTTTTAATTTAACATTTATCTTATTTTTATAAATATAAATATATAAATATATTTCCTTTTTTGTTTTGTTTTATATATGCTGGCTGTGTTCCCTCTCACGTAAACACACACCCATACAAAAAAAGCAACATTTTCTGCAGCAAATTCGCAAGCTTGGGATTTGGAGGAAGTGAAAGTGGAGGCGAACTGTCAAGCTTTAGCGATGCTCGCTTTCACTGAGCAGTGGAGGGGAGACGCTTTCACACGTAGTACTCTAATTTACACTGTGCACCTCATGTTTTAGTTTACAGACTTACCTGCGTTGGTCAGGCGAATGAATATTGTTTGAAAGCTGGTGTTTGTTTCCGTTGGAAGCAGATTCCATTCTGAGTTTGTTCTTCACTGAGCTCGAACTTCAGGAGCGGTTTTGTACCTTTTGTTCAAACTTGGCTTTTTTTCTTTTATTTAAGATAATAAATTTAAGATATTTTCATGTGTTTTTTGTAAAATATGAAAGAAGTTTTAAGATACTAAAAACGATATAAGCCGTTTTGGCGGAAAGCGTGCTTAACGCCTGTAAATATCGGGGTGTCAATTGCAGTCACTGTTTCTGATTGGTGTGTTTATCGTTTATGGAGATGTGTTTAAACTTTGTAATTAAAGAATACCCCATTTGTATTTATATTTTACAAAAAAAAATACTTTAAAATAAATGGCAATAAAAGAGAAAATTAATGTTGTGTGTGAAGTTCCCTTTACATTCCAGCATTGTTTACTTTTAAAATACCCCATAAACTAGTAGCGATATCAAGATTAATTTTAAGAAACCCGTTTGGCTTGGATTTCAAGCTTCATCTGATAATGATTGGACAACCGCAAAAAAGAAAAAAAGTTTTTATATTAAAACAAAATAAATAACCCTCTTTTCGCCCTGGCATGGAAGCACTCTTGCATGTAAATATGGAAATTTGAATAAACCGTCATATTTTTAAGGGTTATGAACAGCCGCAGTATACGTTTGTTTATTTTGAGTCAAGTGATCTTCCTGTCCGAGAATTCCAATGGAGTTGAAACAGGTGACCGTGGTGAATCCGGGACGAAGGTGAGACTTGGGCACGGATGTCTGAGATTAATAGGGGGAAAACCCCCAACGAATGCACTTGTGTTTTGTTTTACGTTTATTCTTCGTGTTTGTAAAATCAATGAACTACTCTTAAAGTGGAGACGACTGAACTGGCCTGAAGCCGGCGTGGGCATTCGCAAGATTTCCAGGCTGTTTGGCGAGACTGTTTACCTGCTTTGTGTAAGTTGCCATGACACTGTTTAGTGCATATTTCTTATTCACATAGTTGATAGACCGGATTGTTTTCGGAGTCAGACCATTAGTTCACACACCTTGGGGTACGTAGGACTGGGTCGCAACACGTATGAATGTTTGTTTTCAAAAGAAGACTGCCGTTATGAAATGCAGTTGTTATTGTTGTAAAAAATATAATTCATTTTCTGACTTAACGTACTGAATATCAGTGAGAGCCATATAGAGATCAGCATGTATCTTAAGATACCTTCGATAAATGTACTCAGTGGTCGTGTTGTAATGAATGAAAACCCCTATTTTAATGAGAATGAGGACTAAATGTTCCAGTTTCCGAGCAACATGCGTGCTTCAGACTGAATGAGCAATGCACCCCCTTCCTCCTCCGGTGCTAGCACGCACGCACGCTCGCTCCCTCGCGAGCGACCAACCTTGAAATCACTCGAGCATCTGGAATGAGGCTTTGGCCAGAATGTATTTTTCTGCTGGTCTTTAACAAGGCGAGGCTAATCTCGACAGCGAATCTGTATTCCATTAAGTGGGAGCCAGCGCGAGGGGCATTAGCCAGTTAAGTATCAATATCCTCCGGCTCTTCTCCGGAGCCTCCTCCCGAAGTGTCGGGTGACGCGCGTATCGGGGAAGGCAGCAGACTGGGAGAGCAGTTGACTGTCATTACCCTGCCATTTTCTACGTCTACAGAAAGGTTTCAAAAATCCTCTAAAATGAGCTAAAATAGCCTTCATCATGGAGGCAGTTCTTGTATAGAGAACGTCTGCACAGACTTGTATTTGTTATTCGCTACACCATCATGCAATTATGCAAAATGTGTCTGTTTATGACTAGATTTTTATGTGAACTGCTATTCAGCTTTATAGTTGTGCGTGGTAGGGGTTTATGGATATTGTCCGTTTAGGTTTTCCAGATTTCAGCCTCAAACCTAATTTGTCAATGTTAGCTGCAGCGGCAGTTTGACAAAGGTAAAGGAACGTTGCGAGTGTGCACATTTTATTGATTTTAGTGCTTTCACTTACACGATATTCACCCCTCTGGCTGTAATTAAATTTTCTCTCCAACAAACGGCAAGGCTGCTAAGCCCCAGTTTGAAGGCCTCTCTATCCTACCGCGAGTGAAAGCGCCAGGCCATCAGAAAGCTATATTTTCGTGTCTTCTTCTCTATATTTGTTATACACTGTAGATATATGTAGAAAACACTATACTCTTAGTAATTTCAATGCTTACTCGTGTAACAAACTGGCTAAAATGTTTAACTGTTTATTTCATGGGAGGTAGTCCTCATAGACGTGTTGATAGAGGCCGAATTACCCCATCAGAACACAGAATTTCTGGAAATATACCTTAATATTGTAGTTTACGTCATGGGTATAGCAGCTATATATTTTGGTGTATTGTTTTTCCACACCATCACACCACAACGAAAATGTACATATTTAGCAGAGCTGGCGCTGAATGAGCTGAGTTGCGCTGATACTGCAGGTCTGCACGCCACAGTGGGAGCACTGCATTGCAGACCGTGTGGTATGCGCTCAGAATGAAAATGTCACGTTTCGACTCCCTTTTCTGCGAGTAGAACGAACACGTAGCCTAAGTTGCCATTAAGGCGGGTGCAGCAGGGTTCAAGGACAGACAGGAGTGAGCGATCGATACATCGTAATATTGCAGGTCTTCTACTAAATAGTTGAGTTGACACCTTTTTATTTGGCTGTGCGCTTCTAATTAAACAGCAGAGGTTGCTCTCATACGGAAACCACGTTCAAGGTCTCAGATTGGACTAAGTGACGTGCGAATTTCACAGACCTCCGTTAGGCCTGGAGGCGAGACGAATGTTTATTATGTTTTGGAGGTGACTGGCAAGCAACCACCTACCCATGAATGCTATTTCTTTTCTGAGTGTTACAGCAATGTTCCCGTGAAAAAGGAAGCTCGGAAAGAATTTCAGAGAAAAGGGAAATACATGGAAATAAATGTGTTACCACAAACTAAGGAGTTTTAAAGAATTGCATCGGATTTAGTGAGCAGTCTGGCTTGTTCGTGACGTTTCTAACCAAGCCTCTGATGTTACGACCAAAAAGGGTTGGCTCGAGGCCAAGGCAAACCAAGTTCCAGGAAAAACAAAACAACAGCTCGGTTTATCACTCTGCTGCTCAAATACTGTGCTGTGCCGCGCGGTGCTTTTTGGTGAAAACCGCTGCTTGGGTGAGATCAGAGAAACCGCTGCGTGTTTCCGACTGACCCGAAGTGAAAAATCATGCGGTCAAACAGAGTTCAGTTGAATAACCAACAGTACGGAGTCTACCATAAAAAAAAAAAACACTTCAAAGTAGACATGTTTTTTATAAAGCAATGGAAAAGACGCCTACTAAAACGAAAATATGACGACAACAAAACAGTCACTGTCTGTTGGGCTTAATTCAATCAAACACACTTAGTCTCTACAATGGCATCTAAAATTCAATTAAAACAGCCCATATTCTATTTAATGGCATATTCTGTATCGTTTTACAATGGAAAACACAGGTCAAAAGTCATTTTTGCTTGTCTCCAATAAAACACGACAGTTTCAGGGGAAATGGTGTACAGCGTGTAATGAACTGTCTGTTCTGCTGAAGTGCATACGGCCGTAAAGATCGAGTCTAGCCCTGAGTCTGCTTGGTTTTGGGGGTGCGGTATCAGCAAAGCTGTGCTCATTGCCCCAGTGCTTTTCGGAGAAACGGACAATACCGCATTGCCTTGCTGCGTGGTCAGAAATATCACTATGGATACAGCATTGCAGCCTCAAAGGCGCGAGATGAGCAGAACTTTTGCAATGAGCTGAACAACCAAGTGTGTAAATTTCCAATGTTGACAGCAGTCAAAAAGGTTCGACACTTCGAAAAAATTTATTGTTTTTTTCTGTTTTCTTACAAGTGACCGCACATTTTCCAGGGACAGGTACACACATGCACGGCCACACACACACACAAACCAATTACCAAGTCGTAATTATGTAAATATCAAAGGGTTCAATTCAAATACGTTCACCTTGTCCATGTACTGAGAATAGATTGTCTGGGGTTAATCACAAATTCTAAATTAAAAAATCTGACGTACACGCTGAGGTAGATTTCATTTTCACAGATACACTCAAACTAACCGTGCCCAACCGGCTATATAACAGGTTTATGATTGTGTTAATAGGTGATGTTACTTAGACAACGCATAACTGAGAGATAAATGTACCAACACAGCGCTATAAAATCAGTTCCCACCGAAATGTTCAACAACCTACAAGAATATTTAACGAGGGATGAGAAGGCTGTCTCCGTGTTTGGTGAGGAAGAAGACATGCTTAGAGCAAATGAGTGAGCATTTGATTAAGGATTAAAAACTTCAGACCTGATTTAAGATCAAACCATGTTTAATTTGCTATTCCGAGATAAACATTCATTTCCTTGACATAAAGTGGGCTCAGTAGCCAGACGCCGCTGGAGAACTCTGATGCTCCCAGTATGTCAGTGCTGTTGTCAAAATAGAGCAGGATGATTCGTGTCTGAAACCACGTATAACTGCCTGGTCTATCCCTGACAACGGACGGGCAAGAGACAGACCTTTTTATAGTAGCGCATACCTTTTTGTTGGTTAGTTTAACACGCACCCTGATCGAGGAGAATTTACATAGCTGTACGTTTAGTGCGTGAACCATTTATTCAGCCGCATATTTACTGAAGCGCACTGACGCACGTCCCCCCGATCTCGTGCTCAGCTGCTTCCTGGAAATTCCCCATATTTACTGGAGGGCTCTTGCCATCCGCGCGCGAAGCGGGCAGAGGGACGCTGCGCTCTTCATTGCGCCAATATGCGTCGCGGGATCGGGTGTTTACACAGCCCAGATCAATGTGTTCTTACACACGAGGGCAACGAAAACAAATACAGGCATCCAGTTTACACAACCTGTTACCGCGTTGAAACTCCTGATTATTTTTCATTTTTTTTTTTAACAAACAAACCAGTGCGCTCTGTTTCAGCAGTTATTTAATCTGGCCTGTTCCATTTTCACATGACATAAAAATAAACAATTGAGGAGAAGAGTGACTGAGAAAACGTCCATATACAGCCCTCCCTCCCCACCCCCGACAAAAAAAGAGAAAAAACAAAGCCCCATCCCTCCCACAACTGCCTCTGTGGTCTCAATAGTCTGTTGGCAGCCGCCTATCATTTGTTTTTCCTAAAGACTGCATTTCAAGCGATGCCAAGATATCTGTGAACAAGATGGCTGTAGGAGGAGGAGAAGGAGGAGGGAATGGGGGGGGGATTTGACAGGAAAACATCCAGACTCCTCTGACAGAGGCTTACGGGCCTCAGAACGAGGTGTAAACACAATCAGTGTATCTGGTGCCACGTGTCACGTCAGAGGGGTGTCGTAACGTTGAGCGCTGCGCAGAATACTCGTGTCCTCAGAAACTCTACTTCCCAGAGATCACTGGGGTCACCGTCAACCTTCGCTGAAGCTGTGGTCGGCAGGCCCAGCTGTCCCATATCTCCAACACGGCCTAACTTTCCCTAATCACACAAGCAGCCGTCAGGCAGTCTCTTGATAGGTCACTTGCTTTTGTTCATCAACATGGACATGACATTTGCTCATGAGGTTGGGAATGGACCAACATTTACAGGTTACTGATTCAAACAGGATCTGTAGTATGTATTTTTACATCACTGCACCTAACTGGCACATGTGTATGAAACAAGGCATATACACACACCCACACACACATACTTAAGTATTTTTAGAGAGGTAAGATCATGAAACAAGTTTAGGGTGGCTACATCCCTGCCTAGCACAGTTTAATCTTCATTATTTATTTGTCAGCTCGTTCTGAAGTCATTAACATGTAATTCGCTGTAATTTGCAACGTTCATTAGCCCCAAAGCCTAAGCATGGAAACGTCTCATTAACAGTATACATATATTTTAACATGCAATACAGAAAGACCCCACATACATTCATATGCTATATCACATACAAAGTTTAGCATGGATACTAAGAGTGAAGTACAACTTTCATAAGTCTTTCCTAGGTCTAGCTTTGAACCACGGTCACTACAATGATCTGATGTACTTTTTATTTTTACAACTATTTTTTGTACTGTGTATTTCTTAAAAGACTTGAGGGTGACAAAAAAATTATATCCAAACACCAAACATTAGAATAAAGTACATTTGTTGCTCCTCTGAGATATTTGTAAAATATTTTCAGGACAACATATTAATGATGCACGTTGGCCTAGTATATAAGGAGTTGTTACACTTTTAGTTTTTTTTTTTTTTTAAGTTGTACGTTTACAGATAACAATTATGAACTCACAAGTAAACACAGAAGGTCCTATCTGTCCACAGGGTTAAGGGGAATAGGAAGCAGTGCCTGCTTGATTAAAAAACAATTAGATGGCAGTAGCCGGCGTAATTATCATTCACCCCCCCCCCCGTCAGATTCATTGTAGCTAAGGCTAATCCGCCTCTTATCTGCTAGCATAGACACTGAAGGCAATTGACTACAGTGTGGCATTCAGGGGGGTGGGCGCAGGGGGCTCTAGGGGGGGACAGCTGAGGGGCTCATGGGTGAATACTGGGGTCTGAATATCTAAAGAGTGGGGGGAATGGGTCTGGATTTGGGCCCATTTTCATAAAAGCTGGAAGTGATGTTAGAGGGTGGTGGTGGTAGGGTGGCAGTTGTTGAAAGAGCTTTTCCGTATAGACGCACATTGTCTGCAGTGCATTTAATAAGCTGGAAACTAATCAATGCCCAGCAGGTCTTTAGCCGGGCATTGTGGTTCCAGAGAGTCACAGAGCAAAAAAAAAAAAAAAAACAAGGGGGTAGGTGTTTTGCAAGCGAGTTCAGAGGAAACTGGGGAGAAGCGAAAAGAAAAATAGCTGTGTTCTGCGTGGTGCAGGAAATCACAGCGACGCTCCCTACGGCATCCACCAGCGTGCTTTAATTGAACGGCGTACTCTCTGTGAGGATATCACGATTTGAGTGTGGTGGGGGATTGGCGCGGGGTGAAGTGTGAATTTTTTTTTATGGGGCGGGGGTGCACTCCCAGGGAGGGAAAAATCAGCCACTTGAGGCTCCGCCCCCTCGACTGTCCCCGCTGGGGTCTCTGGGTTTCTCCTGTGGCTCCCTGCGCTCGCGCACGCACATACTCCCCATCTCCCTCCTGGGCTCAAAAAAACCCCTACGGCGGAGATTACACCAGCGGACAGTTAATTAAACGTGTAAATTATGAAGCACAATACACAATAAATCACCGTTACAAAAAAAAAAAAAAACAGTAGATATTAAAATGGTTCATAAATTATGTTTAAACATTAGAGCTTATGGACAAGGCCACTGCCAGGAATTCCAGCTTCATGAAAAAAAACACTGAGACCCCCCTTCCCCCCCCAGCATATTGATGACACTGAAAACATTTTGGGGGTCCCCCATCCTGTCCAGGGCCCCCTGAATCATTATCACCTTTCACTGTGTTAACAGTGCAACTGCCTATGGATTCTGTTTTAACATGCAAAAGAGAACTGCTCTCACACCTGCAGGACTGCAGGGCATACGGTGAACAGAGGGCCGTTTCTGCTCTCCGTACTGCAGAGTAACAGACACTGTAACACACTGTACAGGGGGGTTAAAACCGTGAAAGATTCAGGGGGCCCAGGGGTGGACAGCGCCCCAAATATGTTCATCAACTCATGGCAGTTTAGGAACTGCACCCAGATTTCAGAATCAGGGGCCAATGAAGGTAAGCAGGAACTAATTATTTGCAGAAGCAAATATAATGTTAGAGGTGCTTCCCAGCTGTGCTTCTCACCTCATAAAAAAGGTATTAAAATTCCTTGTCATCAGCATGCCTTTGTATTTTAATCAGTAGGGTTGGGAGTTGGGACAACCCAAGAATTTGATTGAATTCATTGCTCTTTACGTTCTCACACAGAGAGGAGGGAAGCAAATATATTTCCACAAGAAACTGGATTTTGAGACAGAGGACTTGAGTTTGACCCATGGTCGAGAAAAGACTTAAGAATGAAAACAGAGACTCATCCATCTGGTTGTTTGTCGGGCTCAGAGTGCGGCCTCTGAGCAGCCAGTGTTTCATCTGACAGTCTGGGACCAGGTAAAAGCAATGTCTGATGTGCTTGCTGAACCACTCCTGAACTCCAACTGAAAATTAAATAAATAAAATAAATAAAAACAGCAGCCGCAGCAGCAGCCCGTCTTTCCCGGTTTGGAAACGACCTCCAACGCGCTTTTAAAGCCCTTGTGAGCTGAGTGCGTAGGGAGGGAAAAAAGGATGACAATACCGCCAAAGCGCCGCGCGCTCACATTTAAGGTAGCGCTGGAGCCACAGTCTTTGGGAGGCAACAGCGATCCCGCCATCTGTTCATGTAATCAAACAGTCGCAGTGGCGGCTTTTTAAAAGCCTGCGTGGCTGCGAGCAGGAACGATGGGGGGGGGGGTGTGCTCACGCTCATGGGCGGGGCCAGTCAGTCAGACAGCACATGGATTAGACCCGGCGGGGGCGGCTCGTATTGCAGGAAGTCCTCTTCGTGCGGCGGCGCCTCCAACAGCCGTTATTAATCTGCGCAATCCACCTGCAGACCGTTATGGATGGTTTTTAACGGTCTTCACACAATACCCCCCCCCATGGTAACACTATTCTCTGAACGGAGCTCTGCGCATGGCTCTCAACATGTGTAGTTGTACCATAGTGGGTTCAGGGTGACACACTTTAATTTATGATGGTAATTGACCTTAGTGTCATAGTCTGGACTGTGAATGTCCTGATCCATATTGTTAGTTATGTACGATGAATCACACATAACGGCATATCCTTGAAAAAAAAAAATAACTCAAACAGTAGCTGTGCCTGTACATACCATATCATGGTGACATCAGTCAACCCAATGTTTGCAAACTTAGATAAGTGTACCTAAACCAGTTGATACTGAGGTGTTTTTGTGCTCGGCTGGTCTTTAGTGCATGCGGCATTAATGCATTAACTTTTATGTTGACATCTATTCAATGTTCTCCCCCCCGAAGCTTTTGCAGGCTGTGGGCGAGGGCCTGTACTCGTTTTAGGCTGCGCTCATAAACACCTTCTCGCTGCTCAAACCGTCGGCGTATTTTTTTTCCTAAACGCTCCAGCTACTTTCGCTGGCTGGCTGCGGAGCGCGAGAGGCTTCCGAAAGCCGCGATAGCACTCTGCGTCAACACTTCTCTATCTACCCCCCCCCCCCTCCCTCCTCCATTCGCTCAGGCTCCTCTCGGATGAGGAGAATAAATTAGTGTTTTGAAAGGCTACAGCTGCTGTCTGAGGCAGCGAAGGAAGAACGACGACGACTCATCTTTCCGGAGCAGGGAGGGAAATAAACAAGGTCGCTGGGTGTTTGAACATTACGCCCCATTTTTCAAAATAAAAATATGACCTGCACAGAAGCTTACGTTCACCTGTAAATAAATGAATTTAATGCACACGCACTTGCTACTGTGTCTTTTAGCCTTTTCTAAATATATCCAATGATCTTTGTCTCGAATTCTGCAAAAATTACATAAATGCTTATGTTCTCCCACATGGTATGTCGCTCTGGATGAGGGCATCTGCTGAATGACTTGCAAAGCTCTACTGACAGTTACCAATTAAAGAGATTTCATTCCAGTGACATTCAAAAGAGCAAAAAGTCATCTCCAACGCATGAAGAAATCTCTTGGTTAGAATATGCCTGAGTTGGTTCTCCGGTGTTTCTCTTTGTGAACCTTCAAGATAAAACAGAGACAATGTAGCTCTCGCGCTGGTACGCTCACAACAATGGCTGCCATCCAAACTCATACTCGACAAGATAAACATCCTTCTCTTCTCCTTGCCAGTAATCCACATCATCTTGACCAAGACATTATTAGTCCAACTAATCCTAAAAATCTAGGCTAAGTAGCAAAGAGAACTCATCTTAAACACTGTCAGCGCCCCCCCCCCCTTATCTTGAGAGAAGGGCTGCCCCCAAATTTCCCCTCCTGACAACAGCTAAGTATAGCCGTTAGCGCGCGTTGCACGGCCCACGTCTGTTTCCAGAGTAGGTGGCTGTAAACACAGCGCTAAAAGCTGATAACTAACAATCATCTGCCAGGACACAGCCTTGAAGCAAGAGCTAGCCTTTACAGGGCCACTCCCACTTCAGTCTGTGAGTATTTTTGAAAGACATAAAACAAATCTTTAAATAGGCTATATGTTTAAGAGAATGGTGTATATAAGGTCAGCAAAATGAGGCGAGGTATGTTGTGTATTCATAAGGAAATAACGCCTAACTTGGCTGATTTCATTTAGGTGCAGCTGATCCTGTCAGAATGCAAATAATTGAACATTACACAACACCAGGAAAAGTACATTGACCGATTCACCGGCGTCAGTGGCTCCATCTCTGGTCTACAGAGAGGTCTGAGCTTATTCCTATATTGGTCCCTATCGTGCGCTCGTACCTTCCCAAGTTCCTCATGGGTGTAGTGCAGAGGAGACGGCCGTCCTTCATGTGTGGAGGCGTGGGTGTTTGTGTGATTGCACGTATGCCTGCTCGCCTCCTCACGCACATAATACAACAGGCACCAGCTCTCTCACGGTGATGAATTGTCTGTCATTGGCGCGCTCACGTGCAGGCATGTGCACACTTGCCCCCCCCACCCCACATGCGCGCACGCACACACACACACACACACACAAACAGGAGCGCTCGCTTGGGACTGTTAGCGGATATAAATGACGCGAGCGCTGCAAAAAAAAAGAAAAAAAAATCTATTGAAAGCAGAGACGGGGAGGCATGATGAGGAGGTGGCGAATGAAATATGCATGGACTGAGCCGAAGCGTCTGTGTTCCTGGGCTGCTGCTACAGAGACCCAGCCAGCTCAAAACGGGAACTTTGATATTGCGGCGCTGCGTACCTCCTATTCCAACCCTCTCTCCCTCCCTCCCTCCCTCCCTCCCTCCTCTCCGAGGGCGATTTTTCTTCTTCCAGGCTAACAGCAGTGCCGGCCTGCGGGCTATGAACTCGCAGCACATTCGTCATTCCGGCCAGCATGGAGGCATTCCCAGGCCCCAGCAGACAAACACACCTTCCCCGGTTTGACGATGCTGACTCTGAGTAATCGAGGAACATAGCCGAGGGGCAACCGTCAGTGTGAAGCAGAAGCGGCAATACTAGCAACACGGGGTGGGGGGACACGACGACAACAACCTCTAGATTCGGCTCGTTAAGGCAAACGCTGTCATACAACATTTGGAACAAGATGGCGTATCTGTAACGAGAGGTTACACTCAAAAACCATATGCATAAGGTAAAACCCAAAACCACTAATACAGTCGAACTACACCCAGATATACTATAGTTAATTTATAGAGCCAAAATGTTAATTTAATGAACACTGGACAAATCTATGCACACTGAACAGTAGGGTCCCATTTTCAATTTTTAAACTGAAGGATTTAATTAAATCACCAGAAGTAATTTCTAATTGAAAAACTGTAGCAGAAAGCAGAGGGTTTGTGTACGTGTTGTTTACTTGAGTAATGCAAGTACAGAGAACCAGTTCCTCAACCATACGAGAGGAGCTAATCTCTGCTAAATCACACCACGGTCAATATTGTATTTCCTGCCAAAACAGCCTCCTTTTTCTATCACGAGCGTGCACACACGGACGCAGAGAGAGAGAGAGAGAGAGAGAGAATACAAGCTTGGAGGAAAAAGCAGCCCTGGAAGCCAAGGTGGGGGGGGGAACGATCCGTTTGGCTCGACAAAATTTGCAGCTCTGCCCCCGAGACGAGCCCGCTCGCCCCTCTGCGGAAACTCCCGGCGTGTGGATGTGAAAGCGGCCAGGCCCTCTGCCACCGCCCGCGCCAGCTCCGCTCCCCTCGCGCAAACACCCCTTCAGCCCAAACACCGCGCGCTCCCCGCTAACGAGCACTTCCTGTTGTTAAGGAGGAAGTTTACGAGTCGGGCCTGTCGCCCACCAGCTCCTTGCAGCCAGGCACACAGAGGTTTCTGCACGCTCACAGCCGAGCCCCCCCTCAAAGCATTAAATTTAATGCTTCCTGTTCAGACTGCACGTCTTTCATTTCGGGCCAGCTGTGGGCTTCAATTTAAATTTTTTTCCCCCCTCTCTCTCCCTGTTGTTGGGCTGCCAGTTTCGGTCTTTTTTAACTGGTGCTGCACCGGGGCCGTGTCAAGAGCCAAACAGCTGACTCAAACCCCCGGCCCCCCCCTCGGGCCCCCTCGGGCCCCATATTAAATCCCTTTGTCATAGGAGGGCGTGGCTCTCCTGGTTTTACGAGCTCTGAAAAATAAATCCGCAGCAGGGCCAGTGAGCAGCGAGGAGGCGAGCCGCCGTGCCAGGGGCTGCGAATGTTAAATTGTATCCAATTACAGCACAGGCGGCGATAAGGGAGAAATAATTCTTTCCGTATGACAGCGAGAGATTTGATTATTCTACGCGCGCCGCGGCGGCTCTCATACCGGCCTGAGTCCGTGAAAATCCCTGCGATTGGGAAGAGGCGCCTATTTTCGTAGCTTTTTTTATTCCCCCCATCAAAAGGTTAGATGAGAGGGAGACACAGTTAAGAGGCAAGAGTAGATTTTGTCTGCTGTGAATCAGTGTGGTTTCTTCCACCTACAATTTCTACCTACAGTCTGGGAGTTTTAGCATGCGAACCAAATTCTGCCAGAGAATGACTGATTTGTCTTTGAGTGTAAGACACAAGCTGCCATCGAAATGAATGATTATATATACTTGGCAAGGAAGCTGGAGTGTATTTGCACGTGTGAGAAATGTGCAAGCCTCGCTGGTTAAAGCTAAGAGTTTGTCGTTTAGATAGGGGAGGAGTCAGTGGCATTTGCATGAAAACTTGTCTAAAAAATTAAAAAAACCAACAACGTGATCTTTTATGGCACTTGGAAGACAGATGGATAATGAAGGGCCAGAGCGCGTGCCTTCAGCTCGCAGGTACGCACGGTATTCCAGCGTTCAGAGAGAGCACCGCACTTCGGCAGGGCCAGAATGCCGGCTGCAGCGCTTTTAAACTCAATCAGTTCTCCGTGAGCGGGTAACATAACGGGCGTGTGGAAGCGTTATGTGTAAATTAGGAACGTAATGAGGTGTATAAAAGGCGAGCAAGAGGCTTAAAGCAGGATAATCCGGACTCTGAGCCTACAGGGGGCAATATTCCAAAGGAGTGGGAACCCAAAAATTGTGCATGATGAGGTCTGGAAAAAAAAAAAGGCACAAACAACTGATGCAGGATCAGAGACATAAACCGTTTGAGTCACATAATCACACAAGATCATTAGTCCTGATTTATCCAAATGGAAGCAGTAAGTTTGTCATATTAAGAGGTTACCTCGCTGGGGAGTTGAGCTGTTTAGCACTGGCCTTGTTAGGAGAGTCCACAACTGGTTCCTCGCTTTGGATTCTGCACAGCCAGGCCATGCACACGCTCAGTATCCACTAGCTCGGCGTCATCTAAACTGCGCAAAACGGCAGTCATACTTGGCGCTCAGTGGATCAGAATTTAGATAAGCGCTCACATTGAACTTGGAGGGTTTGATACTGCAGGATCGATCACGCTTGTAGATTCTTTTCGCTTAATTATTGACGCATATTTCTGAGGCTTAAATGAGCAATTTGCAAGTGGCAGATTACAATAGGCTGCAGACGGGCATCTTGTGTCCTAAATCAATAGAGCTGAAAGGCACGCAGGGACACACACTGACACCTGCACACTTAAGCATACATGTTTATGTAACCCCCCCATCTTAACTTCCATAATCCCAAAAGACCGTCTGCACGAGAAACAATTACATACACATATAAAAAACGTTTAGTTCCAGGTTTTTTTTTTTTTTTTGAGACATTGTCTCTAGTTATTTATTTGATCGTTTGTTTGATCGTTGTTTGAAATGTGCGGAGCAGAAGAGGAGATGGCCGTCATGGTGAGGGAGTCCCAGCGCTGTTGAGGAGAGCTGTCCCTCCGCAGGGGGTAGCGGGGCACCCCAGGATTCTGAGAAATCCCCACGGATCTCTCAGCTGGCTTCCTGAGATCGCCTTCCATTCCCCGCAGCAGGGTGTGAGCGACGACGTGAGAGTATGAGAGGGTGTGCATGTACTGTGTGTGTGTATGAGCTGTGAGTATGTGTGTGTGAGTGGTGAGTGTGTGTGTGTGTATGAGCTGTGAGTATGTGTGTGTGTGTGTGTGTGTGTATGAGCTGTGAGTATGTGTGTGTGTGTGTGTGTGTGTATGAGCTGTGAGTATGCGTGTGTGAGCAGTGAGTGTGTGTGTGTGTGTTTGGGGGAGGGGGAGTGTGTGTGTGTGTTTGGGGGTAGAGTGTGTGAGTGGTGAGTGTGTGTGTGTGTGTGAGCGGTGACTCTGTGTGTGTTTGTGTGTGTGTATGTGTGTGTGAGCTGTGAGTGGTGAGTGTGTGTGAGTGTTGTGTGTGTGTGTATGAGCTGTGTGTGTGTGTGAGCGTTGAGTGTGCGAGTGGTGAGTGTGTGTGTGTGTGTTTGGGGGTTGTGTGTGTGTGTGTGTGTGTGTGTGGAGGGGGAGTGTGTGTGTGTGTGTATGAGCTGTGAGTGTGTGTGTGAGTGGTAAGTGTGTGTGTGTGTGTGTGGGGGGGTGTGTGTGTGTGTGTGAGAGTGGTGAGTGTATGTGTGTGTATGAGCTGTGAGTGCGTGTGTGTGAGTGGTGAGTGTGTGTGTGTGTGTGGGGGAGTCTCTGCTCCCACAGGCAGCGATTCTGGCTCTTGGGCGCGTCGTGTGTTTTTTTTAAAGCTGCCGCTGCGCCTCTAAACTGCCTGCCAATCGCGCGGCGGCAGCTGTGGCAGCTGACGGGCTTGTCAAGGTGTCTCCTGACAGGGTCGAGTCTGGCGTGGAGCCAGCCGCCACATCAAAGAGACAGACGGGCCTGCGTGTGGCGGCGTTGGGGGGTGGGGAGCCGGGTGTTTACCCCCCCTCTTCTGCAGTCCATCCCGCTGCCCCGACCGTACCCCCCGCCCGGCTGCACATTCAATTCATACACAAAAAACCATACAAAAATATACATATCATTTACAAATATAGAGCAGTACTGCATGCCTGCATCTTCAGAAGCATAAGATCACAATCATTAAAAAAAAAAAAAAATTAAATTAGATGAGCGATATATTACACAATGTTATATAACATAATAGAAGGTGTAAATAAAAAGCAGCGATATCATACAATAATAATAATAAACATAATACTATGTAAACAGAAGAGAATACTGCAGGGATACCAAAAAATGTTCTTTCAAGCCACAGTAAGCTTTGGATAGTGCATGGGATAGTTTCTTCCCTTTTCCTCTCCCTCTCCCTCTCTTTCTCCCCATCTCCCCCCGTGCTCGTACCCCTTGTCTGTGGAACTCAGCTTGATCTGTCCTGTGCATGTCTGATGGCTGTGCGGCAGCGCGGGGAGCTGCAGTTTTATGACATTAAATATTAAGAGTGGGGAATTAATAATGCAGGCTGACAGCTCCTCTCCAGTGTCTGCCTGACTGTCCTCCTGCTCCGCGCGGCTCCGCACAGACCTCACCCCCCCACCCTTGTTCTCGTGTCTCTCTCATTCTCTTGTTCTCCCCCTCTTTCTCCCTCCATCTCTCTCTCTCTCCCTCCCCTTTTCTCCTTCTTTCCGTTGCTCATGTACTCTCACCTCTCTCCTCCCCTTCTCCCGTCTCCCTCTCTCTGTCTTTTGTTCTTACTCACCTCTCTCTCTCTGTCTCTCTCTCGCTCTCCCCCCCCTCCCTCTCTCCTCCTCCTCCCTCTCTCCCTCTCTCGTCCTCTCAGGGCCCCCTGTCCTTCAGAGTCATGTCCGGGGAGAAGAACAGCACGTTGGTGTCCTCGTCGGAGTCTGAGAATCCGGCCTCGTCGGCGGGCATGTAGCGGACGGCTCCTGGGTGGTACTCGCGGATCTGCGTGCGGTCACAGAGTCGGGAGTGTAGGGCCAGCTGGGGGTGGGGGGGGTACAGATAACAGGGAGGGTCAGTGTACGGTCACTCCAGCCCACAGGGGAACCCCGGCCCCCGCCAGCTCCCGACTAACCTACTTAAGCAATTTACTGCCTGCCTCATTAACATAAATATTCCAGCACATTTATAGATTTGGCATTAGAGCATGCGGGCCAGCAGCCCCCCACCCAGCCTGGCTCTGCTGTCATACTCTCTGCTGGTCACAGCGGAGACTTCACCACCAGTGCATACAAACACAGGCGCGTGCGCGCACACACACGGCGCTGACCGCGCTGCAGGCTGTAGCTCTCTGTAGAGCTGACGGGAGGGGGCACTCCGCGTGCTGATGGGGTGTTCCGCCACCGCGCTCCGCACCTCACACCTGATCCATGTCAGCCGCGCAGAGACCTGCCCCAGCACTGCCAGCGTCAATAACAACCGCACGCTGCTCACACAGTGGGCACACGGGCTGGGTTACACGCACACACACACACACATTCTCACAGCTATGCACACACACATCCACACACACACTCTCACATAAACACGCAAGCTCAGCTATGTGCATCATGCGTACACGCACATCCACGCACTCACACACGCAAGCACAGCTGTGCACATCATGCGCGCACACACACCGCAAGAAGGTTTAGCTATGCGCATCACCGAATGCACTCACACAGGCACTCTCACACACACACACACACACACACACACACACACACACACACACACACAAGGTTTACACACACACACACACACACACACACACACACACACACACACACACCATAAGCAGTCCCTAATCAGGCACATTAATCAGGCGCATTAATCAGGGAATCTCCGCTGCCGTTTGTAGTAAAGGTCACAGCGCAGTGGCAACCCACCGGCACACTGTCCCTGTCCGGTGCTTCGCTCCGTAAACACGGCCCGCTCAGCCACTACCTCAACCGCCTTCGCCGTCAACAAAGGGGGGGTGTGTGTGTGGGGGGGGGGGGGCACCTGCAATTTAACGCCCGATGCATCTAATCACCAGCGTCTAGGCGCTTCGCCCCGGCAGTGTCTGAGGTAATGACATGGTAAATACGACTGTTTAACGCCGCGAACGCCAGCGCTAACACTTAAACTGCGCTCTCCCTCTCTGTCTCTCCCCCCACCTCCAGTCTTTCCCCTCTGGGTTTTTTTTTTCTTTAAGTTTTATTTGCTGGAGGGAATTTGTCCCCCCCAAAAAAAAAAAAAAAAAAACTCAAAACACGTTTTCACATGCGTATGCACAAACGTCTGAAGGGCAAATTCAAGCAGAACCGTTTCATTGGTTGCGCTGTCATAAAGAATTTTATATAGCCTACATACAGTATACACACACACACACACATACACACACACACACACAGAAAAACCGAGCCTTGAATTAAAAGCCTTGCCTTGCAAAAGGGATTTTAAATCCCAGTGAAGCTAACCTGGTAAAACAAAGATAACTAAATAAAACGTAAGAAAAAGCGATGATTCATGGTACAAGAAAGCAGACCTGATTGAAAGTCTCTCAAAAGACAGATTTTGCTCTTTAAAAAAAAAAAAAAAAAAAAAAAATATAACAGGCCTCTGTCAAAATCAGAACAGCCTCTAAAAAATCATCAGAGAAATCTGCTCAGTGTCGTACTAACAGCCCTCCCTCCCCCCCTCCTCTCTCGGCAAACACAAATACAGCTCAGCAGGGTCAGCATTAGCGCGAGCATAAGGGAGCGTTTCCATAAACAGCGCAGCACTGTTAGCGTTAGCCCTCATAGAGGGGAGTTTCCCCACCTACAGCTAGACATCCCAACACACACACACACACACACACACACACACGCTACATGAATGCACACACACCTTTCATCAATACACACATGCACACCCGCATACACACTTCTCCGTATGTATGCACACACTGACACACACACGCACACACACACAGCACGCGCAGCAGTACTGAGGCAGCAGCACTAGCGCTAATCGCTCTGTGTTTCTGTGGGCGTCGGCCCAGAGCCGACTGCGTAAGAGAGGGGCAGGGTTCTGTCGGACACTCATGGATAAACAGGCCGGGACGTGCGTCTACGCGCTAGTCTGGGGCAAGAACAAGGACAGGCAGCAAAACGTAGCTTTCCTTGTTAGGCTCAACTATTTTTATGAGAAAAACATTTTTTTAAAGATAAGAGACAGAAGAAGAAGAAGCAGCAGCAAACTGCAGCACAGTGAAGATTGACAGGGAGGAGGTAAAAAAAGGAAAGAGTTAAAGAGAAGTGGATCAAGGTAAATACCCAAGAGGAAATGACTGGAACTGCAGCTGCAGGCTGCCCGTGCCATGCGGCTCCGCTCCTCTCTCTCTCAGGCTAATCTCGTTTCGTTAGCCCTCGCCGCTGCGCTAATCTCCCAGAGACAATCCTCCCTTGGCTCTCCCTCCTCGCCCCCCCGTGAGGGACACACTGAATAACAAACCCAAACCCTACCCTTCACTGGGGGCTAGCCGCACCCCGCGGCTTACCCGCCAACCCACGTCTGACGGCAACCGTAACATCGGCGCGATGTCATGCCGAGAGGGGATCCGGTTACCACGAGGGAGTGGGGGCGGAGGTGTAGCTGCCTCGGGCCCAACCAGCCAGAGGGCCAGGGCAGGCTGGCCGGCCTCATTACAGGGTCACAGCGGCCGACTGCCCACGCCAATCGTGTTAATGTGGGCTACATTGTGAAAATTCTAAACAGACACCCCCCCACCACCCCCCCTCGCCCTTCCCCTTTGTCCCCCAAGCCAGGCGCAGCCGGAGTGGACGGACAGCCTGTTTCCAGGTGTCTGCTCCGGCCTTGATGAGTCCCACAGGAGGTGGGGAGGGCTGGGCGAAATCGGACACCGCGCTCAGACTGAGAGAGAGGCTGGCCTCCGCTTGCGGAGGGTCCAGCCGACCGCACCCCCCACCCCTCCCACCTTCCCCCGCCCCGCCCCGCATGCTCAGAGCCCCAGGCTTTTATTAGCTGTTATGACTTGGAAATGTATTTTGCGGTTCACCCTGCTTAGAGGGAAATCAGCCCCCCAACCCTGGCAGAAGAGGGGAAAAAGGGGGGGGGACAAAAATCAATAAAGCAGAGACAGAACAGAGTGATGGGAGGAGGAAGAGCAGGGCCTGTGTGTGTGTGTGTGTGTGTGTGCATGAGGGTGTGTGTGTGTGTGTGTGTGTGAGTGCATGTGGGTGTGTGTGTGTGAGTGCGTGCTCATTACATGGCTGCCTGCCAGCATACTGTGTGTGTGCGTTTGTATATATAGATACGTGTGTGTGTGTGTGTCTCTGTATGTATGTGTTTAAGCACTGTGTAAGTGTGTGTACATTTACGTATAGTGTGTATGTGTGTATGTATGTATCATGTACATGTATTATGTGTACTGTATATATTTATATGTTGTGAATGTGTGAGCGTGTGAGTGTATGTATAGTGTGTATGAATGGATAATGTATATGTACTGTGTGTGTGTACTGTACGTATTTATATATTGTGAATGTGTATGTGTGTGTATAGCGTGTATGAATGGATAGAGTATATGTACTGTGTGTGTGTACTGTATATATTTATATATTGTGAATGTGTACGTGCGTGTGTGTGTATGTATAGCGTGTATGAATGGATAGTGTATATGTACTGTGTGTGTGTACTGTACGTATTTATATTTTGTGAATGTGTACGTGCGTGTGTGTGTATGTATAGCGTGTATGAATGGATAGTGTATATGTACTGTGTGTGTGTACTGTACGTATTTATATGTTGTGAATGTGTACGTGCGTGTGTGTGTATAGCGTGGGATAGTGTATATGCGTGTGTGTGTACTGTATGTATTTATATTTTGGAATGTGTAGTGTGTGTGTATGTATAGCGTGTATGAATGGATAGTGTATATGTACTGTGTGTGTGTACTGTACGTATTTATATGTTGTGAATGTGTCCGTGCGTGTGTGTCTGTCGGGACTTGCACTGCCCTGCCCCCACAGTGCTCTGGCCTTGCACAGCTTCATCTCCACATGCTGCGAACCACAGCTCACAGCTCACCGCTGACCCGACCGCGCACGATTCTGCCTCCTTTAACATTACTCACTCTCTCTGCTTCTCTCTCACACACATCTCAGCCACGACATCCTCCATGCATTTTCCCTCCCCACAACAGAGGACTACACACACAATGACAACCACAAAAACTACAGATCTCCAAGTCTCTCATCAAAGATTTGTTTCATCGTTCATATGTACATGTCAATAAATGAACAATCGTTTGTCTCTGCAATTGACATATGAAAGCTAAATTATTACTTGTCACTAATTGCCTCTAAATTGTGAAAAGGTTTATAAAACCAGTAGATACGTAGAATAAAGTAGAATAAAATATGAATTTTTATCACGCAAATATATTTTGAAACATTCATATCCACTGCACCAGCGGAATCACATCTTAATCTGTGGCGGTGTATAACCAGGATAGTGCACTCTAAGGTGTGTGGTTGTACATAATTATCGTACTTGAAGAAGGGAACAACCCTTAGCTCGGCCTCAGGGTGTTCTTCACCTCCACAGCAAACATTAATTTCGTATAACCACACGCCTCGTCACGCATTATCCTTTACATCATCGCCAGAGAAACGTTCTGAAAATCAGCAGGAGGGAATACAATTACATCCAGTGACATTTAGCCAAGCTCCTTAAAATGTTTATGATTTTTAAATCATAACCTACATGTTGCAACACTATATAACATTTTTTACATGCATACAAATCATGGATTTGTTGCTATAGCTGTTGACGGTGGCGATTCTGTTGTGCCGCAGTGACTGTGACTGGGTCCATTTGCGGCTTTTATGTTGTCATTCGTGTGTTTTATGTATGTGTTATGTGTGTCTTTATGTATTCGCTGCCTGCACAAGTACTTTTCCTTTGAGGACAATAAAGATAGAAGTTGAAGCTTAAGCACTTCTGTTGTTGAAGTAATGCATCTCCTCTTGGTTGCTTTATATTTAAAAAGGTGTGATGAGTAAATGTAACTGTGTTGACGGTACCTGGATGCCCGTGAGGCTGAGCTGGCTCCAGGTGTCTCTGTCTAGACCGAAGACGAAGGCGTTGGCCAGGCCATGCAGCGGGGCAGAGAGCACATGCAGCAGCGTCAGGGAGAACACAGGATCATGGGGGTAGAAGGCATTGTGCAGCCTGCAGAGGAGATAATGGGGACAGCATGAGAACGGTACACAAGTACACACACTCACACACATATATACACACACACACACACACACACACACACACACACACACACACACACAAACCGAGGAGGAGATACATGGGACAGTTTCAGAACAGCACACACACAGGAGATACACAGGACTGTATCAGCACCACACTCACACATTCAATATAAACACTCTCTCTCTCTCTCTCTCATGCACAAACATACATACAAACTGAGGAGGAGATACAGAGGACCAAACCACAAGCATGAACACAGACACACACTCTGACATGTTGAAAACACAGTTGCAAGGGCACAGCTACAGACACTCACATACACAAACACACACAGACAGCACACATGCCTACCCCATGAATAAATAAAAAGAAAGAAATTAAATAATGATCACACAAAATGTGAAATATTAAAATGAAATTTGTAATTCAAATTACTCAGGACAACAGTTTTAATCCTGCAGTTTAAGGAGATAAATTGTCAGCTGTCATCTGTCAGTTGCCTGCTCTCATTAGAGGCATGGACTGAGAATACTGATCACAGCACATATCTCTGACATGGGAAACAGCGGAATCCATCACACTGGTTAAAGACCATTCAGCTCCACTAAAACTTTTCAAAGTGAAGCACCACTAGTTCTGGGTTTCCCCTAACATACTGACACTTCATTTTCAGAGATACAAAACCATAGGGAACTGAGGTCATTCTGAACTCTAAAAAGTTCACGATTTAGAAATTGATAGGAAAAAGCACATAAATTTTAAAGCTTAGAATCCGTTCCTAGTTGGAATTCTTTAACTACTTCAGACTTATTTTAGTAATGGCTACTCTCGCATATAAATCTAAAATGAAGCAAAAATACCAATATGGGTCTCATGAGAGCTTATGATTTCAAAACATGTCTCCATTCCAGCTATAATAATTAACAATAATGCCTGCCATCTTTTAGAGCTGACCATTTTTACTTTTGCCCTTCTTCCTCAAACAGGGTAAATTGTATTCTTTAGCAATTGAACTTAGTACATGCTCTTCATTCTCATATTCATAGTATTTCAAGTTTTCTTTTTTTTTCAATCAGAGGAGAGTGTGACCCTTTTCCATTTGATTCGGGTGAATACAGAACTTTATAAACCACCATAAACATGCATGCCAGTCAATTCAGTTAACTGCTCAGTCCCAAAGTCTAAGGCCCACACTTCACGCATGTGCTAGCGGGCTCCATCCTGAGCTGACGAAGGACACCCCAGCGTAGCGACAAGCCTGCACTTATAATGTGGTGTAATAAAATGTTGGGAGAGACAGAGAAAAATGGCGAATAAGTAGTACTTGGCGTGGTCCCTGCTCTACAACCCAGGCCTGCGTCACACACAGGTCGCCATACCAGCAATTATCCCAGAGTCCAAACGAGCAGGGTTTCAATGCAGATGATAACACTGGAAGGCGGAGTATGCGTAGGTAGCAGTCCATAAAGAGAGCTGCAGGTTCTGCATAGTCTGTGGCACGGCTTGCTTCTGAAAAGTCCCTCAGTTCAAGGAGAGAACCCCTCAGAGAACCGTCTACTCTGTGCACCTTCTTTTCTGCTCATTGGAAAGACTCACGCAAACTGGCCCTGAGTACAAAATGCTGAGGGGCGGAGTCAGACTCACCTCACACACCCAGGGCTGTGACATTTCCTGATTAATCAGGAAGTGCTTATTTTTAGACCCCCTAAACAGCTCAAGCGGTTGCATAAGACATTGGTACGTCACAACCACATTTCACCGTGTCACAATGGATGTCAATAGCTGGAGAACACGTTCAATAACAAAGCAAAATACGGATGGCCCCCAAGACACTCCCATGTCACTCCAGGGACTGAAAATCAGTATTTCCTGATTAGCTGGGAGGGAAAAAATCCTTCAGGAAGAATCCACAGTCTTTGGACACCCAGTGAACTGGTGCAGCCATTTTGTATTATAAGCACAAACAAACATGCATCCTCTCCTGGGTTTTCAACACAAATAGAGAGAAGCCTGTTTAATTAGGGAGGTGAGGGACAAAAAAACCCGCTAAAGAACGGGTGGGGGGGTGGGGGCGTCCTGGAGTGCTCCCGGTATGGGTCCCTTTATGAGCACTCCAAGCAGTCACTGAGATATTAAAAAAATAACTCATTGTGTATAATACACACTCCATGCACATTACAGTGCACACTTCTGCTGACACGTTTAAATGTATTTGTCTGTTTTTACTTGTGTTTAAAATCCAATTAAATGAAATTATATACACATAAGTCAGCATTTGATTCGGCGGGGCTGGGGGGTGGTGGGGGGGGGTGAAGGGGTTGTGGAAAGTTGGGGAATTTCCGGCTCAGCTCCCCCCCGTAATTGTGCCGCTCGCCGTATTTCATAGACCACGGCGGACTGAAGTGATGCGTTTCACTGTCAGGAACCCTCCCTGATCTGCCATCGACCCCCCCAGCCCCGCCCCCACCCATTAACGCACTGCACCTCGTTAGCTCCATCGCAAACGGCCGGCCTTTCATTGTTTACCACAAACAAAATTCCTCCGTAATTGAGAGCGGGGATTTTTCAGAAGGCCGGCACAACAAGCTTGCGATTTAACAAGCCACCTTCCAAGAAAACACAACCAAAAGAAAAAGAGAAAAAGATAAACATTATTCATCTAACGACCTTGCAGCAGACCGAGCAGAGAGGAATGTTTGCTTATTTATTTATTTTTTTGTTGTTGCTGGGGGAGGAGGAGAGTGTGGGGGGTAATAAATAGCACGTTCCTCCCCTTTGATTGCTCCGAGCGCATTGATGGAGAGAGCTCAATAAAGGCTGTCTGAGATGACTCAGGGCCTGGAGCGCACCCAGACAATCAGAATCAGCAAGGGGGGCCAGTGTCCGCTTTTTTCATCCGTTTCAGCACCTGTTTGAAAGGAAACTCAAACACCCTGCAGACTCTGCAGCCCTCCAGGACTGGAGTTAAACCTGCAGACACTGCGGCCCTCCAGGACTGGAGTTAAACCTGCAGACACTGCGGCCCTCCAGGACTGGAGTTAAACCTGCAGACACCCCTACTTTGGTCTCAAACGTTTCTACCCCTCAGACAGTTGAATCTGCACTTTTTCCCCCCGTTTTTAAGGGGTCAGGGGTGTGGTCTCCCTCTGGGCGGTCGGGAAGATCCATTAAATGCGCTCGGCTCATTTTACCAGCGCAGCGGCTGCCGCTGCACATTAAAAATAAGCTTTCAGCGTTAGGAACCCATCAGGTCTCAAACAGGAGCTCTGCTGGACACATTCCTGGTTGCAGCTCTGGCAGCACGTGGCACTTTTACAAGGACAGAGATGGGCTGCGTGCGTGTGTCTGCGCACAAATGTGTGTGTGTGTGTCTGCGCACAAATGTGTGTGTGTGTGTGTGTGTGTCTGCGCACAAATGTGTGTGTGTGTGTGTGTGTGTGTGTGTCTGCGCACAAATGTGTGTGTGTGTGTGTGTCTGTGCACAAATGTGTGTGTATGTGTGTGCATGTGCATGCACTTATGTGTCTTTACAGATGTGTGTCCATGTATATAAGTGTGCATTTGTGTCTGTAAGGCAATCGGCCTCTGTCCTCCAGTAGTCCTCCCTCCCATCCTCCCCTCTTTCACCTGTTCCTCTTTCTTCAGTTTCCTGTCTCCCTCTCTCTGCCTCCTCTGCTGTCTGTCTCTCTCACATGCTCTCTCTCTCTCCCCTTCTCTTCTGTCTCTCCCTCTTTGTCTGTCTTTCTCTCTCCACCCTACTTTTCACCTAACATCTCTCCTTCCTGTTTCTTCAGTCTCTGCCCCCCTCTCTCTCTCCCTCCCTCTCTTCCCCCTCCCTCCCCCTCTCTCCCCCCCCCTCTCCCTCTCCCTCTCTCTCTCCCCCTTCTCTCTCTCTCTCAGGACAAAGTGCAGCTCCTGCCCCAGATCTCAGAAACAAACAGGCCCTCCTGCCGCTCGGCTCCGCCGCACATCGGCTATTTTCAGTCGCAGACAGATCAGCGCTTCCCTCTATTATAACCCCCCCCGGCCCCCCGGCACAGTCCACGTGCTCCCCAGGAAGTGATGCGTTAAATGTGTTAACACGCAGAGCCGCGCTGCCCTGTGGGCCTCCAGCCAGGGCCCCACACACCTCCACCGCTCTCTCTTCCTGCAGGTGGAAATTAACACCAGCGCATGCTGGCGGGGGATTCATTTCTCCCTCTCCTGTTTCTGCCTCCACGAGCAACAGCGGCCCGGACGGCGCCCTCCTCACTCTCTCCCGCACGTTAATATTTTACCCATTAATATTCCACAGCCACCTTTTTTTAAATCTGCACCCCTGCTGAGGTGTAGTGTGTAGCATTAACGCTCTGTCTCGGCAACCATTACATTTAATTAGAGTGCTTTTCTCTTTGGTTCAATGTTGGTGTCTCTTTTTGAACTTAAATGTAAAAATATACATACTGCAAATAGAACATGGGGTGGAGAGGAAAGAACACTAGGTGTGATTTACAGTACATGGGAGTTAAATGAAACTGAAGGGTAACCTAGCTGTCACCCTGAAGCAGGGTTAGACACGGCTCACTATGTCGCGAGATTGCATGACCCTCAGTCCGATGACAGATTAACAATATCTATCATCAAAGCTAGCAAATCTCAGATACTGTATGGCTTCATAATGTTTGGGCGCATATTCAAATAATACACAGTTTTGAGATATTGCAATACATTTGCTGTGAGATATATTTCTCATAATTTTTTTCTAAAAAGTCCATATATTTACAAAATTGCCAGCATTGTTGTATAATGATTATGAGAAAAGGGCCCATAACTCAGAGGTTGCAGGTTCAATTCACAGGCGGGGCACTGCAGCTGTATCCTTGAGTAAAGTACTTAACCCGAATTGCCTCAGTAAAATACACGGCCGTAAAAAATGAATGCAAAATAAATAAGCTGTGTAAGTCACTCTGTATAAGAGTGCTAAATGTCTGAATGTAAATAAAATGTATTGCCATGCCATATACTCCATTTCCCTCTGGGGTTGATGGTTCTAGTGCCCGGTTCTAGTTCTAGTGCCCGGCTGGGCAGGCTTTGGTTCTGATCCACCCGCAAGGCTCAGCCAGGTCAGGCTTGCGCTCCCCGGGCTCCGGAGACAGACTGCTACTCCGATTTCACCTCTTATTACAGACTAAATAAATCAGCAGGCACGCCATGGTTGCCCCTCCCTCCCGCTCTCCCTCTCTTCTCCCCCACGCCAGGAGATCTGCCTCTCCCCTTCACACTGTACTGTCACCTTCCGTAGCAGAAAGCAAAACAGGTGGAGCAAACACACTCACACAGGGACCCTTGTGCAAACACACACACTGAGCCGACCAGCACAGGATGGGGCTCGCCCTCTCAAGTCTTGGTCCTTGGCAGTTTCTTGGTCACATGGTTTGTTCCTGTCGGTTCCACATATGGAACTTTTCCTTGCCACCGTCACCATAGGCTTGCTTAGTCTACCGTATAGTCGTAAAGCATGTCGTAACAAATGCCTGTGGAATGCTCTGGATAAATATATTTCTATTTTACTTTTGATTTAAAACACCCTCAACTGGGGCTGGAGATACCACGGCTGTTGCAGTTGCCTTGGTTCCTAAGTGAGGGAGCACCTGCATGCTTTGTTAACTCCCTGCAGTCTGATTGGTGCCAGCAGGTTCCTGATGGTGTCTGATTGGTGCCAGCAGGTTCCTGATGGTGGATCGGGCTGGTGTATCCAGTTTATCATTTCACACACCCGCTCCATTGTGTGACTCCTCAAAAAGAAGTACCTGTCCTTCGGTTTATTACCCAAGAGCATCCCTGCAAGTTGGGCGGAATTACACAACAGAGAACTTGGATAGGTTCATAGTTATGATGTCATAATTATGAGCCCGACCAATGAGGCTTGTTCCAGTGTGAGTGACCACAAGTGGCTTCTCAGGTTAAACCATGCCATTACAAAGCTGGAATCTCTGATTACATTATTGGAAATGTGGAGGGCTTTGAGCTTCATTGGGTCTATATACAATTCAAATGCAACGAGGCAATCGGTGTCATCCTTGGCTTCAGTCAGCAGAAAGTTATTTTTTAAAAAAGCAGATTCCATCTACTCTTAAACCATCTAAATGGTTTTAAGAAAAAAAAAAACATGAAAGTCTCCTGCAAATGTAAATGACCACGGCTGCCTGAAACTCTTATCATCATGGCGATGTTAGATAATTCATAACAGGCTCTATTTTTGCACTCCACGATGATGGCACGGCGGTCAAACCACAGCTCATTACCTTGAGTAGTTCCTGCTTTGTTACTTTCGCTACTATGTGGCTGTCAATTTCAGACCTTTAGAAGGCAACATTTATTCAGCTTGCAAGTGTTACAGTCCAAAATGCCGTAAAATGAACTCCTAACATGGATACCACACTGGTTTTCAAATAAATTAAAGTATTTTGCAGACTTTTTTTTTTTATTATGACACCATGAGTTTTGACTATTGAAATAAGAGTCCAATATCATAAGCCAAGCAGATATTAGGAAGACGTGACCACAGCACTGTGACTGGGAACTGGTGACCTTTGTCTCATACAGCTGTTCAGTGACACAGTCTTCCTCAGCTGGCAGCCATTTTGCGTGCACATTTCTCCACAATGACCCTCTGATAAGCAGTTCGCTCATTCTGTCCACCAAAAAAAGCAACTATGACAAATTTTACTGCATTCTATTCGCACCTGCATACAAGCTCAGGTTTCTTGTTTATTTGACTTCATGAGAACACAACCAAATTTTCCACTGGCTGACAAAGGAAAACGACACAGTTCAATGCATTATTTAAGTCAGACACTATTTAAGGTGTCACTGAGAAACCTGGCTGCTCTTGCGTCAAAATAATGAAACAGTGCAAGTGTGGATGAATGAAACCACTTTTCAGGTACAAAGCAGAAAAAGTTTTTAAAAGCCGTAAGTGCCTTTGGGTGATGCACAGAGTAAAAGCATTGTGTGCAACTGTGTCCTGTTCCAGTGCGATCTGTATGTTACCAAGGCAACTGTGTCCTGTTACAGTGTGATCTGTATGTTACCAAGGCAACTGTGTCCTGTTCCAGTGCAATCTGTATGTTACCAAGGCAACTGTGTCCTGTTCCAGTGCGATCTGTATGTTACCAAGGCAACTGTGTCCTGTTCCAGTGCGATCTGTATGTTACCAAGGCAAGAACTGGCTCAGCCCCAGCAGGGGAAAAAATGCTGGGTAAGCCACATAAACTCATGGGTCTCATCACTCACTAGTGACCTCTCCTGGCCAGCCAGGCAATTGCAAGTCTGGATGCTGATCATATGTTGACTTTGCACTGGCAATATGTGACCACTGAGGAAAAATAGCAAATGCTAGCAAATGCTAGCTGCCATGTGAGGAATAAGTCCTCCTCCCAAGTCTCTGAAGGAGGATCGGGGAGAGTTAGCCTGATAAGGAAAACTCAATCAATTTTACTTGTATTCTCCCTTTTAAAATACCACTGTCACAAAGCAACTTTTTGCAGAACCCGGGCAGAGACCCCGCTCTGAGCAAGCCTAGGGTGACAGTGGGGAGAGGCTAAAACTCCCAGGCTAGCTGCCAGATTTGGGGAGGGGGGGAGCAGATGATTTCTGGAATGACCAAGCAGGAAAATAGAAAAAAAAAAAGATGAAACTGTACATATAAAACAAACCCTGACCCCCCCTAATCACCACCCCCCACCCCTCACCACCACACGCACGCACACTCACTCATCGATACGCTAAGCTAGCGCTAATAGAGGCACCTTGCGGTGATAGCGGGGGCCCGTCTCGTACAGATTGAAATGAGGAGTGATTGCGCTTTGTAGACGCTGAGGTAAACAACATCCATTATTGATGGGAGAGCGCTGAGCGGGTTTTTTTCTGTTTTTTTTTTTTTTTTCTCTTTCAGCCAAACCCAGCTCCGGAGTGAGCGCGCTCAGAGACAGACCGTCTGCCGCGGCAAAACTGGAAAGATTATTCATTCGTAGAATATTCTGGCAGACCGGAGAGAGTGAGAGAGAGAGAGATGACGGAAAGAACGAGGGGAATTAACACTTAAGACTGAGGAATGCCGGCTTTGGGAACACCAGCCCGATAAGATGCTGCAAGACCCACTAGATACTCAGCCTCTAAATTCCTGTTGTCATCTCTTTCCTTTTTAAGGCCCACTTTGACTCATCCTGCCGTTTTTTGTTCAGCGATGTATTACATCCGGCGGGTTTGAAAAAGGTGCAGCACAATGGTCCAAGACTGAAAACTGACATGCCAGTAAAAGTATGAGTAACCAAAGAAATAAAAGTCAATTATCTGACTTCCTCCAGCTATGATTTCCCATGTGTCTTGACGTACATACTGGCATATATTGCAGATATGACGTAGCTATCCGGCTCATAAAGTTTCTCAGCAAACGAGGGGATATTGATTCTCCAACTAGCTTTCCGAACGCCTGCTGTACGTCATCACTCTCTGATTTATAAGCATTTCTTTGAGTAAAATCAGGAAGTAAATTTGGCAGGAGAGGGCTTTTAATGGCAGGAGTTTCTGGTTTGGCACCTTGAGTCTCAGGTTGTGGTTGCTGGCAAGGTAGATGGAAGGCTTTCATGATGACTGCATGATGCCGTAACACCTAAAATCCATATGGTCCCACCGGGGGGAAATTTGCTTTGAAACAAATGACACAGGTCCATAGCAAACACTACATATTACCACAGAAATAACAATAAACACGCAGGATCACATGAAAAAATAGATACCACAGGCTTTGATTAGGGCCTTATGACATCAGTCCTCTTGGGTGATTATGACATCACAGAGTCTGATTCAGTCCTCTTGGGTGATTATGACATCACAGAGTCTGATTCAGACCCCATGAGCTGAGAATGTGATCGGGCTGATTTTCAGGCCTCTGGTGTTACTGGGCTATTTACAGCAGTGTGGTGGCTGTGGCTTCCCAGCACATAAATCTGAGCAGTTTCCCGGATGTCCTTTGAACGTTATTATTTGTCTGGAACATTTTTCTGACAGAACTTGTTCGGAACAAAGAAAGAGGAGAGAAAATATGTTCTAATTTCTCGTCATAACATTATCTTGTAAACCCTACAGGGAATCTGTCCGGAATCTTCCCCGCCGATGTTCTGGAAACGCTTTTCGTTAGCCGGGACCGCCTAGCGGACAAGTTAGCATGATCAGGGGAACCAGACCTGACGTCTCAACAATAAACCCCCGAGCCCTCCCCAAACAAACACACACACACACACACACACACCTCCCTGTATCCCCCAAACACACACACACACACACCTCCCTGTATCCCCCAAACACACATATACACCTCCCTGTATCCCCCAAACAAACAAACACACACACACACACCTCCCTGTATCCCCCAAACAAACACACATACACACCTCCCTGTATCCCCCATACACACACACACACACCTCCCTGTATCCCCCCATACACACACACACACCTCCCTGTATCCCCCAAACACACACACACACACACACACACCTCCCTGTATCCTGGCACCCGCGGGGCAGAGAAGCGAAAAAGAGTGGCTCCTTTGCTGTGACGCACCATGGCAACCGAACAGCCTCAATTAGAGGAAAGAGAACATTTCCCTCTCTCCCGATAGCAGGAGTGAGATAAACGAGAGACGGAGAGAGAGAGAAAGAGGGAGAAAGGGAAGGAGAGAGAAATACTGAGTGAGAGAGGGGGAAAAAGAGTTAGTTTATGAGAGAGATGAGATGAAAGGGGAGAGAAAGATGAGATGAGCACACACACACACACCTCCCTGTATCCTGGCACCAAGGGGCAGAGAAGCGAAAAAGTGGCTCCTTTGCTGTGACGCACCATGGCAACCGAACAGCCTCAATTAGAGGAAAGAGAACATTTCCCTCTCTCCCGATAGCAGGAGTGAGATAAACGAGAGACGGAGAGAGAGAAAGAGGGAGAAAGGGAAGGAGAGAGAAATACTGAGTGAGAGAGGGGGGAAAAAAGAGTTAGTTTATGAGAGAGATGAGATGAAAGGGGGAGAGAAAGATGAGATGAGAGGAGACTGAGTGAGAGATACGGAGAGAGTGAGAGAGAGAGGCAGAGAGAGCGAAGCGTGGAGCAGGCGTGTCTCCTGAGTTAGCGCGGCTAATGAATGATGAATGAGCTGAAGGGAGGGCCGCGTTTGGCTCAGTCGGAGCCGCTGAGCGCCGGCTCTCAGCTGCTGCTTCTGGAGCAGGCAGCCGCGGGCGGCTTGGCTTTCGTTCGCTGGGGCCGCCGGGGTTAAGCTGCGGTAAACAGGGTGGGGGGAGGGAGAGGCGGGGGTGGGGGTGTTCGGTTGCGGCGGCGGCAGCGCTATCGTGCTATCTGATACGCCTCTCCGCGTCACGGCAGGGCCCGCAGAGGGGCCTTTACACAGTGCAGTCACACGCACGCTTTCACTGTTAACACTGCCGTCCCACCGGGCCCCGATCTGTCACCAGCGCACACACACACACACACACACTTTCCCAGCTCTCTCTCCCTCTCTTTCCATGCTCTCATTTGCCCTCTTCCTCTCTGCCTCGCTCTTGCTTTCATTTTCCCTGTTCTGCTGCCCCTTCCTGTCTTTCTCCTTCCCTTGTCCTCTCCCTCTCTCTCTGCCACGCTCCACCTTGCTCCCCCCCTTCACCCCTGTGCTCTGATCACCATAGCTGATTGTCCTCTGCCAGCGAGCAGGAAACTAAACTCCGCGCTGGTTCACAGCCAGCCAGGCTTCCTCCAGTGTGCGCTGCACCTCACGCTTGTCTGACAGCACCAGACACAGTGACACAGCGAGGGCGTACCTGCATGACAGTGACAGGGCATAGCTGCATAGCGATGGCGTAGCAGTATAGTGACAGCGTAGTGGCACAGCGACACAGAGAAGGTGCAGTGACAAAGAAAGGGTGTAGCAGCATTGTGACGGTGACATAACATAGCTACATAGCGACTGATTAACACAGCGAGGGAATAGCTACACAGCTATTAAATGAGGGTATAGCTACTTAGCACTAGCACAGTCACATAGCGACTGAGTGATGGTGTAGTGGCACAGTGACAGAGAGAAAGTGTAGCTGCCCAGTGACATAGAGAGGGTGCAGCTGTATAGCAACCGAGTGAGTAGCTTTCCATTCCCTCAAACGGGATTTACATTTGATTTTTACCCATACAAAGTTCTGCATTTTTACAATGTTTTTTAACAAAGCAGGTACCCCCTCCCCATGGTCAAACCAATGCTCCAGCCCTTTCCCCCTTCCTCCCACTTTCAAACTTTTCAGTTTTTGACAAAGAGGGTTTTTTCCACCTGTATTTTTGCCCGTTTTACATCTTTTTTTTTAGTTTTCATTGTATGTTAACTGTTTGGTTTGTTTGTGAGTGGAGGAAGGGGACACATGAGTAAGCATGCCATTGAGTGAGCCGTTCTGACAGTGTTGCTTTGCACCTGTATTGTATGGTTTCTATTGTAACATAATTGAGGGGTTGAGATTTAAATGCCTAAATTCAAATCCATGATGCTTTAAAAGCACATTCTGTGTAGCAGCAAAGGACATAGATAACATGTAGAAAGTGCCATATAAAATCAGTAGTTTTGGCTGGGACCCAAACTTATAGTTTCTATAATAACACATGCAATTCAATCCAAACAGGCTTCATAATACAACATACTAATTTCTTTTCAGTACTTTTTACTGAAAGAATGTCCTTTGGAATGAACGCAATGATGGTGATGATGATGATGATGATACACTCTTCCTCTCCCTTCTTTTCCCTCTTCCAATGTTTCGCTCTCTCCTCTCTCGGTCATACTACACAAACAAATAAACCAAAGCTAGTTATGTATGCCTTAATGGTTTGTGATGTAAACTGTCATGTCCCAGTAAAGGTGGGTGCAAACTCTGCCTGTCTCTGCCTCCCTCCCCACACTTCTCTCTCTCTTTTCTCCCTCTCTGTCGTTCTCTCTCTCTGATCTGTCCGGGGGTGTTCCTCCATTGAGAAGCAGCTCTAAGTCTCCAAACAGCTGCACTGCCCGGCGCTCCCCCCGTGAGGCCCCAGCCCGGCCGGCCAGCTGCTCGGCCGATGACCGCTGTTACGTTTCCCAGCCCTTGGTGAGTCTGTGGACTTGTGGGTGGAACAAACATTGGGGTGGGGTGGGTGGAAGGAGGGGATCAGGGTTTACGTTCTGTGCCATTTTTTTCCCCTTCATGCAAATAATCGCAGCTGTACTTAAATAACCGTGGAAACGCTCCTGTGAGGACGCTCTTTTTTTGGCAGGTAATTTGGAGATAACGTACTTCGCATCTTTTTTTTTTTTTTCCCCCGCCTCGGGTCTCAGGAGAGCGCTGTCTGTTCCTATAAACACGACGGCTGAGCGCCAGTCGCACAGAGATGAGAACGAGGAACGAAGGAGTCTCCAGACACTTTGCAGTAATTCTCACCTTTCTCTCTCTCTCTACACTCTCCTCGCTCACTCCCCTCCCTCTGTCAAATTCAGATTCAAACTCGAGATGAAAACACATCAGCAAATACTGCCCAAGCACACATCAGCAGATTAAAATACTGTAAATACCTTATGATGACATTACACACAAACAACAATATATTAACACTAATAAGGCTAATACAAGCCTCTCTCCACTCCTTCCTCTTTCTCACTCTCTGCCCTCCCTTCTTCTCTCTTTTCACAGGTTCGAATGCAACACTCTTAGTCTGTGGTGCCAAAAAATGTGTTTCACCTTGTTTGCTCACTGCCTGTCAAGGCCAGCTCTTACTGTGGAAAGACCTCCATGGCCGCCGGGACAGCGATAACAAAGCAGGCACATTTTGTGACTGGATGGGGCCAGTGCAGGTAAGACAAAGATTTGTTTAAAGTAACGTAAATGTTGCCAGATCAGGTGTCGATTGCAGAATGCACACGGGTAACCAGAAGCACCAATCGAAGTCTGGTACCAACCACAAATCACTGATTCGCTGCAAAACCTTTTGATCTCTTCACACGAGCCAATGACTGACAACTGATGGCCGGCTATACTTTATCACAGGATGCATAAAACCCGAAGCTGTAGTCCCTAACTAGGGGTGTTCAAATGAGGACCTCCGTCTCATTAGGAGTCTGGACATTTCTCTTTCATTATGAGTATCTCTCTCTCTCTCTCTCTCTCTCTGTCTCTCCCGTCTCTTGACCTGTGGTGCTCTCTCTCCTGTACTGTATTACACATTGTTCATGGAGGTCCTTTTGTCACACAGGGGCCTTCCTCAGAGGCCGTTTGTTTCCATATTAGCACCGCGGGGGGTGAGGTTGGGGGGGTGTGGGGCTGGGGGCTGACAGAGACCCCCCAGGTGAATGGGCAGAATGTCCCAGAAAATGGGGCGTGGGGGAGTCCTGTAAGCGTCCTCTTGCCCTCACGAAAACCTCCCCTTCATTACTTTTCTCTCACTTCCTGCTCTTTATCCTTCAAATTCAGTCAAACCGCCCCCACCTACCCCTGACACTGGAGAAGTGGAGAAAGAGAAATGGAGGGGGAGTGTATTTTGTATTATTATAATTAATACGTTCATCTAGGCATGTTTAGATATTAAACAATAGGGTCAAAGTAACCTGTTTTATACGTCACACTTTACATGTTCTGTTTATGTTTTGGCATTACTACCTTGGTTGTCCTGCCAAGAAAACACCATTGTATTGAACTGAACTGAATTGAGTGAAAATGAGAGTGAGAGAGAGAGAGAGAGAGCACGAGAGAGCCAACATACTTGTTACGTGTTTATTCCGCCCCGTTTTTGTAGAACAATGGCGGCAGAGCGCATGAGAGGCTCTGAGCTGACGGAGGGTTTGCGTTCGTCGGCTCTTTGTTCTCTCAACCTGGCTACTCCTCAGCACCGTGTCACTGTTTCCTACCTGTAGCCCAGCACATAGAGCCCACTGCTTACCTACAGCACACACACACACTCGCATACACACACACACACACTCGCATACACACACACACACACACACACACACTCGCATACACACACTCACGTACACATACACATATGCACACACACACACGTGCCTACAGACACACGCACTCACACTCATACACCTGCACTAACACATGTATGCACGCATGTATACACACTCATTCACATAAACATACACAGAGGATGTTTATCTGCGTGTGTATGTGTTTTTGTTTGTGTGTGTGTGTGTGTGTTGTGTGTGTGTGTGTGTGTGTGTGTGTGTGTGTGAAAAGGCAGGCTGTCTGTATGCATCAGAGAGGCAGAGGGACAAGAGAGGCAGAGAGAGTGAGAGAGAGAGTAGAGACACGAAGACAGAGAATTCCCAGAATTCTCCAGTGTAACAGTCATCGGGAGGCTGGTCTGGAGTAAACGGAGCCATCCGGTCACCCCGAAGCCCGGCCCAGCCACAGCTGGGCTCAGCCTCCAGCACTAGGGCAGCGGTGGCTGGGTGGGCTGGATGCCTTAATCCCCTCTGATCAGTAAAGCCCAGGTCAGGCCCGGGTCAGGGCTGGCAGGCAACTGTGCGAGCGAGGACAGAGCAGAACGGGGGGTGAGGGGCGTTATTACGCAGCTAGCATTTTTATCTGTCCATCTCTGTTTTCCTTTCTGCGGCACTTTCCCTCTCTCACACCCCCTCACCCCCAAACCCCCCCCCCCAACCTCTTTCTCCCTTCCTCTTTTCCCCCAGCCTCCGAGTTCCCCAGGAACATCTGTGTGTGATTGTAGCGCAGCATAAATTATTTTAGAAGCTGCTGGAAGCGCTCCATCTCTCTCTTTAGTCTCTGAAAGCCGCTGCGCTGTCGGCTTCAGAAGAGTGTTAGCGCTCGCTAGCTCACACGCGGCGGCGGGCTCTCACACGCACACGCGCCTGTGTGCTGACAGGCTCGTGGGGCAGCGGGTGGAGGGGAGAGCTGGATTATGGGGAGAGGGGCAAGGACTGGGGGACCTGCTCTCAGTCCTCCCGCAGGATTACTGCTGGCACTAAACCTCACCGGTGGAGCCCGGCGCAAACAAACAGACATCCTGCCGCCCAGCGCAACAACATCCTGGACCACAAGGGCATCCTGCGTCTACTGCTGCCACAGCCCGCTGAGTTTACCCTGCCACTGCTCACACACTGCCACTGCTCTCACACACACACACTCAATCAGAGTTTACCCTGCCACTGCTCACACACACACACACACACACACTCAATCAGAGTTTACCCTGCCACTGCTCACACACATGCATGGCCACACATACACATACTCAACCACAGAGTTTACCCTGCCAGTGCTCTCTCTCACACACACACACACACACACACACACACACACTCAACCAGAGTTTACCCTGCCTCACACACACACATATTCATTTTACAATTACACTGGGGGAAAAACTAAAAACAAAAAAAAAAACAGCAATTTCAACAAGCTAACAGTTGTGACAAGTTGAGAGCTCTCTGGAGAATCCCACATTATCTGCAATATTAATTACAACTTCTTGTCTCAAGAAGGTTTTCTTATTTAAATTTGTTCAGTCAGGTTCCCATCTAAGTTAAGGCCCAAGTAAATTTTGCATTTGATAGATCTCAACAAGTTTCTGTCCCTCAGATATCTGACCTTATTATTATTTGAAACCATATACAGCTTTGTGGAATTTGTTTTGACACAGATTAACGGTCCACATTTCACATTACTTGATAAGAAAACCTGATAAGTTGTCACACTGAGATGTTTGCTAAACTATTATCTGAACAACAACGTAATTATGACGTCATATCCCGTCAACTTTAGGCTGATGTGAAACACATTTAACAGTTACTCCATACCCGCTACACTGCAAATTTGGAGAATCATGATTAACACAATAAAGGCAACGTTTCCTAAAAACGAATAAACCCCTGTATGTCAAAGAAAACAATAAAGACAGAAAAAAAACTTATTCCGTACATATCATAGGCGTTAACTTAATCATGAAAACAAGCGCCGAGTTTCTCGTTTGCCGGGTAGCGCTAATAGATGAAATAACGGCTTTTCTGGATGTCTAATATGCTAAACAGAGTCCGCGAGGAGAGCTTGCAGCCTGCCGCGCGCGGGTGAAGGCTTAACAGCGCGGGCCCGGGGTGATGAATGTTTAAAGGGCGCGAGGCGACCATCGTTTATTAATGCCAGCGGCGGGAGAGATAAAGAGACTGGCAGGGCGCGCGGCTCGCGGGAGAGGCGGAGGTAGCGCCGGACAACGAGTCCTGTGTGGTCGCCGAGTTTCCACGCTTTTTAAGGTGGCCCGCCCGCCTGCCGTATCAGTAGACCTTTCGCTAAATATAGACAAAGGATCCATTATTAATGGCGGCGTCCGGTGTGGAGGTGAGATGAAAGGTTTGTGTGTATGTGTGTGGGGTGGGGCACGCTCTGCTGTGTGCGGCTCTCTGAGTACCTCCTTGTTTCAGTTTCACCGATGTGAGATGTTTAATGGTACATAAAGTGTAATGGTATACATACAGATTGCATACCCGCTCTTGATACCTATATACCTTCATTCCTCCCTGAAAACCTGCTTCCTAATTTCTACAATACCTTACTGTGCTCCAACAAAACAGAAGATACATGGCATTTGCCACAACCTGGCCAAACTTGTACACACATACACACACACAAATACGCGCAGATAAGCACACACAAATGCAGACACACACATGCACATAAACACACACATTCACAAACACAGATACATGCATACACGCATAGACAAATGTACGCCAAGCACATGCACACAGCATGCGTACAAGAATGCACATGTTTGCACACACACCCCTACTAACACACATAAATACAGACTGCACATACATGTGTGCACAAATGCTGCACATGCACACACAGAACACAAACTTAAACATGTATGCACGCACATACATTGCTCACATACACTGCACATGCACGCATGCACACACACTGCACATACATGCATGCACACACACTGCACATGCACGCACGCGCACACACACACACACACACACAGAGCCACTGCGCTGCAGCTCCGTAGTGCTGCTTCCTCTCGCGCTGCAGGTCCCATCAGGCCTGTTTTACCGTGATGTGATTTACAGCTCTGTCATTTACATAGGCAGCCCTACCGGCTCCATAAACATTAGCTCCAGTAAACGTCCCTGCCCAGCCCTGTAACGGCCCACCGAGGCTCAGAGAAACGAGAGCCGCGAGTGACCGCCGCAGTCGGACAGCCCGTCCATAAAAGAGGGGGCGAGGGAGATTATGACCGTCGCAAACAGTCGAGGAGAAACGCGGGCTGGGTTTAAGAGCCCGTAAATGCCACGGCTGACGTTCTTTAATGCGCGCGCGAAAGGCGGGGGGGGGGGGTGAGTGTGGGGAGGGGGAGGATTCCTGTAACCGCAGAGCGCCGCTTGCCGCGAGCCGTTATTTTACTCGCAGCTCTGACAAAATTCACATAAAGCCAGGGACATCGCCAGCGCGGAGGAGGGGGAGGAAAAAAATCGCTTTAATCAGTTTGAAAAACTACGGCGTGGGTCCCGCTGAAATACCGCCGGGGAAATCGATCATCTGGCCAAGCTGGAGTGAGATCTCTCTCTCTTTCCGTGCGAGAGCACACACACACACTCGCGCACACACACTCGCACACCTAAGAGGGAAAATGTGGGTAGAGGCTGAGCGAGGGGCCTTGTCGTTATGTGCCAAAGAGGAAGAGTAGCAGGCAGAGAGAAAGAGAGCAAAAAATGGAGGAACTGGGAAATAAATAAAAGAGTGCAGGCGTAAGAGAGTGATAGAAGAGTCAAGACGAAGCTGGAGAAGAAAGAGTGTAAAAAGAAAGTGAATGGGTGAAAGTAAACCGGCCTGTGAGAGAAGAGAGAGAGAGATGGAAGAGAGATAGAGTGAAGGTTTACCAATGAGGGAGATGAGAGCAAGAGAAAGGGAGAGCATGAAGGTAAAAAATGACTTTGGAGACAGGAGAGAAACGTAGACGGTGCAACAGAGGGTAAACCCATGACTGAGAAAAAAGAGAGGGATAAGGAAAGGAGAGATGCGTTGAGAAATGAACAGGGTGAAGGTACAGCGATGAGTGAAGGGAGAGGGAGATGCATGTGTAAGCAGAGAGACGGTGAGCGCGGCACTGCGAGTGAGGGAAGAGTTAACTGCAGGCCCTTCCCCCAGCCCCCCAGCCCCCCAGCCTGTTTGCGATCGGCACTCTGCTCGCGCTGGCTTTGTGCGATGAATAATTACCAACACTCAGAGCTTTCCTTCCTCATTTTTCAAAGCCCTGCCGAGAAATGATTTTGTGAGAGGCGTACGATCTCCAGCGCTGACTGCGTCCCGGGTTTCCAGGGAGAGAGGGAGGGAGGGAAATGAAATCTCTGTGGAGAGGAAGCGGAGCGGTACGGAGGCCGCCGGCGCGGCGGGGTGAGACTGGAGCTCCTCACACACACAGGGCTTCTGCGCTGGGGCCAAGAGGGCATGACCCACGCCACATACCGCCCCCTCTACACACACACACACACACTCCCACTGCCACATACCGCCCACCTCTACACACACACACACTCCAACTGCTATATACCGCCCACCCCTACACACACACACACACCAACTGCTATATACCGCCCCCTCTACACACACACACACACACTCCCACTGCTATATACCGCCCACCCCTACACACACACACACTCCAACTGCTATATACCGCCCCCTACACACACACACACACACACACTCCAACTGCTATATACCGCCCACCCCTACACACACACACTCCAACTGCTATATACCGCCCACCCCTACACACACACACACCCACTGCTATATGCTGCCCCCAATACACATACACAAACACACACACACACAGATAGACACATTCCCATATACTGCCCTGCACACACACATACACTAACACATATAAAAATATTGACATTCTGTCTCAAACACAGATAGTCTCATTATACTCACACACAGACTCTCTCACACACACAGACACTTTTGCTGATACTGGCTAATACTCTCTCACCCACATGCACACACAGTACCACATGCACAAACACACACAGGTGGGCACATATGAACACTTACATTCAACCACATGGCCCACATCCACACACACACACATACAAACAGACACACACAAACAGACAGATACACACACTCTCTCACACACACACACTTTTACATCCTTCCAGAATACTCGTATTCTACAGGGACAGCGTGGCTTAAAACTGATTTTTGGAAAACAAAGGGAATAAAACAGGCATTCAAACATTTTTTACCACATGAAGGAGAAATTCAAAGTATTTCACTTCAAAGGCATTTTATTTTATTTTTTTTTTCTGAATGGAAAAACATCTCTGACTTAATATAGAAGTTTTGACACACAGAATAAAGGCATTTCAGATCAGTCTCTGAGGGGGTTTCTGCTGTGCGAAGCTCCTTAAGCTTCTCTGTTATGAGCACTTAGCCACCTACAGAACCAACTGTTTATACGGAGAGAGAGAGAGAGACACAGAGAGAGAGAGTAGATCGCCACCCATGGCAGCTATTGTTTATAGAGACGAGTAAGAGAGAGAGACAACAAGACAGTGACAAGAGACAGACAGTGTGAGACAGACGGGAGATGCGAAAGATACGAGAGCGACCGAGAGAGACGGGAGACAGAGTGTGAATTCCCCTCCGCTTAGAAAGGGACACAGAGATGGGGGATGGGGGGGGTGAGAAACGCGCATGAGAGAGAGAGAGAGCGGAAGGAAGAGAGAGAGGCAGAAAATAGAAAGAGAGAGAGCGAGGGGAGGGGAGGGGGAGTTGAAAAAGTGAGCGAGAACGGAAGGGGGGGAAGAGGGAGAGGGAGGCAGAAATAGAAAGAGAGGCTGAGCGAGCGAGTGAGAGAGAGAGAGATTAATGTGGGGTTGCTGGAGCGGTGGGGTTTTTGATCTCCTGCAGCGCTCCCATGAAAACAGACTGTAGCGCGCCTTGGGTCCCCACTGACCCCCCAGCGCGGTGTGCCCCCCCCAGGGGCCCCTGTCACTAGGGCAGGACCCTGCCGGGCCCCGGGCTGGGGGCCAGCTGAGCCGCAGCGCCGTGGCGACTGGGCCAAGGGGCGGGGTGGGGGCGGGGAGTTGTGAGTCAACCGAACCCCCTGCTCTGCACATATGGAAACAATGGAGCCAACAGCTGTCACGAGGGGGGCTGGGACACTCCCCTCCCCATCGCCCCTACCCTGCTAAAAAATAATAACTATATAAAAAAATAAATAAACTAGAGATTTTTTTTTCCAATCCACGTAGTCAACAGCTGGCACTGAACTGATACGTGTGTTTGTCTGTGAGAGACTGAGTGTGTGTGTGTGTGTGTGACTCAGGGAGCGAGGAGAGAGAGAGAGAGAGAGAGAGGGAGGGTTGGGGGGGTAGTCTGTCGCTCGGTTTAGCCGCCGCTCGGCCCAGCATAATGTTTAGGGCGGCTTTCTCCAGCTAAATTACTGTGAGAATAATCCCTCTGCTCCACGCAGAGCCACGCTGCTGACAGGGCTGACCTGCCTGCACCCTGACAGAGCGTAAACACGCCACACGCCCAGGACAACTGCTTTACACGCTCCAGGAGGCGGGGGGGGGGATGAAAAAGTGAAGGTAAAACAGCCAGCAAGGGGGCCTCTGGCTGGCTCACACAGCAAGAGATGTTTGTTTGTTTGTTTGTTTGTGCGGTAGGCATGAACTCCAGCTACACCATTGCCCGCTATAGCAGGAAGTCCGCGTTGGCAAGGCAACAACCAGGCCAGCATCGCCCGGGAATGATTTGGGCTAAGCCATTTAAGGTCATTAGTCTTAACGCTCTAGCGGCAACTTCCAGACGTCCAGACACTTGTGAAGGAGGGAAATGAGTACATGCTGACTTCACCATCCTCTGGGAGCACAGACAGTGTGTGGCGTGGGTGGTGTGTCCACAGTATGGATATAAAAGAAGGCTTGTCACGTGACTTGGGGGGAAAATACAGCAGGTGAGAAAGAGAGGGAGACAGGTGAAAGGGGGTTAAGTCAATGAGGGAGAGAGAGAGTGAAAACGAGTACAAGAGTACCCCTTCTCCACTTGACAGTGTGTTGATATTTTTTTTGTTGCCTCATTGGAAATTTGCTGCCTTTGCAAAACAGAAAATGTACGAACGATAAAAGGCAACAGCTACTCAGATTCTTCAGCCTTGTGAATAAACTGTCTCTTTTCTCTGGTAGCAGAGACTCAGGGCGCATGCATGAGAGGGCAATTAGCCCAGCTAATGTTCTGAGGGGCCACGTTTTAGGTATTAAAAAATAAACTGGGACAGGCAACATTCTGATGGGTGAAACATTTTTTTCAAAAGTACCAAAATCATACACAGGCAGGTTGGAAAAAACACACAGGGCAGGAAATGACCCCAAAATGGAACAGTGTGGAGCCAAAAATAATAAAGTAAAGTAAATCACACCAGGACTGACTGACAGGTAGGAAAATATGCGAGGTGGGAAACAAAACTGACCCCGCGATGGAACACTACTCAGCCAGGCCATTCCAAGCCATGCCAAACTGGGCCAAACGGAGTCTGGCTTACCAGGTTTCTTCCTGCAGCACTATGCTGTAATCAGGACAGCGAGCTACAAAATGGCCAAGAGTTATGAGAAAGGGAGGGGGAAAATGTACTTTTCTCAAGCTTACGACGGCCCCAATGGTTATTAAAAAAGAGCTACAGTCCGCTGTATTTTTCACTGATCCTGGTTAGAATGGTGAACGTTCATTAAGCAGCTACCTGCACTTCCTGCAGTAACTCTGTGCTACACAGCTCACACTTCTGTACTGCAAGAGAAGTGATGTCTGATAATAAAAAATGAAACAAAACCATACAAATAAAAGTGCGGTTGCACAGCAATGTGGAGTGTTGGATTTCTCGAAAGTTGAATTGATGGCTACACTTTGAGCAACCACAGACACCTCCTATAGCCTCTTTTTGCAGATGGTAAGCTATGTGATTTCCGTGCATTAAGACCAGCTTCTCCCTCTGATTGTTCACACCATCGGCTTTAACCCCAAAGGAAATGCAATGAGTGATACAATCGATAAAGAGCGCAATGAGACAGTGTAGAGGTGCAGAGTTCACAGGGCTGGGAGCGGAGGAGGAGCTGTTTAAATACGCGACATCGTTCTGATGCGTGTGCGCGCAGTGCGTGTGTTCGTATGTGTGAGTGTGCGTCCGTGTATGTGTGCTTGTATGAGACAGTGTGTATGCATGCGCTTGTATGTACGTGTGTGAATGCGTGTGCGTGTGTACGTGTGAGAATGCCTGTTTGTGTATGCGTGAGTGTGTCGAAAATTAAGTTCATATCAGTGAGAACTGAATCGCTTACTGACAGTTTACCTGTGTTTTTCTGACTGACACACAGCTTAACTGTGTTTTTCTGTCACAGTTTACCAGTGTTTTTGTGACTGACACACAGTTTACCTGTGTTTTTCTGACTGACACAGTTTACCTGTGCTTTTCCGACTGACACACAGTTCATGTGTGTTTTACACACAGCACACTATGTACCTGCATGTGTATTTTTAGTGTGTATTTGCCTTTTTCTGTACTGGGCCATGGCAACAGCAGAGCGCTGAAACCGTCCCGCACAGTGAGGCTGCACTGTCCGATCTCCTAAAGGACAGACAGCTTTTCTCATTTATCTGTGGCCGGCGCAGACCTGACGTCCTCTGTGCTGCGAGGGAATGAAAAGCAGGTGAAACGAGTCGGGGCGCGCAAAAAAAAAAAAAAAAAAAAACGTAAAAAAAAAAAAAAATTCCCTGCCACTTCAGTATAAATCACCCAGGCGAGCGAGAGGCCCGCAGGAAAAAAACACACAATTGGTTCCATGTGAGGCGTGGCGGAGCGGGGGCAGGGTGGGAGCCCGAAACTGGGGCCGAGCCCCCCCACACTCCCCCACCCCCACCCGGTCTGATTACTCATCCATTGGAAATCTATCTGCCCTAATTGGGCAGGGTAGGGAAGGGGAAGGGGAGTAAGGTCGTTTGATTTGGCGTCTTTATCAGTGGCATGTGAAACATGTGCGTGGTTGGGGGGTTGGTGATGGGGGGGTGTTGACTAATGGTGAGGTGAGGGGTTTATGGGGGGGGGGGTGGTCCCCCTCATTGCCGGGGCCTTTGGGGGGAAAACTCTGACCCCTGCAATTGACCCGCGACTCAAACGAACGCTCGCCTCTCCGCTACGAGCCACCGGAGCTAATCACTTAGCTACCCTCCTGCCTGTCACTCAAGCTCCCCGGGGGGCCGGGGGCCTGCGCCACATTAATAATCATGAGCGGGGTTGGGGGGGCCGGGGGTGCCCCAGGGGCTGCCACTCCACAGCCACAATCACCATGAGCGAGACAGAGGGAGGGAGGGAGGGATGGAGGGAGGGGGAGAGAGACGGAGCGCTGGAGTCCGTTGAGGGGCCTTAATCAGCCTGGCGAATTAGCCTCTACGTCTCTACTCTGCAGAGAGGGATATTGCTGTGTGTGTGCGTGTGTGTGTGTGTGTGTGTGTGTGTGTGTGTGTGTGTGTGGGGGGAGGGGGGTTAGGCTACAGGGCCGCTGAAATGCGGGCGTGAGTTAGTGGGACAGAACTCAGGCCCCACAGCAGTGCCACAGCAGGGACACAGTAGGAGCTCGAGTCTGAAGGGCAAAAACAGCAAACTGCGGAAAAAAGCCAAGGGCTCCTGTAGCTGAGACACACACCCAACGCGCTCTCTGCTGCTGCGATTTCGTAACAAGCCAAATGAACATTTTTTTTCTTAAAGATAATCCCAGGCCGCTTATCTGATGTGTAAGCAGGTGACCTAAGGAGGTAATGTGGAAACACACACTCAGAGACACACAGTTTTGCGCTCAGCCTACTGCTGTAGGGAATATTTTCCAGGATGCGCAAACGGCACAACAGAAAAAAATTAAAAAACAAATGAACCCCCCAACCCCCCCCACACAAGCCCTGTTTACTGGTGCCGGATGGACATGGCCACAGTTTCCGCCTTTCGGCAGTTGCCGTGACAGCGATGAGAGGAGCGCGGCAGACAGAGCGGCAGCATGCGTGGGCTTGGAAGGCCAGGGAAAAGATGACATCAGCGCGGCCGGGCTGGCTGGGGATGGTGTTGGCACGGTGACGCTGCCTGGCATAGCTCCCGCATTAGGAAACACCCCCGACTGGCTGAGAGAGCCAGCGGCTTCACGCTTCTCTGGAAACTGTGAATCCAGCACGCCATCCCCGCTATTTATAATCACGAGAGAGAGAGGGAGGGAGGGAGAGAGAGAGGAGGGGAGGGAGAGATTGGGAGGGAGGGAGGGAGGGAGGGAGGGAGGGAGAGAGCCCTTGGCAAGATCTGGAAATAAACTCACGCACCAGGAATGGGAAGAAACTAACCTAAATGCCAGCAGCCACAAAACAACAACAAAAGATCCTTAATATTCCCCAGCCAGGAATTTCACAGTTTTTTTTTTTATTTATTTTTTTTTTTTTTTAAGTAAAAACGTTGACACATCCACCTAAGTCACCAACGAGATGTTTTAACGTGTGTTTGAAGCCAACCGCCAGTACAAGCCCTGCGGTCGCGCAACAGCTATTTTAGCTCTTTATTCGCGCTCGCTGACGCACGGCCTCACACTTCAATCGCGTCAAGAGAGGACTGCGGCCGCCGGGAAAGTGCGTGGCGTGAAAAAGCGGGACCGCTGCAAGCTGGAACCTCTCCCACCTGATAGAGCTGAACTCTAAACCGACGTGACGCTGCAAATTCGAGCTTAGGACAAGAAAAAAAGACGACTCCCTGGCAAAAACAAAGCAACTGGCAATGGTGCACGTTACAGACGTGCGCAAATCAGTAACCCATCATCAGATTACAAAAGCAGAACGCGGGGAGGGAGGAGTGCTCTGGCTTTATGCGTGACTGCTTAACATTACTTTGATTTGTTTTAATGTCATTGTTTTACTCTACTGTCATTTTTAATACCGTCTTGTGTACTCATGTTTATGGGCGTTTGTATTTATGTATGCTGCTCTGTTAGCCAGATCCCCCCCTTGGAAGACAAAAAAAAAACATGTCAATCGCGCCAGGGTTTTCCACTTGGGTAAATATAGGATACATAAACAGAAATAAACAGGCAATGTGAAAATGGAAGTGCAGCGTGAGGTGAGAGATCGTACCTGTTGATGAGGGGGAAGAGGGACACCAACAGGTAAACTGAGGGGTACCACTTGAGTGGTTTGATCTCTTCTGCCAGGGACACCTGCGGACACACAACAAAACATAATGTCACCATCACTTCCTAATAATACACACACACACACACACACACACATACACACTCGCACGCGCACACTCATACACACAGGGAGACCCATTGGAAAGGGGCAACAGTACAGTGATTCCCAGGAGGGATGGGGTGGGGGTGGGGGGGCATTTTATTGGTGTGGATTTGTTGCAAATGTGTAAACAGTTCCTCTTAATTGTGTTTGCTACAAAGATTACTGTCAAATTTGAAACAAAAAAGGCATGGCTGAGAAAACATGCATATTGCTTTTGAATTGAAATTGTGTGCGGGTGAATCTGTGTGTGTGTGTGTTTGTGTGAGGGAGAGAGAGGGAGAATGAATAATGGTGTCAAGGTGAAAAAAATGTCAGTAGGACAGGGCATGTGGGAGACTACCTCCTTTACAGAGAGAGAGAGAAGAAAGAAAGAAAGGAGACAAAGAGATAGAGCGCAGGAGAGTCTTAAAGAAGAAGAGAGAAAGGAAGAGGGGGCAGACAGAACAGGCTAGAGAGAGAGGGAGCGAGGGAGAGTGAGAGAGAGAGAGACAGCTGCGCGGAGGTGTGGCAGCACATCAAACGGCGCTCAGCGCTGGGCGCAGCCGCTACAAAAGCAGCGGTAATGAAAAGTAAACCGTGCCGCTCCGCCAGCGTGATCCCGGAGGCAGCCGAGCCGCCGAGAGAAGAAAGAGAGAGAGAGAGAGCAGCGCCACGTTTCACTCCAGAGAGAGAGAGAGAGCGCGAGAGAGAGACAGACAACTCTTAAATACGAGCCAGCAGCTCTGCCAGCGTGATCCCGGAGGCACCCCGCCGAGAGAAGAAAGAGAGAGAGAGAGCACCCACGTTTCACTCCAGAGATCAAGCCAGCAGCTCTACCACCCCAACCCCCCCCCCCCACCCCAGATCAAGCGCAATAAAGCAACACCGTCGCTCCTCTTACAGGACTCTACTTTATTTACAACAACCCATTCTGCTGTTCGGGGGCCTCCGCAGGATCAAACAGGCTTTGGGGGGGGTGGAGGTGGGGGGGCGGATTTAGAATTCTTTTCTTTTCTTTTTTTTTTTAAACATGTGAAGGAAAAAAAAAAAAAGGCTGTGGTCGGCATGGTTTGATTCTGCGAGGAGGAACAATGAATCTTTTCTGTGGCCTCTTTAATCTCGGCCCGGCCCGTAGCTGGCTCTGCTGAGCACTCTGTGTAAGCTTGGCTTTTCTATTCATCCTGTATTAATGTGGCCATTGACTCCGGCAGACTCGGGGCTGATTTTTGATGCAGGCGCAAGGGCCAGACGTGCACTACAGGAAAACCACCGTCTTCCAAAAGGTTTCGTCATTCCTCTGCCGCGTGTCTCCAAGATCTGACCTGTCATGTAGATCACTGAAAAAAAATCTTTTGAATGAAACTTTTCTGCTCGCCTGCCAAAAATATCACGCTGGACGTCATATCGCATAAAGCTACTTCAACCCCACTTCATTCTGTGCCTTTTGACCTCGACCGTCACTACTTAAAACAGACAATTCTGTGGCACACGATAATAAGAGCGAATAAATGGTGGTTCTTCTATTCTGACAGAACAAACTAAGTGGAGGCATTAGGGTCCAAGCATTACTGAAAATTGAGTTTAGTTGCGTCAAACATGAACAATCTCTCCTGAGAGCCCGTTCCAGCTTTAAAGCCCAAACCAGGACACACACACAGAACTGCAGTGCCGTGTCACCACCCCCTCTCTGCGCAAAGGCACTTCAGCAGCTACGTTATCCCACGAGGATAAGACAGTTATCTATATACGCTTTCCTTTACATGATTCTGATTGGCTGTTGTGGACATGGGAAATTCCCGACTTCCTCTTTACTATGATTGGTGACGATATTCCTGGTGACAAGCCTTGAGAGCCTTGGACAATAAAAGTTTTTCATAAACGTAAAAAAAAAATAAAAATTGGAGATCTCGGCAAAGCTCTGCATCTGCAGGAGATGAATGACTCTGGGGTCGCGTGATGCCGCTGTGTCATGAGGAAGAGAAATAAGGTTTCAGAGTCTGTGCGGCTGCGAGCGAAGCTGAGTGCAATCAGAGCAGATGAAGATGTATCCTCAGGACATGCTCCTAGGGAATTCTGGGAAGACAGCATGGCGGTGTGGGGCAGCTATCAGCATTAGTATGCTCTGCGGAAGAATGCTGTGGTTTAAATGAAAAATAAAAAAACGCCGTCACATTAACCATCATTATCACACACGGTAATGGCTGCATCGAGGTAAACGGTTCGGGGGGGGAAGGAGTTCATTTCGGGTCATTACGTTAGTGTGAATGCCTGTTGTTCTGTTGAGGATCTGTTTGTTTGTGGAGTACTCCCACATTACAATGTGTCATCTAAGTGATGAGAGATGGCGTGAAATAATAATAAACTTTATCTGTAGAGCACTTTTCATGCAGAGAAAACAGCACGATGCAATTTACAATGGAATAAAAAATAACAACAATGTTAAAAAATAGGGGTAAAATACAGTATGGTGAATCCAAAATCAAATAAAGAGATAAAAACAATAAAAACAGAACCAGAGTGTAAAAAGATATGAGAAACAACTTCATAAACTTCAAATATCCTAAATAAAACATGAGGAGCACAACTATTTTCCAAAGTAAAATTACTGAGTCTGTCCGATTAGACACCCTTGTTGCAGTGACATCATAAAAACAGGGAGACTACATGAGTGAGGTAAAATGAAGGTTAAAGTCATAAGACTCATTGCTCTCTAGCGGCCACTCCTGGCCAAAATGGGAACCTGCAAGAGCATGAACAGAGCATATCTGACTTTGTGTTCCTCCGATGGTTTAGGCAGTATGCAATTAGTGTCATGTGTGCAGACTGGATAGAAATGAAGGAATCGAGGAAGACTCTATGGAAGAAGGTCGCTGTGGTGGGGCTGATGTGTTCGTTTTGGGGAGGGAAATCCTACAGGAGAAGAGGAGGATGGAGAGAGGAAGGCACAAAAGATGAGTGTCTTCAGGGTAATTCTAAAACCAAACATGACATGATTTCTGTTCCCCTCAGGCCCACTGGCCGAGCCCACTGAAGGCAGTGGGAGAATGTTTAGGAGTCAGACTGTGTGTGTGTTTTGTGCTGTTGCCGGAGGAGATGGGTTTCAGTTTACTTTTGCCCAAGGAGAGTGCTCTTGTGAGGGAAGAACCGGGCTGTTCTGAAATATTGATTGCACTCAACGCACTCTGTAGGCCTCTCTCTCTCTCTCTCTCTCTCTCGCTTTCATCAGTTCTCCCTCTCTCTCTCTCTTGCTCTCTCTCACTCCACTTCCAGTTAAAACCACTAGCTTAATGCCCATCTCTTTCAGAACAGCATGTATTAAAATCTCTTGCCTAAATAAATAAATAAATAAATAAAAATCCCCCTCTCTTGAGCACACTGTGTAAAATCCCTGTTAGATGTGAACCGGTTAAACCCAGGGAGTCAAGGCTCCAGGCCTGGAGGGCCACGATGTCTGCAGGGTCTTTGCTTTGACTTACAAGCACTTACGAGATTAATTTAGGTCTCTGACAGGGTAAGCAGAGTCAAGGCACCCTGTTTTCAAGGCCTAAATTGGCTGTTGATGGAGGGTAATCCATAGACACTGTGGCCCTCCAGGATTTGAGTTTGGCGGCCTGAGTTACAGTTACAGGGGTAAAGTAGCTGAAACCTTCAGCTTCCACTGCCCTGGTATGCACTGTGTGCAGTCAACAAAACTAGCTGGCAATCAGGATGTTGCATGATCCAATCCCAGGGCCAGCAACAGCAAAGTGAGGCTAACCTTCATCAACAAGAGTGGCCAACTCCACACCTGGAGCCCCAGTGAGCCGGCTTATCTTCATTCCCTCAATTTCTCTGCTAACCCCAGACCAACTGTAGATTTGGTCACACTTTAACACAGAAACACAAAAAACAGACATCATAAATGTAGAAGCTCGACACATTTCGCTAATATCTCTTTAGTAATTTGTGACAGTTCAATTAATTAAGAGTAGAAGTTGGTATGAAACCCGGAAAATGAAATACTTGGACACCAGGTAAAGCACCAAGTCGCAGATTGGTGTGGAGTCTCTGACGCCAGCTCGGTGCGCTTGTTCTTTGGCGCATGAATGATTTCGTATTTCGCTGGGACAGGACCCCTCTCAGCCTCGCAGTTCTGAGCTGTTTAAGTGACCGTGGCAATCGCATGGCAGCTGAACCCAGCGCTGGAGTGAAACTCTTATCTTTATGGCAGTGGAGCTTCCCAGCTTTTCTGGCCTTTGTTTTGCAGCCTAAAATGGCATTTCAGAATTGACAAGCATTGCCAGTGAGATCATTATTTCTTTTACAAACATAATTCAACTTCCTAAGCAATGAATTCTTTACGAAATTTACTGTCACATATAAATATGGCATTTCAGAAGGGTGTTGATATCATTTAACACAGCAATTGCACGCAGGTAGACTTTCAGAAACACCAGCCTCCTCAAAAATATGCAGGAGAAAACCACCTTGCTCAAATGTCTGGTTGCCTGTCGTTGTTTGAGGGACCGTCTGTAGCGAGAACCCTTGACTGTAATTATGGCCCATTTAGCGAGACGCTGGACGTGTCCCAGCCGCTATGGTCGTCCCGCTGTTCCCTCAGCGCGATACGATCAAATGCACTCCTCCCTGCTCAGGTCAGCAAGGAGAGCATGCCCAGTGAGGCGTACCGAAACAGGCCGATCGAACAAAGCCTCCACGATGTCTGCTTTGCTGCAGGGTTCCATGCACACGTGCACACACACACACACACACACACACACACACACACACACACGGCACAGGCACAACAACACAAAAAAAGGTACCAGATTAACATCAAAAGAAGCTAAAAAAAAAAAAAAAAAAAAAAAAAGGACAAAGGGTATTTCAGATCACTTCGCCTTTGTCTGCCTAGAAGTTTTAATGTTTCAGACACAAAAGAGCAGAGGAGGGGAGCCTTTTGTGTCCAGGAGAGCTTTCCCTAGAAGCCACGGGACTCAAGGGTCATCTTCTCAGATGCAGGGAACCAAAACCTGGGGGTGAGGGATGGGGGGTTTGCATTAGACAAACAGCGCCTCCAACACTACCACGGGAGCAAAGAAGGAGAAGCTGCTCGGCGCCATTCCACTGCTGGCAGTTTGTGCACAAATAAACAACTGAAGGGTGTGTGTGTGTGTTTGTGTGTGTTTGTGTGTGTGCGCGTGTGTGGGGGAGGGGTGGGGGCAGGAACCAAAGGCAATATCTGTTGATTTTATTGCTGCTTGTAGGCTATATTTCCTCTGCTGGGTATTACAGGGAGAGACTGAGATTATAACATAACAACTTGCTATTAATAGCGATTTCAGTGGACATGGCTGCCTCCTGGAATTGTTTATCCCCAGCTGTCCAAAAAAAAAAAAAAAATACACGCCGACTGTTGTATAGGTCCGATTGGAATTGTGTCTTCCCCATATAAAAATTACACACGCACACACACACACACACACACACACATATATATATATATAGTGAGAATAAGAGATATAAGGTGAATACAAATATCACTGCGCCAGACAGATCTGCGCTTATGACAGATCCCTGGTGACGCAGGCAGCTGCTGACCCGCTCGGTTTCTGTAATTAAGCTGACTGTGAGCGGGCACTGCGCGTGGGACACACGCTAGCCTGCAGCTTTTAGCGCACTGATGACGGCAGACTTATAGAGACAGAGACAGAAAGAAAGATGGCAAGCTTTTGGTTTTTGGAGGTGTTCATGTGCTCTGGACGCATGTAGGTTGCTACTTCAGTGGCATGTTTACAATGTGCACACATCAATTAGCTCACAAGAGATCTCTGACTACAAGTTGAGCTACAAACCTAGAAACACACAGTGGTGCAGCAGAAAACTAATTAGTCAAAGCAGTGTAAATGTAAAATGAAATGACTGAATGAACTCAACTTCCAAATTCTGCAGAGAACTCGTAAACACAAAAAAAAATCAAGTTGCTTGCAATAGCAGGTAAAATGAAGGGTCTGGCCTCTCCCGGTCAACATTACTACAACAGTATTGTGACATCACAATGAAAGCAGCCTCTGTGGACCCACAGTCTGCTGACAGTCAACTGCTTAATCATCAGTCATTGCATAGACATGATGTAAATATCCCCCATGATGCAACAGTAACACCCTTTCATTACTGGAAAGTACATATAAGATTAGCAGGATGTTTTTTTTTTTTAAATATAGCTTGAGTTTCCGACGCCTGATGTGAATGACAAACGTACGCCCACAGCAGCAGTTGTCTAATGTTGTCTATTTTAAGAATTTTTTTTTTTTAAGAAGCAAATGGGGGTATAGCCTCTTCATCTTTATTACATAACACCACGTTTCAAACTCCAGTCACATTTCTTATAAAAAGGTCAGTTCTGTACTCCCAAAAAAACTTTATAAAGTGTACATTTGACTAATACGACACCAAACATATGGAGAAAACGCTTATGAAATATGCGAATCCAAGTGGGAGGAAAAAATGTAGCTGGAAACGGATATGAGAGTCCCCAGACAAATCACGTAATGCGCACCGAAAGGTTTCACGGGTTATTTTTCTTCCCCGCTTCCTCCACTCTGCCGCGCCGCAGCAGAAAAACAGCTCTCGGGTCGCTATCAGTACAATATGGAAATAAGAACTATCCGTGGCTTGCCTACTGAACATCCGGCCCGAATATTAAATGAGAAACTGGATTTCCTTTTTTTTTTTTTTTTTTTTTTTCTCCTTTCCTCCACCGTCTCACTGTTTATGAGCCCATCCAGACTGCGCTCTCTGTCGGCACAGTGCGTCTCTCTAATGGTTGCTGAAATAAACAAGGGGGAGATGCTTCAATGTACATCGCAGCATTGGTGTTCTGAGGTAATTTGTGCCGCATGGGGATCAAAGATTATCATGAGAAGGGATATACTGAATGCTGCCCCCTCCCCCAACCCACCATCTCATCCCCACTTCCCTGTGAGGCTTTTGGAACGGCCCTGACGTCTTTACACAGCCCCCCCCCCGTGTCATCACCGGTCAGCCGTGCGGTTAAAAAGTCGGAACGCGTCTCAAACAGGCAGGGAGCCTGAACGCAGAGAAGGAGCGAGACCAAGCCGCCTTCCTGTGACTCGTCATTCCGCACGGAGCCGAGATAAGAGAGACCCCGCCGTCGATAGCGCTGCCCCGACGCGGCCGTGTTTCTTGTTGAGGTGCCCGTGGGATTGTCGCTGCATGCACAAACTCACCCCCCTCCCGCCCCTGAGCACCTCCTCCCATCCGCCCCTCTCCCCGAGAGACGGGCCCTTCAAGGCTGGGTTTCTCTCCACCAGCTGTGTGCCGCTCGCAGGCGTTAAGTCTTTCACGCAGCGCGAGGACTAAGACAGCCCATTACTCCTCGCCGCGGCGAGAGACGGGGCGGATTCGCGATATTGCACCCCCTCACGTACTGACGCTAGGTCACCTTTCCCTGCGCAGCTGCGGCTTGACATTTACAGAGCCGGGGTGTGTGGCGTTCCCGCTCTCACGGCCGCGCTCCCTTTCATAGCGGTAATTACCTCGCGGCGGGCGCCGTGATGTGCTCGGAGACACCCACGCGGCTTGGGAAGAAACGGAATGAATGAGAAGGATTTAAGCATTGCGGAGCGCTGTGCATATCAGCAGTCTGACACCACAGTCTCTGAAAGAAATTCCCAACCAAGGAAGACCAGAAGGTCAACCCGTCCTGTAACATCCATAATAATTAGTTTAATGCAGAGGCAGAGGGGTTGTTTGTTTTTTTTTTTTTTTTTTTTGGGGGTGATAGGGGATTGTAAAAATTGCGCTTCATGCAGCAGGCATCTTGACACCAGCCACCTTTATGAGGCGGACTGCAATTAGCCATTATTATGACGACTGCCTCGGCCACCCGAGGACTACCTCAGGTAGTGCACCATATGCTGTTGTCATTAAATAACCCTAACCTGTCCCTCCGAACTGCGAGTGGAAAAGCCAAGCCGAAGGGCGCAAATGAGCACCGGCAGCCGGCCTCCCTGTGACCTAGGGCTGAGGGGAGGCAGGGCGGCAAATACCGTCTTACCACGAGGTGCTGTACAGGATGTAGTATTACAGCACGCATGGGCCTCAGACTTCTTCATCTGTTTGTGTGTGTGTGTGTGTGTTAGTGAGTTTATGTGTATGTGTGCTTTTTGGAAAGTGTGTGCATTAGTGTGCATGCATGAGTGTGTTCATGCGCATATTTGTGAGAGCGTGTATGAGTGCTTGTCCGTGTGTGAGTGCGTGTATGTCTGTGTGTATTAGCAAGCATGTGTTTGTGTGTGTGTGTGTGTGTGTGTGTGTGTGTGTGTGTGTGCGTGTGATCCTGTGTATGCACACTTGTGGATGTATGTGTATGTTACACTGTGTGTGTGTGTGTGTGTGTGTGTGTGTGTTAGTGAGAGTGTGTGTATGTGTGTGTGAGAGTGTATGTGTGTGCTCTGTGTGTGTGTGCGTCATCTCTCCTCATCACACACAGCACACACACACACACACACACAGAGAGAGCACACACAGGTGTGCAGAAAGAACACACACACACACAGAGCATACACACACACAGTGCACACACACACACAGAGCATACACACACACAGTGCACACACACACACACACACACACACAGAGCACGTGCACAGAAAACACACACACACAGAGAGCACACACACACACACACACACACACACACACACACGGCGGCCCCCTGCAGAGCGCTCAGCCTCGCGGTGTCACCGCCCCGCCGCTGACAGCCCTGATAACTGATGTGGCAGGCCGTGAGCGCTGCCAACGTGCGTCAGAGCGCCGACAACCGTGCTCGCTTCGCACTTCTGGGAGAGAGAGGGGGAGTGGGGGGGGCACTCCCGGCAGCGGTTACAGACGTACCCAGCAGGGCTTTTTTCCTCCCGTTTACACCTGCCGGTAGAGGCGGAAGACATTTCCCCCCCGAGCAGGCGGCTGCTTGTTTCCTGAGTGAGTCATCTTCACACACCACAGGCCTCTGGGCACATGGACCCGCACTGCTCTCTCTCTCTCTCTCTTTCTCCATCTCTACATCTCTCTCTCTCTCCCTCTCTCACTTCTCAATCCCTCCTTTTGGCTCTCATTTATTCTTGCTTTCTCAATCTCAAGTCTCTTTCCCTTTCTACCTCTCTCCTTCCAGATCTCCTTCTCTATTTCAAATTCAAGTCATTCATTTCTCTAGTATTCTCTCTGTTTCCTGTATTCTTCTCTCATCTCCTCCTCCCTCTTTTCCGCTTGAGAAATGCAAGCAGCATAGCTGAAACACCAGGGTTCAAATTTGTCCGTCTCAATGAGAAAAAAAAAAACATGACTAATTACACTGTACGTTACGTTCCTGATACACTAGACTCAATTTCCGTGTCCTGCTCTCCATCTTGTTTATATACACATTCATCTTTGATGAGATGTAATGGCTCACTAGCGCCGCAAACATTAACCGTTCATTACAAACGGAACTTGCTGTGAAGAAGCTTTTAACTCTGTGGAGGGGTCCATGTGCTCATCCATGAACTGCCCTTCCTGAGTCCTCTGATATCACATTATACGGCATTATGGGAGTCCAACGCAACGCTCTTATCCAGAGAAAATTACAACAGGAACACAAGCGCATAGATTAGGGCAAAACTGCAAAAATACCCTTGACAGAGGAAGTATGGTCCCAGAGGCCAGTGATGCAGAAATGTGAGTTGGCCAGTGTGAGTGAATCCCTGTTTGTGTGAAGCTCTGTGTCAGTGAATCTTTGTGTAAGTGAAGCATGTGTAAGTGAATCACAGTGGAAATGAATCCCTGCATGAGTGAATCTGTGTGTGAGTGGATCTCTGTGTGAGAGTGAAGCCCTGCGTGAGTGAATCCCTATGTGAGTGAATTCCTGTGTTGGTCAAGCCCTGCATGAGTGAATCCCTGCGTGAGAGTGAAGCCATGTGTGAGTGAATCCCTGTGTGAGAGTGAAGCCATGTGTGAGTGAATCCCTGTGTGAGAGTGAAGCCCTGTTTGAGTGAATCTCTTTGTGTGTGAAGCCCTGTGTGAGTGAAGCTCTGCATGAGTGAATCCCTGTGTGAGAGTGAATTCCAGTGTGAGTGAATCCCAGCGTGAGTGAATCCTGAGTGAAGCCAGTGAATCCCAAGCGTTTGAGTGAATCTCTTTATGTGAAGCCCTGTGTGAGTGAAGCTCTGCATGAGTGAATCCCTGAGTGAGAGTGAATTCCAGTGTGAGTGAATCCCAGCGTGAGTGAATCCCTGAGTGAATCCCAGCGCGTGAAGCCCCTGGGGAGCCCCAGACTACATGACGTGCACAGCGTCACCCTGGATTCACCTCCTCTCTGTGTGCTGCGAACAGCGGCTGATGGTAACGCATAACTAACACCCCGTCTGCAAAGTACCACCAGGCTGCATAATCTGTGTGCGCAGCTTCCACCTGCAGGCACCGACGGTCTGGAGAAAGTGTTTACAAAAATAAAAATCACTACGGCTTTTAAAGTCTTATGAGACGGTTTAGTCAGTCAGCAGATGTCGGTGTAAGACTCCACATTCAGACTCGTTTACATCTACATAAAAACACAGGTACATATAGCAATAGGAACAGGCCATTTAGCCTGTTCATAACTTACCCACAGTATCTAGTGCTATACAGTACAATGGGACATGAGGATACCAACAGTCCCTGCCTCTGCTACTTGACCTAGTGACTGGGTCCAAGCATTGACAACTCTCTGTAGAAAAATAATATTTCATGATACCCAGTATGGAATTTAACCTAAACTAATTCCCATGTATAACCCCCTGCTCTAGTGACTGAATTCAACATGAGAAATCTTTTTTAGAGTTCACCGCGCCAAAACCCTTTTTAATGAATCACTATTAACCCAGCCTTTGCTTAAAAATGAGGTCCCTGAAAGACCGGTTGGAGGTGAAGCGTCTGTGATCAGTGGCTCTCGCTCCGTTACTCGCTCCGTTATGGGGGGCTGGAGCAGTTTTGTACACGGCAGCGCACACAGACCCATCCATATTCATGCTCTGCTGCCCTGCTGTTGCATTATTCACAGTGTGAAGGTTACCGCTGAATTATGCAGCGCAAATACTATACAGGCGGGGTTTGGGGTTAAGTGCGCTGTAGCGGGACAGCGTGGGGGGTGGCTGGGGGAGAGGGGGACCTGGGAAGGCTGAACACCCAAAATGGGGTGGGGTTGCCGCCCTGTGTCAATCACAGATTTGCTTTGATGCACTCTTCCCAGTAAAACAAAAAAACATTCTGTGCAAAAATCAGTGAGATTCCGGTAAAATAATGTTTGTTCCACCCATCTATTTATGTTTATGGGGGGGGGGGGTGGTGGGACATCTCTACAATCCGATAGCCAGGGGACCCCATCCCACTCCCCCAAACCGAACTTACTGGGGCGTCCCTACAACGATCCGATTCCATCGGCCGACAGGCTTTTCCCGCGCGGGGAGTCACATTTCAAGGTCTCCTCCGCGAGCCTGCTCTCCGCTCTCCCCTTCAGGAGGACAACGAGGTAATCAATTAACTCCCCCCCCCCCCCACGCTCCACACCCCAGCCCCGCACCACGCTGACGTCCTGTAATAACCGCCGGTCATAAAGCCGAGGCGTTAGATGGCTATCTATCACAGCTCTGCCCGTCCCTCTTGGCCCGCGCAGTGTCGCGGCGTCGCGCTAATGTCGGGGATTTGCGAAGGGGAAACCCTGGCCTGCAGAGCGGGGCCCTGCTCTAGACGCTCATCTCCTGCTCTCATTTTCTCTTTAAAACGGTTTGAGACGCATAATTCCTCCTAATCTGCTGGATGGAAGGGGAGAGAGGGGAGAGGGAGAGGGGGGCAATTCCCAGAGCTGGGGGAAGAGATGGATGGAGAGAGATGGAGAGAGGGAGGGTGAGGAGAGAGTAAGCGAGGAACGGAAGAGAGATGGAAGGAGAGGAAAGCAAGAGAGAAAGAAGGAAAAAGAAAAATGGAGAGAGAGAGAGGTAAGGGGCGCAAGAGAGATTGAAGAAGAGAGGAAGGTGGGAAAGTAAAAGAGAGGGACAGAGTGAGAGAGCATGAGAGAGGGAGACAGAGAAAGAGAGAAATGCATGAGAGTGACAGAGGGAGAAAAGGAGAGAAAGAGAAAAGGAAAGAAAGAGAGAGATATGGAGCGAGGAAGGGCAGGAAAGCAAATGAGAGGTAGGCAGCAAGACGGAGAAAGAGAGAGAGGGAGAGGGAAAGAGAGGGAGGGCTGAAGCATGAAGGCAGATGAGACGGTCTTTCCGCTGATTCCCCTCTCCTGTCTGCGCATTACTGATGCATCTGATGAACACGCACGGCCCCCCAGCCTCCACGATCGCCCGTTTCCTTTAATTATCTGCTCTGTATTTCAGCCAGACCTACAGCTTTAATTACGAGGGCACTGCTGCGCTAACGTGCTTCCTCACATTCTCATAGACTGTGCAGATAAAGAGCTGACAGTAAGAGCTAGTCTGTTTATTTTAGATTAAAAAAAAATAAAAATAAACAGAAAGTCAGGATCTGACACAGAACAACACAAGACCCAGAGAGAGCAAACTGCCAGTCTGGTAAAGAACAAACATTCAAACAGTAATAATACAGTCATTAGTGCCTGTCTGTAGCGCAATGATATGATCCAGTATGTATTTAAACATACATCACAAACTACTTTGGATGTCTACATTTGAACAAAAGCAGGTCATTTTATCAGTAAAACATAATTTAAACTCAAATTTAAGCTTAACTGATTTTTTAGGGAGGTGGGACTGAGAATTGGGGATTGAGTGATGAGGACTGGATGACTAAAACCCAAAACCCAGTCAAGCAAAAGGAGCACAAAAAGGAACAGAAGAACCAGAAATGTGTAAATCACTTTCATTTTGATACTTATGAGATGGTAAAGCTGGCAATATTTAACGACTTCACCTGCTAGCTAGCTTCGATGTTTTAATGTAAAATTAATTTTGTTAGCTGGCAAATTTAATAAATCCTACCCATAAGGTAGTTTCAAATAATGATACAGTAACTGAATCCTATCATCTTAATGATTCATCCATTAAAACAAGTGAAAGAATTCATCAACTAATAGCAATAGATTAAAAGGTTAATTAAACAATAACACTTGGTCAAAATACAAGGTAGCCTCTCCCACGACCAGTTCACACTAGATTACTGAGTTAGACAAGACATAACTAGCTTCCAATGGAGATAAAACGGCAGTAATGACACCAGAAAGTGCAGCATTTTCCAAATTAAAAGAAATAAGATTGTGTAACAGGTGGTAGAAATTATTGAAAAATAACAGCTGTGCAGAGTTTTTTTGATTTTGTTGATATTAATTTGGTGCAGCTAGCTATCTGTATTAAATAATTACACTTCATACTGGATATTTTGCTGACTATTCACTGGCGATAGTTTAGGATTATTGAAAAGACAAAAGGAGAGCTTGGCTTCCTTTGGAGGTGTGACTTCCAAACCTGCTCCATTGTGGTGACCCCATATCTCCATAAATCCAGCCTAGGGCCCCAAAATCTCAACTAAGAAGGCTGATGTAGACACCAGCTACAGTCTCAGCTGATCCAACGAGGCAACTATTCAACACCAGGACATTCAATCAAGAACTTAATTAGCTGAGTCATCAGATGATTTTGTTGCCAGGCCTGGACCTACAATGTCCTCTCTGACAGGAAGCAGAAATCCCAGAAAAATACGGCAAGGCTGCACTGGGCAGAGCGTGATTAATTAGGTGTAATTAGATACTTGGATCAAATATCGATTTGGAAATTTTGTTATGGCTCTTCCTTGATAAGATTGGAAACCCCAGATTTAGAGAGTGGCTGAAGTTCGCAGAGGCAGACCCAGGGGTGCTGGGAATTCGGCTCCCCCGCTGCAGCACGAGTGGGATTTTCAGGGGCCCCAGTGTCGAGGCTCAGGGGCACCACTGGCTGCTATAGAGCACCCCAGGGAACCTCGCCCAGCAGCCTCAGAGGCAATGCGCCTGAACACCAATGCGTCTACTGCTGCCACACACACACACACACACACACACACACACACACACACACACACACACACACACACACACACACACACACACACACACACACACACACACACACACAGACACTACCCTCAAACACACACACACACACACACACACTATACCCTCAAACACACACACACACAGACACTACCCTCAAACACACACACACCCACACACACACACAGATATACCACACACACACACACACACACACACACATACAGATATACACACACACAAACAGACACTACCCTCAAACACACAGATACACACACCCACACACCCACACAGATATACACACAAACACACACACACACCCACACACCCACACAGATATACACACAAACACACACACAGATACAGATATACATACACACACAGATATACATACACACAAACACACAAAGATATAGATATACACACACACACACTACCCCCAAACACACACACACACAGATATACATACACACACACACACACACCCTCTTACACACACTCTTGAACAAACACACTCTCTTCCTCTCTCTCACATATACACACACAAACACATATACATGCATGCACACACACACACTCCCCCCGGAGGGGGAGGGAAAAAATAAATAAAAACGTGTGACCTGCTTCTGATGAATACATCACCGACGCTTGGCAACCGTGGCAACCAAATCACAATAATTAAGATTCAATGCCTGCAAACTGCCGGCTCTGTAGATAACAGGCTGAGCTGCTGTGCAGAGCGGAGCGTTTAACCACCTGTGCTCCAGGCAGGCGACGGGCTCGCGGCATACACCGCACGCTCCAAGGCTAACGCAACAACCATTTTCCTTTCTGGATTATCACTTTAATCATTGCAATGAGGCTGACAGATAAATAAATATACACATATCAAATGTGACTTTATACTGCCAGAGTCATATTGAGTTTGAGAATCCAGCATGAACCGGACTCCTCAGAATGCCATGAATGTGATGAGAAACATCTCATTGGATATCAGCCCTAAATGAAACTTCAATAGCTGGTGTTTCCTGCAATAGGTTTGTCAGGAGGCAGATGTAAGAGCAGCTACCAGAAGCAAATATCATTAGGCTACTAAAAACAGCCCCCATAAAACATACTAATTGCGACTTTATAGCACCAATACTAGTACGTTTTATGGGGACTATTTTCAGTACCACAACATAACGCACAAACATTACCCATATAAAGTGACATTTGAATTTATATAGCTAATATTCAACCCCACTACAATGACGGACTAAAGCAAAGAGCCAAAAACAAAACTCTATCAGTGTTCTCCCTTATCTGCCCCATGCCAGTCTCCACCCCTTCTTCCATGTTCAAAGGTAAAATTGGCACATGGGGCTGAAAGACACAACGCGGAGGGACAAAGTCCAACCGGAACAAGTGCGCTGTGTCTCCTGCTGTCCCTGCAGAATCACACATCCTCTTTTAAACAGTCATGCTGGCGAGGAGGATTTGGGACGCACACAGGCCGGGCCAGAGTAAAATCAATGGCCGCTGTCAATACCCATCCTGACTCCTCTCAGCCCACGCCAGTGCCGATAGACTTCGTGTCAGAGAAAGAAAAGAAGAGGAAGGAAAAGAAAAGAAGGACAAAAAAAGAAAAGAAGGACAAAAAAAAAAGAAAAGAGATGAAATGGGAATCGGAATTTGATGTGACCCCATGGTATTGACTTCTAGAAGAGTGTTGAGTTGCAGGAGCAAGAAAGGAGCAGTAGCCCAGAGTGTGCGTGTGTGTGTGTGTGTGTGTGTGTGTGTGTGTGAGAGAGAGAGTGACTGCATGTGTGCTGCGTGTCAGTGTGTGCGTGTGTACCGGATTCCGAGGTCATGCCACCCCAGAGCAGATGGTTTGCGGGCAGCCAAGCAGCGAGCTTGTCTCTGTCGCCGTGGCAGCTGCGCATCATCGTGGGAGACGAGCGGAAAGGTGGGAGCAGAGCCAGTTTATGCAACACACTTCAGACCAGCAAGGGGGAGTGAGGCCACCGGGGTGTAATGGCCACGAAACACAACTGAGCTAGTGGCTCAGAGGTCACAGGCTCAAGTCCCAGTTGAGGCACTGCCAAAGCACCCAGAAGCAAAGGCACTTAACCTGGATTGCTTTCGTAAATATCCGGCAGTATGAATGGATTCTAAGTTCTCAATCAAACGGATTTAGTTTCTTTAAGGAATTGGCAATTCAATCAAGCAGACTTTTCCTTTGAGTATGTTATATTTTGTTGGAGACAAGCCCATGGTGGAATGTGCTCTTTTGACAATAAAAAAATATTTAAAATAGTTTGATTGAATCTAGCCCTAAGTATTTAAAATAAAAATAGTAATCAGATTTGTAATTTGCCCATGGTGTGACTGCTGAATGCCCAAATGTAGCTTAAAGTAATTCAACAAAACGCAATGCAACAGAAAGGGGTACTGGCTCCATCCTACTGTCTGGAGTGAGTATGTCATTTGTCGCTGTGAGTCCCGCAGACAGGTGTCAATGAGAGAGTGCAATCTGTCATGTCGCCCTTGACTACAGCCTTGATGATGGACAGGGACACAGGTTCCTGCAGCCTCACGGGTCCGCCTTATGCCTCAACGCAGCGAGTCCGACAGCAAAAACAGCTCAGAAACATGAACCACGTAACCACCAGGTCATACAACCAATCCAAAAACAGCTCAGACACATGAACCACGTAACCGCCAGGTCATACAACCAATCCAAAAACAGCTCAGACACATGAACCACGTAACCGTCAGGTCATACAACCAATCCAAAAACAGCTCAGACACATGAACCACGTAACCATCAGGTCATACAACCAATCCAAAAAAAAAAAAAACCTCATACTCTCTTAATGGGTATAGAAACTTAATATAATGACTTAACTGTTCCCATTTCAATATTATATTCGTTGTTTTATGAAACTTTATTGATTCCTTTCTTATGCGGATTTATATTTAGCTTCCTAGCACATTTCACTCAAATAATGTACATTTTTCCCTTAAATGGTGTTTCTTTTACGGCACATAAGCTCAGTACATGGAAGGTCAAAGGAGAAGATGGTGAGAGAAGGTACCAAACATGTCATCTAACATGTCATCACAGCTCTCTCCTGACAAGCGCCTCTCAAGATCCAGTCACCAGCCAGCATGGGTGTAAAGTCCAGGAGCGCTTTGCTCCATGATGCAGCAGCAAGGAAACCTTTTGGAGCCAAAGCATACGATGAACCCTGTGAAAATGAGAGCAATACCTGTCTCCAGACTCCCAGAATCCAACTCTGCTCTGAAATCAAATTGCTCTTAATTATTAAACACTGTGATCATTCAAATCATTCACAAGATGTGACAGTTTGCATCCATTTACCAATAGGTGCCATAAAGAACAGCTGGTGACTCTTGTGTTCATACTTGAAACATTCAACATGACTCTCCTGCCATTGGTATTTACAGCTAATTAGCTAACTGGGCTGGTGTAACTGGTGGAAACAATAACCATGCATACACACCGGCACACTGGTAAATGGAGCCGCCCAGCCTTGCTGTAAGGAGCCTGTTCAGCACGGAAAAAAAGAGGACAAAATGGATCCCTGCGCTCTGCGTTGCCTAGCATCGCCTTGAGCACAAAACAAACCCATACATAACGCAAAAAACACATGACCTACCTACAGTCTGACTTCCTGCCCCGGCTGGAAAAGCGGCAGTGGCATGTAATAGTGATGAAAGAATGAGGTATCACGACACCAAAACGATTGAGTTACCATATGTTACCAGAAACTCGACCAATCAGTGAGTGTTCTTGTAAGAGACAAAGCATTTGATTGGTTGAGACAAGTCAGTGACTGCCAGCTAATTGTTTCAATCAGGTTTCGTTCTTTATATCAACACACAGCAATTAGTTAAAATCTGTGTACGAGCAACAATGTCCTTTTTGACATCAGGTGACTGACTGGCACCTGATTGTAGCTCCATCCCTGATGTGACATCGTGTGTAGTGTCGTACAACAAAGCATACGACCTTTAGCACACATCTTCCGCTCTGTGGTAAAATGGAGGCAGATGAATGAGAGCGAAGAGAAGGAGAGAGAGAGAGAGAGAGGAAGGCAGAGGGAGAGAGGGAGACGGGGAGAGGTGTGGCGTGTAGCGGAATAAGGAGGCTGTGATAATTCTAGGCCCTGTCGTTAGTGGCTCATTAACGCGCGCGGTGCTGGCGGTATTAAGCAGTAGAGTGACAGAGAGCAGGACAGCAGCGCTCGGCTCCTCGGACGCGCTGCTCTGATATTAATATTCCCCCACAGGCCTCCCCTTCTACTGCGCTCCTATCTATTCCCCACTTCTCCTAAGACAGCACTGGTGTGTGTGTGTGTACACCTCTTCATACATGAATTTGTATATGCCCATGCCTCCACAAATATGTGTACATAATATGTGTGTGTGCGTGCTCCTATATGTTTATTCTCTGTGCGTCTCTGTGCGTGTGTGTGTCTGTGCGTGCCTCTGTGCGTGTGTGTGTATGAGTGTGTGTGTGTCTCTGTGCGTGTGTGTGTGTGTGCCTCTGTGCACATGCGTGTGTGTGTGTCTCTGTGCGTGCCTCTGTGCATGTGTGTATGAGTGTGTGTCTCTGTGCGTGCGTGTGTATAGTGTGTGTGTCTCTGTGCGTGTGTGTGTGTCTCTGTGTGTGCCTCTGTGCGTGTGTGTGTATGAGTGTGTGTCTCTGTGCGTGTGTGTGCGCGCCTCTGTGCGTGTGTGTCTCTGTGCGTGCGTGTGTATGAGTGTGTGTGTGTCTCTGTGCGTGTGTGTGTGTATGTGTGTGTCTCTGTGCGTGCATGTGTGTATGAGTGTGTCTCTGTGCGCGCCTCTGTGCGTGTGTGTGTCTCTGCGTGCGTGTGTATGAGTGTGTGTGTGTCTCTGTGCGCGCCTCTGTGCACATGCGTGTGTGTGTGTGTGTGTGTGTGTGGTGAAATCCTTATCTCTTGCAGCGCACTGCCTCTGCACGCTGCAGCTCAAATGCTAATTTTTCTCCAGGCAAATATTCCCAGGGATTATTACTGCTCTTATTACGGGCTGATGATATTTATACAGTGTCGCTCCTCGAAGCCCAGCGATGAGCGTGCTTATTTACCCACGTCCCCCCCGAAGGCTGCTGAAGCCTCGTACGACCCCCCTCTTTCCCCTAAACCAGTGACATTAGAGACACTGTGGCGCGAGTCTCCTACAGTGCACCAAGGAGGAATGATTTTTCAAGAGCCCCCCTCAAACCCCCCCGCCCACTTCCCCCCCAAACGCAGCGCTTTGTCACCCAGAGTGTCCAAACAATCAACACCACGGGGCCCATATTCTGCATTCAGTGTGTTTTTGCACACGCGCGTGTGTGCGCTTGTGTGAGTGCTTATGTGTGCACATTTGTGTGTATATGTGTGTGTGTGTGTGTGTGTGCGGGAGTGTGTGTACGTATGTATATATACATGAGTGTGTGTATGTGTGCATATATATCTGTATATATGTGTGTGTTTGTGAGTGTGTGTATATTTATATACACAAAATAATATTCTTGTGTGTGCGCATGGGTTTAAGTGAGTGTGTTTGTATGTAAACATATATATTTGTGTGTGTGTGTGTGTGTGTGTGTGTGTGTGTGTGTGTAATCAGAGGGTCGTTCTTCTTTTCATTTCGATGTTGATAAATGCGCTACCTGAGTCAGCGTGAGTCCTGCCTGTGGACCCGGCAGCATTATTGCCCCTCTGTTCCTGTGGACCGGGCGCTTTTATTGCGCACCCCCCATCCCCCCGCCTCGGAAGCCCTCTGGACAGAGCATTATTCATGTGGGCCGGGGGGGAGTGTGTGAAGGGGAAGGAGAGAGAGGGAGACGAAGCGAAGGAGCGAGTGAGACAGCGGTAGCGCGAGGATGTGTCAGGAGCACGGCGTGATTGAAGACCTCCGATGGATCCGGCAGAATAGCGCTTAATTAATCGATTGATTTGGCTTGGCGCGTGCAGAGGGGTGGAGTGTGTGTGTGTGTGTGTGTGTTTGTGGGGGGAGGGGAGGGGCAGTGGTGAAGCATGCTTCTCATTTAAGGCCGACAGGGAAAGGGCTAATTGAGAGCCTACGCATGAAAAGCCCTAGAGCCTTTATTTAATTATTTACGCACCGCCGTGACGCCTTCATCCGGCTGAATGGAGTGGGGGGGGGCAGCTGTGTGGATGAGGCGAGGAGGCCCTGTCACCGTTTGTTATTTTCATAAGGATTTCAGGCCAGCTGACTTGGGAGGGGAAAAAGATAAATAAATAAAAAAGGGAGCCTTCTGTCATAAATTCAGCTCGTCTGTCCGGTTACGCTCAGTGGGCCTCTAGATGAGGACGGCGGGCGCCGGTCGGGTTTTTTTTCCCCTCTTTTTTTCCGCCGCTGTTCAGACTGTCACGCATTTGCTCTTCAAGCGCCGGAGCGGCGAGCAGGTTTCCGCTACGCCCGCAGCGAGCGAGGCAGCGCACTCACAGCTCCCGCCAAACGAAACCAAACGAAACGAGAAACGCGGCTCCACTCCTCTCCACTCCTCCCCCTCCCCCAGATTATTTCGGCGGGAAGTGGGAAGTGGGGGTCTGGGGGGGGGGGGGTTGTTCTGTAGACGCTCCGGGAACATCAAGCCCCCGTTGCTCGGGAACGCTGTGCGCCACGGCGGGAAGATAAAAGCTGGAGAATTAGAAGGACGGCGCGACTGCAGCGGGAGGGAGGCGGGGGCTGTGTGGGGTTCCCACAGATCGCTGTTCAAAGGCGCGGAGCCGCGGAACAGACACAATCGTGCCTGCCAATCAAAGCCCGTCGCTCGCACGCCGTTAAAAATCCTCCTATTAGCACTAGCCCGCAGGGCACTGGGCCCTGCGTGGTAATTAAACGGCCAGGGCCGCCCCGCATGCGAACTCCTGTGCCAAAAAAAAAAAAAAAAAAAACACGGCACAAAACAAACAGGCAGCCAATAAAGGAAGTCTTAGTGAGGGAAAGAATTAAAGAAAAAAAAATCAGCGCTGGATTTCTGTGTAAGTCCATGAACTCAGATGGGAAAACAGTGTGGAAAACAAACCCTTGGCCGGACTTTGTTTGTTTATACTTATACACCAGACTGCAGTGTGTGTGTGTGTGTGTGTGTGTGTGTGTGTGTGATTCCGTGTACATGTGTGTATGCTTGTCTGCATCTGTATGTGTGTGCATGCATTTTGTGTCTATGCATCACCCTTACATGACTTTTACAATTTTTAATGAAGACCACCAAAATCCCATCATGCACTGAGAGAGGGACCTCGACTGTGTTCTTCTGTGGCGAGATCCGGAGCTGAGCGACCCCCACCCGCCCCGGCCCCCTTAGAGCGCTCACAGACACGAGAGGCCCTGCCACCCTGTCAGAATGATTCAGACCGGGACCTCCTGTCCAACTGCAGCCCCCCTCCCAACCCCCCCGCCAGAGGACTGAACCACAGCCTGGTTTATCAGCTGCTGCAGCGAGGCTGAAGAGGAGCAGGGATCGCTCCCTTAAGCTGCAGCAGACCGTGAGAGCACGCAGCTTTCACAAACCACACACTACAGATGAAAATACCTGTTCCACGATAACCTAACCCAGATCACTTCCTGGTTTCATTTCTGAAATAATCATAAAATGGAGGCAAGCAGAGAGTGACACCACAGGACTTTGTCGAACAAGACAAGTAATGCCCCTTTAATTTGCTCAGTAACTTAATTTGCTATGAGCACAATATCTACATCACATCTGTAATATATGCACGGACATGCGTCTGGGCACTTGGGGAATCATTTCATGCAAAAGTAACAAAATGTTACTAATTGCTAACACTTTCAGTGACATGCTAATTTTCCAACTTGGATCATTCCCCAACACCATTTTTAGCTCTTCTCCAGAGGGACAGAGGCAAACTGCATGCTGGGACAGCAAGCCAAGATGATACCAAGTTGTCAGCACCAAAACCTACACGATATCCTTAAGTGCTTTTAGTAGGTGCCAGCGCTAAAACAGTCACTTTAGTTTGAGAGTATAGAGAGGTGGATGAAAATAAATTTAGAACATTGCAACGTCAGGGACGAGTCAAATGGGCCTTGAGAAGGAATACACCTGTCTAACGGGGACCGCTGTTTTCTACAGGGGGGCCGTTATATTCTTGCCGCTGGCAGAAGCCACACCCACAGTTGTCAAGGAGACAGAGGCACAATCATTCCTGCAGTGGACAGCAATAGGCCGCACTTTTCAGCCAATGGGAGGCTTTCAGTGATTATTGAAGGAAAGTCACTGTTAGCATTGAGATCTCAGTGGGAAGAACGTTTCTGTTCCATAGAGACAAATGGATTGCCACATTACGTTCAATGAAACCCTTCAGCTTCAATCAAAAAGTTGAAATCTTCCAGGTAGACCACAGGACCTAACAAATGGCTGGCTAGCTATTACAGCACTAAACATGGTCATTCTAACTGTTAGACTTGTGATTTTGTTGAAAAATTTTGCTTTTGATTGAAGCAAGGCTGCGATACCAGAAGTACCTCATAGACATACATTCAGTTTGATAACAGCTAACTGTACATCCTCTGCACATTTTTTCAGAGGATTTAACCTAAATTAAAATACAGAAATTAATTACTCTTGGTAAGTAAATTATAGGGTTCAATTGCCAAAATGTTTGTGTATCCCTTTAAAAGGAAGGCAAATTCCCTTTTAAGCAAGATGCAATTTTCCATTCGATTTTTCTATTCTATTCCTGTCGAGCTCAAAAGGTAGAAGAAGCTTTTGTCTGAGAGCGCCCCCCAGCCCCCATTCTCACCACCCCCCACCCTCCCCCCAACTCTGACAAACTTTTCTGGCACGACAGACGGGGCGCAGGGGAACAATGCCTTTAACGGAAAGGTAACAGCAACTCACACAAAGGTAAGGAGGCCACAGTCCGCACACACCTGTCTGTTCCACGGCAAAGCCGAACAATGCACTCAACCTCAGAGGTAACAGCACAATCAAACTGTCCTGTTCTGCCACAACCAAACCCCCTCCACTACCGCCCAGAGATACAGCACTGCCAGCAAGTGCGTGTGTGTACGTGAGCAAGGGTGTGAGTGTGTGTGTGTGTGCGCATGAGTGAGTGAACAAGTGAGTGCGCTTGTGTGTGAGTATGTGAGAGTGTGTGTGTGTATGTGAGTGTGTGAGTATGAGAGAGTGTGTGTGTGTGTGTGTGAGTGTGTGTGTGTGTGTGTGTGTGTGTGAGTATGAGAGAGTGCGTGTGTGTGTATGAGTGTGTGTGTGTGTGAGAGAGTGTGTGTGTGAGTGTGTGTGTGAGTATGAGAGAGTGTGTGAGTGTGTGACAGGGCGGCATAGTGAGAGAGTGTGTGTGTGTGTGAGTGTGTGACAGGGCGGCACAGTGAGAGTGTGAGTGTGAGTGTGTGTGAGCTCGTACAGCTTCGCTCCTCCTCTCTGACAGGGCAGCACAGTGAGAGAGTGTGTGTGTGAGTGTGTGACAGGGAGGCACAGTGAGAGTGTGTGTGTGAGTGTGTGTGAGCTCATACGGCTTTGCTCCTCCTCTCTGACAGGGCGGCACAGTGAGAGAGTGTGTGTGTGAGTGTGTGACAGGGCGGCACAGTGAGAGTGTGTGTGTGTGTGTGTGTGTGTGTGTGAGCTCGTACGGCTTCGCTCCTCCTCTCTGACAGGGCGGCACAGTGAGAGAGCCCTTTCATCTCACACAAAGACCTCATCTGATCCTGCGCATGGAAACTCACAGGAGAGCGGCCAGGAAAAGAGCCAAACAGGAAGGGGAGTGTGTGTGTGTGTGTGTGTGTGTGTGTGTGTGTGTGTGTGTGTGTGTGAATGAGACTGAGAGCCCAGCGCAAGGCTCCAAGCGCGTCTGTGTGTGGGAGGGAGAGAGGAAGGGAGGGATGGGAGGGGGAGAGAACAGTCTAACTTAAGCTCCCTGAAACCGCCAATTAATTTCTTCATTAGTGTTTGCGTGCGTGTCTCCGGTACAATGTGCAGTAATTGCGTTTGCCACTTAGGGGCAGCATTAACACAAACATGGTAAGCGGGAGCAGCACGTTCTGACATGTAATTAGAGGTAACGCCGTTCAGCTCACCGTTGTGGGTGAGCAGGGTTTTAAACAAGCACAACACAAAGGGACACACGCAGAGTGTGTGCGCACACACACGCACGCACGCACACACACATACGTGCGCTCACACATGTAAACATACATGCACACATACAAACGTTCTCCTTGCGTACACTCATCCACCCCACACACACACACACACACATATATGCACACATGCTCGTGCTCACCCATTTACAAACACTGCAGTACCATTCCGACACACTCTGAGGCATACAAATGTGCGAGTACACAAAACAACACACAGAACAATCACACAGACTCACTGTTGATATGTCAATACCACGGGAGAACAGAGAGGAATAACACACACACACACACACACACACACACACACACACACTCTCTCTCTCTCACACACTCACACACACACACACACACACACACACGCAGAGCTCCCATAAGAGCATCCCCATCTGTGTTGTAAGGAATGCTAAACGGGATTTGTCTAATGAGAGCACAGTCCACAGAACAGCTGCCACAGGGAGGGGACGCATCTCAACAATAACACAGCACAGTAAATACAACAACATCTCTGCTCCTCTGGGACCCTGCGCTTCCACACACATTCAGCTCTGCTGTGCCAGCTCAGCCACACACACACTCACCCACACACACACTCATACACACACACACTCACACACAAACGTGAACACACACACTCACACACACACTCATACACACACACACTCACACACACACTACACACACACACTCATACACACACTCATACTTAAACAATCACACACTTGCACATACACATATGGAGAGCCCTCTTAAGGGCACCCCTGAATAAGTGAAAAGCCATTACTCTCTCTGTGAGTTTAAACTGATGGCTTTCTAGGACACAGTGATAAACCGCCTTTAAAAGCAGAGCTACTAAAAGCTGAGGAGTCTCAAGGTCAGTGCTCCATCAGGAGATGGCAGCAGGGGTGGTTCAGAGTTCACTTGTCTGCTAGGTTAGAGATCCCGGAGGGGTTGTTTCAGGTTCATTTCTCTGACAGGTTAAAGTTCATTTGGTGGTTCAGGGTTCAGAGGTGGTTCATTTGGTGGTTCAGGGTTCAGCATGATCAGTGGAGAGGTGGTTCGGGTTTGGTTTCTCTATAAGCCTGGTGTTCATCAGTTCATTTGTTGAGAGGATGAGGATGCGTTTTGGGAGAGAGGAGGGGAACACCTCCACAGGAGAGAGGGGAGGGATCGACACAACACCATGATACGGAGCGCAACTTGCCGAGGGTGGTAAGCCATGACAAGAGGAGAGAGAGAGAATGTCAAAGCTTCCAGCTGCATAAGTTCACTCGCCATGCAAAAAAAACGCAGGTTTGAATTTGAGAGAGAAGGAGACAGAGAGAGCACTCAGTCAGACAGAACCTACACGCTCCACACGCAGACGGGCAGTTAGTGTCCCACCGCGTGTGCAGCGTGAGAGGAGCCGTACCGAGGGGGGAGCGGGGAGGGGGGCCAGGGGCAAATTAAAGTCCCTCATTATTCAAATCAGCACAGAGGAAGGAGCTGTACTTCCGGCACCGTCTTTATCGACCAGGAGCAAGACGCGCATCTCTTTCTCCTTTTCTCCCTCGTTCTCACTCTCTCACTACTTTTCCTCCGCATGAACACACACACACACACTCTCTCCTATTCCTCTCTCCCTCCTTCTCTCCACTCACTCTCTCTTTTCTCTCCGTGCTTTCTCTCTCCCTCTCTCCCTTTCGCTCTCTGCGTCAGCCTGCCAGCAGTCACAGCCACCCAATTAGAATCTGGCTCCCCTGTCAGCTCTCATTATTGGCCTCCACTCCCAAACCCCCCATCCCTTCCTCAGTACACCAACTCGCCAGGTCTGGCTCCGCCCACACTGTTCCTCTCGTTTATCTCTCCATCCCTCGCTTCTCCCCTCGGATTTGATCTGAATCAGAGGTGAGTTGATGGGCCCACTGATTTCAGGACATGGTGTTACACGCTCGGGGGGTGGTGGGTGGGCGAAGGGGGTGCCGGCTGACAGACGGTGGGCACATCGTGAATGGAGGAACCCGTTTTTTCCCCTCTGTCCCTGGCAATATCAGTGAGAGAAAGAGAGATACAGCCAGACAGGGAGAGAAATTTATTACCATTACATTACTAACCACGATTACATCAAATGAGAGACCGAGAGTGTGTGTGTGTGTGTGTGTGTGTGTGTGTGTGTGTGTGTGTGTGTGTGTGTGGGTGTGTGTGTTTAGAGAGGGCAAAAGTGAGGATGACTGTGAGAAACAGAGAGCGAGGGAGAGAGAGGGAGAGAGAGAGAAGGAGAGAGGTGGGATTTTTCGCTCCAGTGCTGAGGCTGAGCTTCGGTCCCGGCAGCCACTCTAAACCGAAGGGCCTTAGAGAGAGAGAGAGCAGGGCTAACTCACTGTGTGTGTGTGTGTGTGTGTGTGTGCGCGTGTGTGTGTGTGAGCGTGTGTCTCAGGGCGGGGGGTGCACAGTGACGGCAGGGCCAGGGTGGGATCACTGACTGCCGGGCATTTACCTAACACCCCCACCCACCAGCTCAGCCCCAATCCAATATCAGCCTCCTCATGTGACAGCCCCCCGCGCTCCTCTGAGCTTCATTACACCCCCACCTGTCTGACACAGCTGGGCTCCCCATCGATCCGGGGGTGGGGCTGGGTGGCGGGAGGGGGGTTACATGCCGACTTATACACTTACTTGGGCTGATTTCCTCACTTTTAAAAACACAAGGCTTCAGATAACGAGCAGCTCATCCGCAGAACGGGGGCCCATGGACCCCCCCCACCCCAGTGCCCCAGACTGTGGGATCGTCGGTGGGGGAGGTCGGGGAGCGGAGATGGGAGGGGGGTGCTTGGTGCTCCAGGGAGAGAGCAGCCTGACTCACCCTGCCTGTCTCCAGCATAGCTGGTCTGGGCTGCGGGGTGCCTGTGGGAGGCTCTGATCCCAGGTTAAGTGAGAGCACAGACAGAAGAGCCGCCTGAGAGCAAAAGGTGTATGTATCATGCTTTTGTTATTTTTTTCTCCCTCTTTCTCCTTAAATCCACATAATAATACTGCCTTGAAATCCCCGGGTTTAACTTTTTGTTTTATTTCCCATCTGAGTTCTCACCCTCACCATTTTTCACACTCCTTTTTTTCCAGCTTCTGACAAATTAAAGGTCAGGGCTTCAAGGACCTCTGGGAGGGGGAGAACTTGTGAGGAAGGGAGGGGAGGGGCTTGGGTGATAGTGGACCAATGTGGAATGGAGGGGGAGGGGCTTGGGTGACAGAAAACCGGTGAGGAAGGGAGGGGGAGTGGCTTGGGTAATAGTGGACCAGTGTGGAATGAAGGAGGAGGGGCTTGGGTAATAGTGGACCAATGTGGAAGGGAGGGGGAGGGGCTTTGATGACAGAAAACCAGTGAGGAAGGGAGGAGCCTCACTGGCAGACAGGATGTAAGAGCAGGGTCCAAACTCCCACACGGTGCCCTGCACCCGTTCCCTTCATAGTCCCAACGGTCCTGCGGTCCAGCGGGCAGTCGCCAGATGTCTCTCAGAACACATGAAAGGCTTACTGGAGCCATGCTTCAAATGGCCGGGGGCTTCACAGGCAAACACACTCACCTCTCAATCTCTCTCTCTCTGCCTCCCTCTCCCCCTGTTCAGTTCATCTGGCTTCACAGAAATGGCAGGGATTCTTACTTACCTTGCCAATGCTTATTCTAATATGACTAACAGTAAAACGCAAACAACGTCAAAATCACTGACAGTAAAAAATACATAAGAAATACACACATCCATACCATAGGCCACACAAGCAAACACAGGGTCCATTATTTTGAACACTGCAACCCAGTGGGAGCTTCAAACCCAGACTGACAGTGCACTGACCCAGCTGTAGGTCGCCATGACTACAGCACTGGCCTCGATCCCGTCACCTATCGTGCGCTGCTTAAGCCACACCCCCACCAGGCCTGCACCTATCACATGCTGTTATCACTTCTTTTACAATTAATCAAGAAGGACTGTTTATTAGCCTGTAAATGTCTCAACCAGATGTCGAGTGCTTAGGTATGTGATAACAACAAGAGCTTCGCACTTTCTGACAGCTGACAGAAGAAGGATAGTGTTCAGCAAAAAAAAAAAAAAACAAAAAAAACAAAGTAAGAAAACTTAGGGTCTGGAAATCAGAATTTCCTGATTGGTCAGAAAAAATCACTCTTCTGATCCATTCTCTCTCTCGCAGTCTCTCTCTCTCAAATTAAAATCCAAGTTGCTTTAATGAAATAAATGACATAGACCTTGCCAAAGTACCTCTCTCTGTCTCTCTCCCTGCCACCCCCTCTCCCACTCCCCCCTCCGGGTTGCTAGCACATTGGCGTGAGCAGTGCAGGGGGAAGATAAACTCGGGGGCACTGGGGGTATGGGAGGTGGGGGGGGGGGAGGTGTCCCAGTACCGGTGTCCGGTTACGGCGCACTGCTGGCTGTGAGAAACGGCATGACAAGGTGGCGAGAAACAGATGTGTTTTTTTCCTGTTTTTGGCTGAAAGTGTGGAGGAGGCGGCATTATCTGTGTGAATAACAGGGCTTCGTTCCGGGAGGTGAACCCCGACCCCGTGACTGTCACATCGCGCTGGACCTGGGAGACCATCAGCGTTACCATAAAACACCCACCACCCTTTACACCCGCACCGTACTGCACTCTGTGGGCAATCACTGCGTATACATGCAAAACTCTCTGGGCCATCCCTGGCCATCAAACCCTATTAGATCTGAATACCTCCTCCGTTCCCTGGTCTGAAGAATCTGCTGCAAACATGGTTTCCCTCTCCCAGTAAGATCAACCAATTACATTACAATACATTTCAGGCACTCGGCAGCAACCCGTATCCAGTGTGACTCACACAGCTTAGATTGTTACTCACTACTTATTTATACAGTTGGATATTCACAAAGCAATTTCGGTGAAGTACTGTTCAAGAATACACTTGCAGTGCTCTACCCAGGAATCGAACCTGCAACCTCTTTGTCTGATGCCCAGGCGTAACCATTACACACCAAAGCCAGCTGCAAAAACCCTTATTTACTATATGAAAATGGCGTTCATTAACAGACTCCAAAAGAGACCGAACTCTTGGGCTTCACTCACTCTCAGCTCACGGCAGGAAGAAAACGAGAAAGAGCTTCAAAAAAAAAAAAAAAAAAACCCCAACTAGAGAGCGCTGTCTCCGTCTGTGCTTTTAAGAGCCAAATCACGGACATTTTCACGGATGCCAGTTCCGGCTGAGTTTAATTTGTATTCCAGATCATGCCTCCACCTGTCCCATGGTCATTACCTGCTTGCAGCCCTTCCATTTTTAATCCTTGTGCAGTCTGTCTCTGTTTTTATTACATTGCCATGCTTTACCTCATTGCTTATTGTGCACGAGAACGTGCACTAAATTACCTGAGCTGGTTAAAGAGCTGTTGAATGAATATGGGCCCGTCTCTTACCTTTCTCCTCTCCCGCTCTGGGTTGAAGGTCCCAAACCATGACTGCATCTGAGGGCGGATGTAAAGAGATTGGGTCAGGTTTCCTCACTTGGAAGGTCAGACACAGGGCTGGCTGAGAATACACTTTCCACATTCAAACTGGGATGACCTTCATTTTCACATTGCCATAGAAATCCTTTGCATACATATGAAAATCAAAAATAACAAAATCAAATATAGTAACAGTACTTATGTATTTATTGTACTGCTGTGGTTTGTCAATTGGTTAATTAATAAAAAAAAAAATGTCTGCATTAATAGAACCCAAAACTGTGCCAGCTACTCTTTATATCACATCAGTTTGAAAATAGTTACCCAAAGCAATTTACAAAAGTTTATGTGGAAGGGCATTCAAAAGGTTTATAAGAGCAACCTTGAATACAAAAAAAGGTTGGTTAACACTCAATAACAGTAAGATTCAGAAACAATGACAATGAAGTGCTAAAGTTCACTACACTGTCAGCACAATCTAATATAATGATATATGCAACTATTCAGAGGTGAGCTTCAGAAAATTTAAGTAATGTAATGTATTTATTCCTTTTACGTTCTAAAACAACTGATTCCACTAATTACCTCCCCTACCTGGCTGTAGAGACAAGCTAATTAGAATCAGCTGGTTTAGCACATGGGTGGTACAAACACATCGTGGTACTTTTACTTTGTGTAGCCAGGGTCTTCCACCTCCGCAATCATCCCGTCAACATGTCAAGAAGTGCAGGGCTCATTAACGTAATCCGCTATTGCCACAATCACTTCTAAAATATATCTTCATAGTCATCACTGTGGTCACAGGCATCAGCGTTCATCATTAGAGAGGCTGAAGAACTGAACGAGCGCACGATCTCCTCCTTTATGGATGACGTGAGAGCAAACAGACACCGTGTGAAATTGCTATTTGTGCAGGATTGGCAGAGCCCCCTCAGGATATCACCTGTCAATCACGACGGCATCAAAGTGTGGAGCGAACTGCACGGTTCGTTCATGCCCCTCCACGCTCGTCAGGGGCCTGCGTCCATCAGTCGGGAATCATCACAGAGAAGGACACAATGTTTTCTCTGGACGATATCCAGGCCTCGTCCGTTCGAACGATGGCGAGACGGACATGACACCGCAGGGCTGTCGGTGATCCCTGGGCAAACTGCTTTATTAGAGGAGGCCTCAGCGCAAGAGTGAGACAAAACAAAATGTTTGCACTTTGACTTTAACAAATAGTCAAACTACAATATTTTTAATAATTGGAACATGGAAATATTTAGATAAAATCGACGCCACAAGCTCTACCCAGGGTCTTTTTCAGTCCTGTGCCAAAGAATGCACCCTCTGCGGTGACGCCACTGTTGTATATCATCCTACAAAACCAGAACCGCAAATTTACAAAAATCAGACCGCATCAGACAGCAACAAAGAGAAACGCGATATGGAACGGAGGAACAGATGATTCTAGCCGATTGCTCTCTTTTTACGATGCGGTCTCCACAGAGACAGCTCAGTCAGACAAGATCCTGGCAAGAGGAGAACGAAAAAGGGAAAAGGAGACAGAAAAAAAATGACGGTAAAAAAGTACTTCGCTGTCAGACTTAATATTGACCCATGAATAGGGACAGGTCATCAGATCAGTTCCATTTTACATTACATTACATTATAGGCATTTGGCAGACGCTCTTATCCAGAGCGACTTACAACACAAAGTGCATTTCTTTGGGAACAAGATTATTAAAGTGCTAGGGAAGGGTACAAGTTCAAGTGCCAGTAGGGTTAGAAGGGCTGAACCCTATGGATGACCTGTTGAGGGAAAAAGAAAACATAATTAACAATAGCTTTGGAACAACAATTGTAATCACCCTAAAGGTAGCTACAGCAAACAACTAAGACTAAATCGGAGAGCTAGGGAGAGAAGGAGAGAGGTGCCATTTCCACAAAGTAACCCAGAACAGGATGATCTAGGATCAGGTTTCCCGTGTCAACACCCTAACCTTATCCACTATATGCTAAAAGGCAAAACTGATCCTAGATCAGGGCCCATTTTCATAAAAGGCTGATCCAGGATTAGGGTTCCCCTGTTCACATTCTAACATTATCCATTACGAAGTAAGACTAAAGCTGATCCTACATCAGTATTCAGTACTCAATTCACTTCATGAACACGCTGGGCCTTGCAGCCTAAGAGAAGGAGGTGTAGCTCTGTGCTCGTTTGACAGCCCGGTTAACCGACCAACTCCACACTTTCCTGCAATGAATTCTTGAGATTCCGTCAAAAAGAAAGACCCCCTCTCCCTACAGAGCTAAGTAACTGAATTACATAAAGTGTATTCAACATCAGCTCCAAGGGTAATCTCAACCTTATAGTTTCATGAAACCAAAAACGAATGTAGGAGCTATCATTTGGCATCAGTAACTTGATTTCAACCAATCACTGTGCCTTGCTGTGCAGAGCAAAATATTTTGATTGGATCAGAAACGGTAGGTCATTGTAGCTCCGCCCAGTACATGATTAACGATGATGTCAATCTGATGATGTCATGTCAGCCCACACCTCCAGTTCAGAACTGCCCAGGTGTGACAGTGCAGCTGTCTGTCCCAACCCTGTCTCCCTGTGGTTGTTTTCAGTTCCTCACTTTTTTGTTCGGACAGGACTTAATCCATATCGGAGTCAAAAAAGGAGACCACACCCCTTCTACAGTTGGTTTGGGGGTGCGGCAGCCACACCTGATCACCAGTAACCCCACCCCTCCTCACCTCCTCCACCAATGGCAGGGGAGTGTCCATGTGTGCATGCCAACACCCACTCACACCAAACCAGATAGACAAGTGCTGCAAACCTTAACTGCCTGCGCTGTGCTAATCTACACCCCACTGCTCAATCTGACCGAAAATCTAACTTTTCTGACCTGTGGTTCCTGCAACCTGACTGGTGCCAGCAGACTTCTGTTGGGATATTTGAATGGCTCAGCTCAATTGCACCTGCTGTGTTTGTAATTTTTCAGATGTGGAACATGTAACCAAAAAAAAAAAATTGCATCTTCATTTTTTTGGCCATTTTTTAACTTTCAGACCTGAACAGAGCTCAGTCATCAACTGTGTACTGTCAGTGTTACATGGGCGCCGCTTGTCTGATAAAGTTTTAAAAAATTCATGACAACAACTTGTACATGAAATATAATGCAATCATAAAACAGTTTGTCTTTATTTGCTGGAATTGTTGTCTTTTTTGGAGATGGGTTTTTAATAGACACAGGATCGATGCGTACTAACAGCTGACCTGGTCCGGGGTGAGTTTTTAATGTTTGGGAGACACACAGTGCGCAGGCCCGCCGTGCTGCGGCACAGATGGGTTCCATCTCCGCGGAAATAGGCCTTTTGAGCCGCTCCGCGTTGCGTCTGCTCTAACCTGCCGCTTGGCAATCAGCTCACGCTGTTGCGGGGGGCCCTAATGTGTTACGCGTCCGCCGAGAGGAATTCAATAACGCCGTCTGGCCGCGGAGCGCTCCATCTCTGGATGTCCCTCCCTGACCGTGTGCGGGGGACGGGCGGCGCGGCCAGTTAAGAGGCGTTAAGAGGGTGCGTTGCTGAGAGATGGCTGCTGCCTCGGAGGAGCTCTCTCTCTTTCGCTCTTGCTCTCTCGCTCCATGTTTCGCTCTTTTCTCAGAGCTGGCGTCTGTGTGTGGTTGTAGTCAGCACTAAACCCAGCCAAACACCAGGCTCCCGATGGAGAAGAGCACTGTGCCAGCCAGCTCCATGGGCGCAGACAGACAACACACACACAAACACACACACACACACTTTACCCTCACAAAGACAGATGCATGCATTCGTATCCACACATACACACCCACACATGCGCATACGCGCACACGTGCACGCACACACACACACATTCTAATTCCCTGACTGACAAACATCCACAATTCTGTAAACACACTGAAAACCAAACAATTTTTTCCCCCCGCTTTGGCTGTTTGTTTTGCTGTCGCTCTCTCGCTCTCTCTCTGACACACACAGCATATGAAATCCCTCACCCAACCACTACACCCTCATTTGTCAACACGCACATAAACACAAACACTGCTTTATTCTTTCTGTTCTGTGTCTCTCAAACACACACCCACATTTTTTTCCTCTCTCTTCTCAAATTCAAATATGCGTTACTGGCATGACAACACATCGGGAAAGTATTCCCAAAGCAATCATTTACATAAAAATTGCATTAAATCTACATTAAAAAACAAGGATAAAAGAGGTACGCATACTTTATTTTATATTTTCTGTATTTTCTAAATAACCTTCAATTCATCTTTCATTCTTTCATTTAATATATCTCTCTCATGCACACACATACACTTTCTTTCTCTTTCTCTGACGCGCACAGACTGGAATCTTTGCCTCACACTTTTGACACCTGGAAAAAAGGATTTTTCCTCACTATTAAGTTAAGAAAAAAAGGGGCATCACAGTGTTCAATTCTTTGAGCATGCTGTATTGTATTACTGTAAAAGTCAGTTTTAACAGCAAATACCCTTAAAGACTGAGGGACTGCATATGCCCTTAGAGAGACTGAAGAGTGTGGGATTGAGCATGTCTCCTGACTCCTGGCCAGTTCCCCATGCAGGTAAGAGCCCCGTATCTCTGTGGAGAGGTGGTTAATCTGAGTGCTCTGAGTGGCCAGTGCTGCCCCTGCATGCTATTAGGACCCAGGCAGGATAGCACAGGCAGGGCTAGCGGGCGCCGCCTTCCCAGCGTGTGCCTCATCAACCGCGAGCAAAGACTCTGATAACCGCTCCCTCTCTCCCTCCTTCCATTCCCTTTCTCTCCCCCCTTTCTTCACTTCACATTTTTCTTCTCTCGTTTTACCTCTTTTACTCTTTCTTGTCGTATTCCTCCCTCCCCTCAGTTTTTCCCTAACTCTATCCTCCTCCTTGATTCACTTTCTCCCTCCCTCGTTCACTCCTCCTCACTCTCTCTCTCCTCTCCTTCTTTCACTCTTCCTCACTCACTCTCCCTCCCTCTTCCACTCTTCCTCACTCACCCTCCCTCACTCTTCGCTTTCTTCTCCTCACCCATCTCACAAAAAAAGTTTCCTCGCTTCACGCTCTACATCAATCACTCTGATGCCCTACTCGATAGGGAATGTTTTTGTCCAGAAAAGCCATTTCATTTTTTTTTCATATCGTCTCTACGAAGTTCAGTAATAGACACAATGCAACTTATTTTCAGCAACAATGAATACAGAGCAAATAAATTCAAAAAGCAAATTGCTTTTTCTCCAACTCCAACTTATTTGTTACTTTTTTAAGCCAAGTGGCTCACACAATCAAGATGGCTGTTTGCAGAGCAGCTTTGAGTCCTGCGACTGTGTGCTGGAGAGTACACTGACCTCCGACAGCATGTAGTAAAAGTACTCCGGTCATCAAATCATTGTTGTTTTCATAAAATCAAGACGATACACAATCAGGTTTCCCCTGTCCATGGTCAACTTTATCAACTCTGTACTGAAAAGCAAATGTGACTGGTGACGTATCTGCAGTGCAGAAAGAAGTCAGGGCTGGTCGTCATGAGAACCTGAGCAGTCACATGATCACTGGTACACATCACTTCCTGTTTCTGAGTTTGAGGGAAACGGTTTTTGCTTGGGGTTGATGAGTTCAGTTCAGGGCGGGAAAAAGGCGGGCAGGAGGATAAAATCAAAGAGACAGAAGATTCTTGAAGCTTAGGGCTAAAATGGCAGGGCTGAGCTCCAGTCGCAATCAGAAAAGAGTGTTATCTGCGTTTGGCTCCAAGGAGGGTAAGACAGTCACAATCACGAAAGGAAATCGCTTGTATGAAAGTCAAGTGATTATATGGTGGGGAGTGTCAGAGGTGGTCTTCAGAATAGACTGCGCTGAAGTCATTGGTGTTGCCCATCTCACTCCTAAAGTGGTTCAGTGAGTTTGGTTTCAACCAGTTAGTTTGTCCTGACATTGACTCACACCAAATTTGCAAACATAAATTCTCTTTCTACAGACGCACGCGTTTATGCACACATACACACGCATTATACACTTACATGAACATGGTTCACAAATCTCACACTAAGCCAATCAATGCGCTCTGATGTGGTGAGCGAAATGATCTGAGAACATAATGACATAAACTGAAGAGAATGGCCCATTCAGTCCACCCTGGCTTATCGTTTACCCACAGCCTGCAGAGTATCCTGGGCTGCATCAAGACTGAGCTATGGTCAACCAGGAAAATGTGTATTATGTGATTAAGCCAGATGGCCCACTGAAGAGCCAGCAGGCCCGGTTTATGCAGCCTAGACCCACAGCGATCCATTATTACCAAAAATAACCCGTGTTTGGTGAGCTCCAGGGAGCTGGAGCGTAGCGGGGGTTGGGGGGGAGGGGGATCGATTGCGCAGGGCTCTGCAGCGGGAGCCTTTCTGCGGATACGGCCCCCCGCTGAGCGTTACCGCCGTTCATCTGAACCCAGAGGAGAGGAAGCGAAATGAGGGAGGGGGGAGCGATGGAGGGCTGCTGAGCAGAGCTAAATTAGCACTTGCTAATTAAAGTGGGAGTGGAGGCCGGCTCCGGGGCCCACAGCTGAGAGGGGCAGCTCCCCCACACCGGTCACTGCCTGAGATTACCCTCTCCTCTCCCCAAAACCACACACTGAGGAAAGAGTGCCCACCACACTCATTCCCCCCATCCTTTTCCCCCCCCCCAAACCCAAACTAGCTGCTCCTCCGCTAATAACCCTTTCAAGACAGGAAGAAGCTGAACAATTCACATGACTAATCTGAAAAAGCACTTTTGTATGTTTTTTATACATGCAGTGTCAATAATATCCTGTTTGTGCACATGCTGACCTCATAATCCTCCAATTACATGGTCACTGTCTGTACAAACAGTATATTATTGACACTGTATATACAGAACCAGTCAAAAGTTTGGACACACTTTCACATTCAAGTAAATGGGAATGTGTGTTCAAACGTTTGACTGGTATTGTATAAACATACATCCTCAAAAGTGCTTTTTCAGGAAATGAAGAAAAACTGTTTAGTTATTTTACTTCTTTACAGGAGCACATAAACTTTGCAGTCATAAAACACTGACAGAACAGACCTATGGATGCAGCCTTTCTATTCACCTGTCAAACTCAAAATGGCCAGCCACCCATTTACCCTCTCCTCTGCAGCAAACCCCAGTCAGGGGTGTGGGGAGGAGAGAGCCCGCCCCCGCCACACGCCAGCACACAGGCAGGGGGCAGGATGTGATTTGCCTCTGATTAATCAGGAAAAGCTGATTTTCAGACCGCCGGGCTGAGCGTCTCCAGGGCCACCAGTAATTGGTTTTATTGCTGAACATTCTCTTTTAGCTGTGTGCTGTCAAAGAGCGCCCGAAAAAAAAAAAAAAAAAAAAAATCTCTCGATGCAAGCTCTTGCTCGTGACATGCTCGATTCCCTCTGCCTACGAGTGAGATATTTAGGGCTCCGAAATCAGTAATTCCTGATTAATCAGGACAAAATCAGGACCAATCAATCTCATGTGAGCCTCGGAGGGGAGTGTGGGGGAGGGGCGGAGGCGGGGGGGCACCCTTAAACAGCGATCGTGATTTTGCCTGGTCGATTGGCAGAATTACCGCGGAGAAGAGACAAACCACTTCTGCTGCTTGCTGGAAGCCGTGACTGGGAGGATGGGGGCGAACAGGCAGTCACGCATTAATTCGGTCGCATCAAATTCCGCATGCCCCCCCACCCACCCTGAGCGTCGCTGGCGGTTCGTCTATACATCAAACTGCCCGTTGCCATGGTTTCCCGAGGCCCGCTCCTCGCTCCGTTCTCTGCGCTCCTCTGGCGGGTTCATTAAAAGCAGCAGCGGTCTGGTCGGCTGTCGGTAGGTGATGCGCGGGAGGGCGGCTCCTCTTATTCAAACGAGCCCCGCTGCCGCTGGCGCTCCCGCGCTGACGAGAGGTTAAGAGCGGGGGCCGAACACTCACTCACCGCCCCTGTGCGGGAGGGGGGTGGGGGCAGGGGAGCACAGCGTGGCGGGGTTAGCACAGAGCACAACGTGACCGGGTCAGGCAGCAAGGCCAGGGCAAAACAGGGCCTGCATCTGCCTCTGGATCTTCACGCCAACTTCTGCTCTCCTAATTATTTAATTAGCCCCAAATTACCATTTACACGATCTGACTTTCTGGATGAGCTCATCTACAGCAACCCGAGGACCGCTGTTACGTGCGTGAGGCGGTCTACCGCGGTCTGATCTGCGCGAGAAACCGCGCATTCAGCTAATTAGGTAATTGAGGCAGGATAATTGGCAGGAAAAAAAATCTATTGCAAACACCAGCCCCCCCAGGTTTGGAGCTGCCCACCCCCTGTGCCACAGGAACACCCAAGGGGACCTGGAGGTGGGAGGGGATAGGGGACGTGAGCTAGCAAAAGAAAGGGTTTTAATTTCTGCTTTTTTTTTTTTTTCATCTTAATCTCTCCTACCCCCCCCACCCATACACCCTCACTTCAGATCTCTCCCTCTCTTCTTCTCCCTTCATCCCTCTCTCCCTCTCGGTCTCTCTTTCCCTCTCTCTCCTCCTCCTCTCTCTCTCCCTCTCTTTCTCCTCCTCGGTCTCTCTCCCTCCTCTCCTCCTCTCTCTTTCTCCTCCTCGGTCTCTCTCCGTCTCCCTCTCTCTCTCCTCCTCCTCTCTCTTTCCCTCTCTCTCCCTCTCTCCCTCTCTCTCTCCCTCTCTCTCTCTCCTCCTCCCTCTCTCTCTCCCTCTCTCCCTCCTCCCTCTCTCTCCCTCTCTCTCTCTCCTCCTCTCTCTCCCTCTCCTTCTCCTCCTCGGTCTCTCTCCTCCTCTCTCCCTCTCTCTCTCCTCCTCGGTCTCTCTCCTCTCTCTCCCTCTCTCTCTCCTCCTCTCTCTCCTCTCTCTCTCCTCTCTCTCTCTCTCCTCTCTCTCTCTCTTTTCATCTTTTTTTTTCTGAAATGCTTTGATGTGAGATGGCCTGTATCTGCGGGGGATAAGCGATGAGTTCTTCATAAATATGGTATTTATTCCACGGGTGAGTGAGAGTTGCAGGGAAGGGGGTTGGGGGTGGGGGGCCACATGATCACATGATCCGGCAGAGTGCAGTGTGAGTTATGAGGCCCTGATAGGGCCTGCAGAGGGAGTGCTGCGTAGTGCAGACTCTGTCTGTCTGTCTGTCTGTCTGTCTGTCTGTCCCCCGACCAAAACGGCCGGGTACACAATGTGTCACCCGTGAGCTGGCATCCAGCCTCCTCTCCCAGCGCGCTTTCTCACTCCCATTCTCTAGCTGTAGATGTGGGGTGTTCACAGGTGTGTCGGCTGCAGAAATGCCTCTCCTCCGCATATGCGGATTTCCTCAGCTGAAAACGTTCTCTACATGTCTATGCCAACGCTATGGATGACATCATACACAGATGGGGCTCATTGTCTTTGTTTTCCATTGACTCCTTGCGGTTAAAAAATACACACTCGAACAATATAAAACATTCATGAGAAAATCGCTTTTCTGGAACAGCACTATGATTTTTTTTGTTCAGAACGCAAAGACGATTGGGAGCTCCAGTCTGAAAGTATAAACAGCACATCATCAACATCGTAAAACAATTCTTATGTCCCAAAAACCGTGTCTTTTCAGGAAAAGAAGGATGCAAGATTTCTATTCATATGTCAAACTAAAAAATGCCAAAACTGAGGATACAGATGGGAGATGACTACCATACACAATATACCGGTACTGGAAAATTTTGTTGACAAAAAAAGTTTTAAAAGATGAACTAGCAAAGACTGGGTTTGTCTCAAGGGCAAATGCACACAGTGTCTCATTTATCATGCATTAACATGTGCAAATTTACATTCACATGTGTAAAAGTTATCACATATGAAATATTATCAGGGTTGAAATGGCCAAACAATTTCTGGGTCTCATCCTAAGTATCCACTCATTATTTCCTTGAGAAAATAAACAGGTAAATTCACACATTTAAAATTCCCAGGAAATTAGGCTGATTCTGATTCAGCTCGTCCTTTTCCTTATTCACGCATTAAAGTGACTGTGCTGCTGGGCCGCTGGCGGCGGAGCGGCACACAGTAACCCCGCTCTGGGGAGGGTGCGCGTGTCATCGCAAAGATGTCAGTTCGCCGCGTTGAGCGCATTCCCCAGGCGCTCGGGGGCGGCGGCCCCGGCCGTGCCAGCCGGAGCTCGGCAGTGACAGGCGTGCGTGTGCGAGGAATGTCGCCTGCGGCCCTGACAGGCCCCGGGGCCTTCGTCGCCACGGCGCTGCTGAGACAGAGGGGCGGGGCTCGCCTCCCGCCTATGAACTCTGGTAACCTCTGCTCACCACAGCACAGTCACACGGGCTGGGACCAAATCAAATGGGCTTTAGACTCTTTAGGGACATATGCTGTTCAATCAGATATTAGATATAAGTTTTGGGCCCTGAAAAATATGTTTTTTTTTTCATTTTACAATAAACAAAAATAACACATTCCAAATACATGTGTTGTGTTGTATTAAAACAGAAAATATTGAAAGAAACTTTAATAACATACTGTAAAGAATTGAATTTGCTTTTAAAGAGACTGTAGTCTGACTGAATCATTGCCAGTTTCTTTAGATCAGGGTGTGTGAAATCCCAGTCCAGATTCCCTCAACAACGAGAGTATGGGGGGGTGGGTGCGCAGTACACTGCAGGTTTTTTCGTGATTTTCCTTTGAACCAGTGATCGATTTAGAAAATCTAGATGAGGACCCAAAGCAGGGGTGTAAAACTCTGAGCTTTCTATAACTCCAGTCCTGGAGGGCCACAGGGTCGGCAGGTTCTCTGTGGTCTCCTATCAACCAGCCCACAGCTTAATTAGGTCTTTGGAATAAGGTGTGTTGACCCTTTATCCAACTGACTACTTATTTTAGGTATATAAATGCTGAAACACACCAAAGTAAAGCAGTGCTCCAGGACTGGAGTCAGTCACGTCTGTTTCACCAACACTTTTATCATCACTGTAAGTTCTGCATCCCTCCCACTGAGGCTAAAATTTTCCACTTGTTCTGTCTACTGAACAGCCATGCAAGAGTTGCCACGGGCAACACCTTTGCAATGGACATCCTGTACTGTCACAGTTTCTGTAGACTAACCAGATACTCAGCTGTGTTTCTTAAGATCCAAAGTTCTGCCATTGTGATCATTGTGTGTGTAGGAGGAGGTGTCTGTCATCAATTTAAAACTGCAAAACCCGCTGAAAACAAAAGAGGGTGGTAGTATATAGTAATGGCTGTGGAACTGGGAGGTTGCGAGTTCAAACCCCTAGGTGGGGCATTATCTTACCCTTGGGCAAATTACAGAACCGCTCCAGCAAACATCCAGCTGCACAAGTACAGAGCATGTAAAAAAATGTCAACGAAATGTGATCAAAAAACTTCCTAAATTGCTTTGGATGAAGGCATCTGCTACATAAATAATTGATAGAATTTTAATATAAAAAACACAGCTTTAAATCATTCTGCTCCATATGGCTTGACCCTGTGGCCTCTCTGTGGCTTTGCTGAGGCACAGTCTTGGGATTTTAGCTTGTCTGAGACTGCCAACGGGCATATAAGACCACCTGTCACATAAACAGTGGGCTTGGTATGAACCAGCTGTAGGCAGTTTCCCAGCACTCACAACGACAACAAAAACAACAACTGCAGCGACAGCAAGGGGCTGCGGCGTTAGCTCACCCTCTCGTTGGCCACACAGATGATGCGGGCGTAGCAGCAGATCATCAGAAAGATGAGGGTGAAGAGCGGCACATACCATCTGTAGGAAGGGGGGCAGGGGTGGGTTGGGGACAAGAACAACAAGGAGTGTTATTTCACACAAGGTGCAAACAGAGACATTACAGTAAAGACTTCCTGTGTCCCGCCTCTTTTTTTTTAAAGATATCCCATCGCTGATGGGTCTATTCTCATCCACTGCTGGTCTGTGAGGCGCGTTAATCTCACATGCGATCTTTTCATTCGTCCCACGGCCGGAAGACAACTTCAAGATTGGCTGATAAAATAACAGGGAAGGACCCGGAGTATTAATCAGCCAAGGCCAAGTTTGTGTAGCGGTCCCTCTGATAAGATAATCTGGAATTTGGGCCGATAATTCAGTGCCGTCTCACTCAGTGATAATAAGACACTGGTTCACTCATGCTGGAGGATAGGGGCACAGATAGGGCAACAGGAAGACTGACATCACACAAGTCAATGACACACTCTAAGAGAATGATGATGTCATCTAAAGTCCGTTTCGCTGCATTGCATATGCCCTGAGAGAGAATATGGCTGGGATTCAGTCAACATCTGTCCTTAACTTCCGCTCACAATTACATTTAAGTGTTTATTTTTATCTTCACTGACACAGTTTGGCGAGTTCAGGAACCATATAAATTCATTCGCAAAACTGTTGTTGTAGCAAAAGAAAATCAAAAAAACACTCTTACATTCATTTGTAAGTAGAAGCTAAGGCTAAATGATTGTGCGCTTCACTGAATTCATCCACAAGTCTCTTTATGGACATATGAAAATTAATCAAGACAGACTTCAACATCTTCAAGGTCATGTGTTGTTCTGTTTCAAAATGACAACAACATATTCCAACACACAGGCTTGCTTGTCACCAAAAACATTTTAAAAAATGTTGAAAATGTTGTTTTGTTTCATGCAAAGGCTGCTGTGAATGAATCGCAGATTCCTGTAAAGAGACTACATGCTTCTGACTGGGTCTCAGGTAGTCATATCTCAATGAAGCAGAGTGGCCTATCCAGTTTAACAGCCCAGCACCAAAAACAGACAGGTGTTGTGGGAACTTGGGGCCTTCAGGAAGCGGGCGGCCAATGAATGGTGTCTCCAGGTGTGGGCGCCCAATAGGAGAAGGAGAGAGCCGTGGGGAAGACTGGCTGACATGCACAGGATTCCTGGGCCGTAATGAAACTAAATGATGTAATCAGCTTCTCCGTGCACTGCCCCCCCACCCCCCCCCCCCCCCACCACCCTGGGACCAGAAACAACAACAAGGTGCCAACGTCGTTATTGGCTTCAGCTAGCAGGCATTTTTTTTCTTCCTTTCTTTCTTTCCCCGGAACGCCGTCGCGACTCGTAATCTTTCATCTTCCTCTTAAAGTCGATTTACATATGCGGCTGCAATTAGGGGCCCGCGCTAATCAAATTTTAAACGCCGCCATTTCGGCTCTGCTTTTAATTATGCGTTCTGACGGCCTCTGGGGGGGGGGGGGGGGGTGGGGGAGCAGTGAAAGGGTTTGCGGGGAGAGGGGAGACCAATCCGCCACAGCTGTTGCGTCGCTATGCAACAGAAACATAAAAGGAGTTTTCAGAATCCATCGACACACAAATGATTCTCAAATCATAAGGTGATGAAAACAAGGTATGAACCTGTTAATTCATCACACACCTTTGTTTCCATTCATTCCAACGGTACCAATGTTAATCTGTGGGTCTGAGCTGTCCACAGTTCTCAACATCTCAAAGTCTTACAGATGAATTTCCCTGGGCCTGTAAAAGCTCGTAATGATGAGGCCAAAGGGTCGGGCATCTATTTCTCTGGGAAATAGCAGGGTTACTTTCGTTACCTGTCTGTTTTCCACTTAATCTCCTCTGACATGCCAACAAGCATGCACACATTTACGCACGTGCACACAGGAAACCCATGCCTAACGAAGGACTACACAGCCTGGTCTCCTGTCCTCAGCTAAAGGTCCTCTGTCTTTACCACAGGTTCTCAGCTCAGCCCTGCAATGGCCAAATCAATGGCAGAGAAAATCAAGAGCTGTACAAACATGAATCATTAAGTCTCTTTCTAAAACATACTCTTGAAAAGCTGGCACATAATTCCAGTTCTTCTTAAATGTGTTCAATCAGTACACATTTGAATTCTATTCTATTTATTATGTTCTATTTTTCAATGTTATTTTTTTATCACTGCTTTGTCTAATTGTTACTTTCAGTTTTTATACTGTGTACTTGTTATTTTAATTGGAAAGTATTGTTTGAACATACTGTATCAAAGAAATTTATAAAGCTACGTATTGTGGTTATTGTACGTTATCGCAAAAAGTAACATGTTTCTTCTTTTTCTGTTCTTTTACTATTGTTATTATTATCAACAGTGCGCTGTCGCTTTAAGAGCTTGCCGAGAGCTCCAGAGTCATTTCAGGAGGCCCTCTGGCCCTCCCAACCGCAGACCCCACCCCCCCCGTCCTGCGCCGTCAACCACGGTCGGTCACCGCGTCCTCCGTGACCTCTCAAGACTCAGCGAGGCGGTACAGTGCCCCGGACTCCCCTCTGAAGGAGGAGGAGGGAGGGAGAGAGAGAGAGAGACAGTGGAAAAAAAGACAGAAAAAGAGTCCTGGGGGGGAACCTATGGCCCCTGCGCCCACACTTCAGTCACGCCTGTGCTTGTATTTCAGTCGGGGGCGGGGCGGTCCCAAGTTTTCCCCAGCGACTCACCCTGACCTCGGCGAGCAGGGTGAAATATTGACGTGATAAAAAAACGTGCGTGTTCTCACGCACTGGTGGCAGCGCTGCTGCTGCTTCCTGCCAAGTGATTTTCGGCGGCGGGTGAGGATTAGCGCTATCTGCGCGCTGGCTGGAACCGGCACGGCCGCTGACCGCAGACCTGGCGCTCAAACACAGCCACCCGCGACCTGGAACAGCTCGACCCAAAAATAGACCCGCCTCAGGGTCACCCCCACCAAGACCTGAAAACAAGACCTTTATACTCACACACACACACAAACACACACTCACTCATTCACTCAAACACACAAATGCACACACACACACACACACACGTCCAAACAAACAAACGCGCACACGCATATCCAAACGAACACACACAAAGGGTCCATTCAAAACAAGCCTGATAACTGAGAGGACGAAAAAAGAATATCTGAAAAGCGAAAGCAGCTGAACTGAATTCCTCCTCAAGAGTAATCCATTCCCTCTCCCCCACCTCTCCTCATTCTCACTCAGACTCCTCTCTACTCCGAGTGGGGGCAGACGGCGGATCCAAAACCGCCAATTTGTGTAAGCGGCGACGGATCTGCGCCCACCTTTAGTACACGTGCCTGAGGGAGATGGGGGACGGGCGTGTGGGAGCCCACGGGGGCGGCGCGGCCCCAAACACGTGCCTTAATAACCTGTACAGTGAAATAAATGGCATCCAATTTTACCGAGCGGAGCATTAATGAGGGGGGCAATGACGAGCCTGTGTTACAAAGTGGCTTAATTAGCATGATAATGAGCTGCCATTTAAGGCCCCTCTCTCTGCAGCTGTGCACAGGCACGGACCCAGAACACGGAGCGAGAGAGAGAGAGGGAGCGAGGGAGAGAGAGAGAGGGAGGGAGCAAGGGAGAGAGAGGGAGCGAGGGAGAGAGGGAGCGAAGGAGGGAGAGAGAGAGGGAGGAGCGAAGGAGGGAGAGAGAGCGAAGGTGGGAGAGAGAGGGAGAGAGAGAGGGAGCGAGGGAGTGAAGGAGGGAGAGAGAGAGAGGAGAGAGAGGAGGGAGGAAGGAGGAGAGAGGAGGGAGAGAGAGAAGAGGGAGGGAGGGAGAGAGAGGAGCGAGAGGAGGGAAAGGAGGGAGGGAGAGAGAGGGAGCGAGAGAGCAAAGGAGGGAGAGGGAGAGAGAGGGAGCAAAGGAGGGAGAGAGAGGGAGCGAGGGAGAGAGAGGGAGGAAGAGGTGAGAGAGGGAGCGAAGGTGGGACAGAGAAGAGGGAGGGAGGTAGGGCGAGTGATTGAGGAGAGAGAAGGGAAGAGAGATGGAGGAGAGCACAGGAAGTATGGAAAGGAAGATGGAGTGGGAAAGTTGATAGAGAGAGCGACTGGAAGCAGAAAGAGACAGCAGAGAGATGAACAAGTGAAATACAGGCAGAGACAGAGAGGAGAGAAAGGTAAAAGAACGAGAGGGAGAGACACATAGAAAGACATAGAAACAGAATGAGAGTGAGAGATGAAGGAGGTCTCTGTATTTGTGCATTATTTTCTGTGCGCAATCGGGGCTGAAAGCAAAGTTCCCGTCCTCCCCCTGTCCTTCCATGAGGACCCAGCCACACTGATACGCAGTATTTACCACCTACTCATTTGCTTTTTTTAGTTTGTTTATCAAAAGCTGCAGGAAAAACAGCTGTTTCCGTGCGGAGGTTGAGAGTTACGCATGATTTTCCTATAACTTTCTACCTGCTAGGCGCGATTCAATACGTCAATTGTTATCTACCGTTTCATTTTATTTCTTTTTTATGACTTTGACTGTTATCGTCCATGTCCTGCTTCAGCTTGTCATTATATCTGTGTTTAAACTGCCTTATATATACTGCCTTTAGTTTTAATACTTTGTCGAGTCACTTGATGAGTGTTGCCGTACAGCTCAGAGCCGGGTGAGACACATTAACAGCGCGGCAGGCAGTATTATTATTATCATTTTATTATCATTATTACTACCGCTGGAGGATAGGGGAACGGAAGAAGGAGAGCCGCAGATATGAAAGGCATGGGCAGGTTGCTGGACCCGTTTTACTGCATTACAGCAGGCAAACCTGCAGAGCGCTGAGCATTCTTTCCGGCTCTGACCTCTCCATCGAGAGAGAGGGACAGGGAGGGTGAAAGAGAGAGGGAGGGACAGAGAGAGAGAAAATGCAAACAGAGAACAACGTCGGCCTAGTCTCCTCCCTTGATGGGAAAGCGGATTTTGCCATTGGCACTGTGTCAAAGGCATACAGAGCACACTAAGTGTAACACTGCCGTGTCGGAGGACAGAACGCACTCAGTTTAACACTGCCATGTCAAAGGCATACGGAGCGTGCTCAGTGTAACACTGCCGTGCCAGAGGAGAACGGAGCGCGCTCAGTGTAACACGGCCATGTTAGAGGAGGACGGCGCGTTCTCAGTGTAACACTGCTGGCCCATCCTCAAACCTCAGATATTTTTCAAAATTCAGCAGTACATATCAACCACACTAATTATCACAAACCACAGTAAAAACACAAGCATAATTTGACATTTTTGGAAGTGTGATCCTATGATCTTAATGACCAATCTTTTCCGAAATTTTCCCTCTTCTTGATCTCATAAGGTATGGATAGAAAAACCATCTTTTATACAAGAAAAAAATGCTTGATACAATGACATTATGTGGCCGAGACGTCCTATGAAGGCAGACTGATGTCTGATTTTCTATATGAAGATATGGGCCGCATTTCTCTTATACCATATATCTACTTACATCTATTAATGTCTGTAATTATTATGAGAAATAATACTCGGGAAAATAAAGCGTGTTTATAATTGCTTTTCAAGCTGTGTGAACGAGGCTTTAAAATCCATAATAATCTATAAATCTTGTGAGTAATTCCACAAAGGTTGGCCAGATGATTATTTTGAAAAAGGAAAGCCAAAAGTGAATTTCTGTCTGTCTGTTTATTTTTTATTTTTTTAAGGGAAGGGGCGTTCAGGTCCAGGCCTGATGCTGAGCTGGGTTTTCTGTGGACCGCAGGGAAACGGCCAGCTGGGCCATAGCCTGCTCTTATCATTACGTAGTCATATGCTCTTTCATGTTGTTAACACTTCGGCGGTGAGCTTAGCTCTACCTGCCCTCAGTCGGGAAGCAGACCCCCCTAAAGGGCATTGGTTGCAGTGAGGGGGTGGTGGGTGTGTGGAGCTGGAGAAACTCAGAGCTGGTGAACTTTGCACCGGGCTTTGGCAGTGACCCTGATTCAGATGGGCATGCCCGCTCCTTGACTCTGAGTTTGTTTTGTCTGGGGACGGGGGAGGGAGCTACAGATGTCAAGGTTAAAACTACATTGGAAGAAATCTCTGCTTCGTTTTGGGTGTGTGTTTTTTTTTTTTTTTTTTGACTATCGCTTTGAAACCGTAACCCTCCCTTCCCGTATATGGGAGAGTTTTTTTTCTTTGTTTGTTTGGGTTGACCCTCAGGCTCAACCAACTTCAAATCGCTGAAAATGCATTTTTTGTTGCATTTTTACACAAGGTAATAACTCATACAAAAATAAAGAGGTGGTTTACACTCAGAAATAAACATATTGATTTTTCCCCCCCATTTCATTAAAGGCAAGGGAACGGGAATGAGAAGGCAGAGGCCTGAGTGTGGTGCATTATGGGTAGTGAAGAAAAAACATTCGTGGCAGGTAGGGGGGTTGGGGTGGGGTAGGGGGCCTGCTGCGCTACGCTCTGCTCCGGGGGTGGGGGTGGGGTTCAGATTAAGGATCTCTGGCGCCATATTATTATGGGCCAGGCTTACCCAGCTGCACCCCTCCCAAAGGCAGGCCCCCCCGTGCTGCATAAGGGATAAGTAAACCATAAATCTCTCCTCGGCGCTAACACCAATGTGCCCGCCGGGACACCTTAACTGACAGTGTTTGTTTTCGCTTTCCTCCCCCCAAAAAAGCGTGATAAATTTCCGTGGCAGCAGCGAGGCCTTCTATAAATAAAGCGCGGAGCGTCTCGCGTTGGCTCTGGTCGCGGCCGGTAGGCCCTCTGCGGTTTTCTAGACGTTAACGCTTTCTAAATGCCTTGGAGGAGTAGGAGGTGCGCCGTTCAGCAGGAGGGCTAGGGCGGCTGGGAGCAGGAAAACACAGCTATCTCAGGATCTTATCCGAGAACAGCTCCTGTACATATACATCACATTACAATTTAGGCTTTTAGCTATCTTTTTTTTTTGCTTCAATACCGTTGTCACAAAGCAGCTGTTGACTGAACCTGGGCTTGACTCCCCCACAGAGCAAACCTGGGTTGAGAGGAGCGGAAAGCCTTTCTGGCTGAAGGGAGGAAACCTTGAGAGCCCAGATCAGAGGGGAGCCCATCTGCTTCTGGCTGGCACTGGGCAGCAAATGAATGTAATTAAGTCAGCAGACTTGCGAGGTTTACATTTTGACATGCCAACCATTTATACAGCTGGGTATTTTGGATATTAACGGTACTGGAGCAACCTGGATGAAGTACCTTGCTCAAGGAGTGAACTACCCGGGAACCAAACCATTAAATCACATGGCAGAGGTGCAGGTGTTTCCCTTCTAGCCCTGAAAATGAAACACCTGACTGAAGACAATTTTTGCTGATTGGTTGAATCAGGTGCGGAAACACCTGGAGCAGAAGTGCAGTAGTAACTGAGGAGGTGAGAGTACTATATGAGGAGTTCATACATTCTGTCGGTCCAAACCCCCAGGAATTAATGGTTATAACACTAATAGAATGAGTATACTGTCTGAGTATACTGTAACTCCAAAGCCCATATGTATTAATGGTAATAAGGCTAATAGGTGAGTATACTGTCTGAGGAGGTGGTCATATTGTAACTCCAAACCCCATATGTATTAATGATAATGAGGGTAATAGGTGGGTATACTGTTATGATAATGTGGACTAATAGATGGCAGAAGTTCAGGTGGGCCTACTCCATGCTTGCGTGGATCTTGAGCAGAAAGAGTGAGAGCGCAGTGTCTCCTCGACTCTTTGATAAGGAGGATGCACGCTGACATTGGGCACCGAAAAAGGAACAGGAACACCAGACAGTAAACTTTCCTGACACAGCACAGGAAAGCTTACATACACCCCCGCCAAACCCCCCCCGATGCCCTCCACTGCAACCGCTACAAATAATAAAAAAAAAAGAAAACAGAAACAAAAAAAGAACCACAGCCAAAAATATTTCTGTGGAACAGAAAAGCGTTTTCAAAGAGCGTCTGGTTTTGATTTTCCACCAAGGCCGAGCTGCGCTGAAAGGGCTCGTCTGAACGGAGGTCGGCCGTCGCGTTTGAAAGTTGTTCGGCCGGGAGAGCAGGAGCAGGAGGGGTGGGGAGGCGGGGAGTGGGACTGGGGGAGGGGGGGGGCATGTATGCTCCGAGCCGCAGAATGAAACCCTAGCGGCCTGGTTAAAAATGCATGACGGGTGGAAGGCAGGTTGAAAGGCAGCGACCTGTGTAAATATCTCCGGTCGATACGACCGCGGCGAGCTTGCCCGCTAATTGAAATACGAGATCTACGGGAAACGGGCGCTCTAATGGAGGATGGGGGTGAAGGGGAGTGGCGGGAGGGGACGTGCCAGCTCACATTGTGCGAGACAGAGGGAGACCAAGGAGGGAGAGAGGAAAATGGAGAGAGGAGAAGAAAGAAAAACAGCGTGTGCCAAGCTCCTGCACCGTTGCTGGAGCTTGGCACTCTGGATCACTCTGCCCTCAGAGGGTTAAGTGCTGATCACTGAGCAGGACTGGGGGGGCTCAAAAGGCCGGGGGGTGCCATAAAGAGCGGAATTAAAGAGCAGATTAAAGCCAGCCCCCTCCCATTCCCCTTCCCCTTCCCCGTCATCGGCCCGGGTTCCGGGCAGTGGTAATATACCACTGGTTCCGGAGAGGGCCCTGTAGTTACCGCGTTAATGTCTCTGTCAGTTTTTACGGCCTGCTGCGCTACGCTCTGCGCTACGAGACGGGAAATAAAACACAGCATATCCTCTCTCTCTCCCCTTCCCTCTCTCTCTGTCCTTCCCTTTCTCTCTCTCTGTCCTTCCCTCTCTCCCACATTAACTCTCACTCTGTCCCCATTTGCCTGTCTCTATCCCTCGCTCTCTCTCTCTCCCCCTCCCTCCCTCTCTTTTCATTTGTCAGTCAGTCGCTCGCTTGCTCTCCGCTGATGAATATAAACAGCGTGTGGCCGCGCGGCGGTACGGGGGCTGACTGAGGATAAACGCAGCCGCGCGCGGGTGCCGTCGGGCTCCTCTCTCCCATGGTAATCAGGCCTAACGAACATTTGCCTGACGTGCAGCTGAAGCCGGAGCATGAAAACGCACAGCGCCACGGCCGAGCAAAAAAGAGAGGGAAAAAAAAGGCAGAAAAGGAGTGATCCTCAGCCAAACGCTAACACTGACAAAGCCCTCCGCAGGGAAACGCTTGTTGATGCACGTTGAGATTACAAAGTAAACAACTTCTACTAAGAAAATACGGACCTATTTTTTTTATTCTTCTAAAAATCTCACCACCAAATCACCAAACCAAAAAGTGCAGTCAGCGCACAGGGTTTTTTTTTTTTCCATAGCAAAACAAAAACAAATGAATAAGAAAATAAATTCAGCTGAATGCTAATATGGTGATGAATCCAACACTGAATACGCTCAGCTTCAATGCTTCGACCTAAACGTGCACCCCCCCACCCTGACCGCCAAAACCCCCCCAGCAGGGGAAATGTGACCGATTTACACACACACCACCCTACCCCCCGGGTCTGCGCGCAGACAGGACGTACGGTGATTGGGGGTTGAGCAGAGGAGGGGAGCGGAAGGATCCGGCTGTCGGAAGGGGGACTGAGGCCTGTTGATGAGGCGCTTTGGCAGTAATGAAACGATACCCTCTGCCAAGAAGAAAGACGCTCTGCTGCACTCAGGCAACACCGAGGCGGTGGGGGGGTTTGGGGTGGGGGGGGCACGACCATCACAACACTCCTTCTCTCCTCTGTGACGCTCTGGCGACTGGCTCACAGGGAGAGAGAGAGGGGGAGAGAGGGAGAGAGAGAGAGAGAGAGAGAGAGAGAGAGAGAGAGAAAGCTCCCCCGCCCATCTATATTAAGACTTCAGAAAATAAAAGCAGAAAGAAAACAAAAACACACTTTGTACATTTCCCATTCAACAGCTCCAAGGCGGACTGGCGTTTCAGAGGAGGAAACAAAAAGACAAGGGGGGAAAGAAAACACAAAAACAAAAACGGGGCTAAGGAAATACACAAGGGGGAGACGCTAAAACAGAACGGCTAATAACACGATAGCGGAGTTCGAAAAGCGGCCGGCTAAATATACCGCACTGACAAATCTTGTGTTGAGAGTTTGAGCGTTCAAGGCTGCAATTTATTCCATTTTTGGGGGGGGCATGGGGTGGGGGGAATAAACTTCAGCTTATCTTCGGCGGGCAGCGCAGACAGCCTGTTAAAAATAATGGCGACTATCTCCCAGCCCGCCAGCGGGCTTGCCAGACTTTGCCCGCCGAACGAGCACAATGCCAACTTGGCAGCCGGACTCTGGTATTTGCTCCGACCCAAGGCCACAGCTGCAGGGCTTCCAGAGCTATTAAACGCGGAATACGTCTCCACCGTCACGTCCAAACAAAAGACGTGGGCGCCGGCAAGCGAGGAGAGGAGAGAGGACAAGAGGAGACTAGAAGAGCGAAATAGCAAAAGAAGAACATATAGGCTAGTGATAAGAATAGGCCAGTCAGTCTATAGAAAAAAAGAGGAGAGAAAGGAGGAAAAAAAGCAGATGGAGAGGAAAGAATAGAGGACAGGAGGAGAGTTAGGTGCCTCTAAAAGATACAGTCGGGATATGGTCAGTCTTGGAGGCAGGGGGGAAATTGTGCAAGATATAGGCAACACAATGACCAGCACAATGACCACAAATGAGGAGGAAGAGGAGGAGGATAAAGAAACAGGAGGAGAATGAGGTGTTCCTCCCTTTCCACACCCCCAAATCTCTCCCATTCTGCGCTACTGGCCTTTCATCCAGGTTAGCCGGGGTACGAAAGGACCCCATTAAAAACTACATGAAAGCAGATTAGCTTGCAGCGGCTAAACAGCGACCGCCACATCTTCCTTCGGCGCAGGCTCTCGTCTCGGTAGGTGTGAGGCTCTAAATTCGGCCTCTCTCACACCGCCGAAATCCCCTCTATTTTCCCGCGGAGGGAAAAAAAAAGGTGATTCAACAAAAGGCTAGAGGACACCTAAGATGGGGCTTTATGAAAAGCAAGGCAAAGCCTCATCTATATCTGTGTTCGAGGTTTTCAATTATGCCACTGTACGCTGTCTCACCTGTCCCATTAAAGCCGAAGGAGGAGGAACTGAAGGCCCTTTTTATAGCAGCGACCTTGACCAAGGGCAGGGAGTAACCTGATAAAAAACCGACACAAAATTAAGAGAGCACTGAAAAAGGCCGGATGTCTTTTGCGGATTGGATTTGTGCAGCTACAGCAGAGGCAGGGCTGGGCGTCTACATGTCCCCCGGGCCTTCGCTGGGGGCAGGCTGCAGGATTTTGCTCCATTTTTAGGCCGATTTAGACATGTGGGGCAGATTTTTTGAGGGAGGTGGCTGGCTGAGCTTCAGAGGCCAGGGCTCGAGCTGACCGACAGGGCTGTCAACATCTGGACAACGGCTTCCCCTTTCTGCCAAACTGTTTCACGCCGATAATGTTTCAGAGGAAGACTGAAATGTAATTTTTTAAAAATAAAACAAACCGCCCTTTTTTATATTTTTGCATTTTCCTGAGACAGTAGGAAGTTAAAGAGGGAAATGGATAAGAGGGAGCCCTAAACAGAAATGGCAGGACCGGGACTCGATCCCAAAGCCTTTGGGAATGAGGGCATATATATGTGTTCCTGTCTGTGAGCGTCTAGTCAAGCCTTGACTTTGCCATACGGTGATTTTGATATTTGATATTCGCAGGATTTTGAAGACGCTATTTTCGTCACAGCTAATGTGGCGTGATGTATCAGCCTGAGCGATCTGGCGCGGTTCGGATCTCGCAGCTCGGGGCCCCATGCTGTTAACACTTCATAAAGCGCGTGTGCTAGCACAAGGTCAAGACACGAGGATTATCGCCCAAATGAGAGATGCACCCTGACTCTGTCAGCTGCACGGCTCATGCTTCCCCAGCTCTGTTTAACATGGGATGGGGTGGCTGCAGAGTGTCACTCTATCCCAAAAACCTTGCCTATAAAACACTTCAAAAAATCGAATAAATCTACTATTTTCACTAGACCTCTAATGACCAGGTCAGGACCACAAATTAACATCTACTCTATCAGCATGGTCTCACACAACATGGTGTCCAAACCACTGCATTAGGATTTTCTTTGATTGAGAGGAGGAGCGCCCCCTACTGGCCAACCAACACCAGGGACAACTTACTTAATGCTTAGAAGGGTGACCTCCGGAGGAAAAATGTCCATGCTTGCTTAGCTGTAGCCAGGTCCTTACGATTACCCGAATCGCGTGCTTCAGGCAGTCCTGGGCCATGGTAGCAGTCTGCACCCACACTGTCCCCTCTCGGCTTAGATTAGAGTCCCCTGCTGCAGGGTATTCCTAGCATTAGCGCTAGCGATGTTACCAGATGGCTGGGACCGTTGCCATGGCGGTAACGGACCTCTGAGCGGCTCGTTCCAGCGAAAGCGCGCCGGGGAAACGCATCTGCGAGCCAACTAGGGAGGGGCAGCGCTCTCCGCAGACAGATAAAACCGTAAACACGGCTCTGCAAAAAGCAGATGTGCCCCTCTATCCCCGAACAACCCCCGTGTGCCAAAATCGCTCCACTGGACTGCGTCATCCCCCCACCCCCCCCCCCCACATCCCCTCTTTTTATTCCTCTTTTTTTAGCAGCTAGTCATTTCACATCAACAACATCTGAGCATGCTCAGTATGGATCAGGGCCACGCAGCTTCGTAGCAGGTCAGCGTGTGCACAGAGTCTTGGTGTGTTTAAACACTGAAGTGTCTAATTTAAGTCTCTGATTGGCCGGGGGGACGCGCAGCTTGAATCCAAGGTTTAAATTGACTGCCAGCTGAAAGGAAATCACAAAAACCTGCAGACGCTGTGGCGCAGCGGGACTCCAGTTGTGCGCGGACGGTCAACATTTGGAGATGTTTTAAAAAAAAGAGTCTGTATTCTCTATAATGCAGGATCCACTTATAGGACTTCTACAGAACGGTCACGTTTTGGTCCAAAACTCAGGTTTTTATTTACTTCTTTATTACAGTTCATATTGACTAGTGTGAAAAACACAAACGCCAAATCTGAAACCCCATACCTCTCCCCCCCAAAGCTCTGACACCTCCTGTGTGTTTCAGGTGCTGCTCCCACACAAAAACCCCCCACCCCTCCCCCCAAGCGGCCACCCACTGCCCTTTCTCAAGCCCTCAACCCACCCATCATCACCCCCCCCCCCCAGATGTGGGCTTTGATCCCCGGGCTGGAGAGTACTTACATGCCAAAGCGCCAGGCTACGTGAGCGTCTGTGATCCAGCTGAAAGACAGAAAAGGGAGAATTCTTTTACTGCACTGGGAATCGCGGCACAGCTGAGGCTATAAATACGAGGACCCCCGTGACACAACGCAAATGTGTGTCTGGCGAGTGTGTGCGGGTTTGAATGTGTGCATGTGCACTCACATGAATGTGTGTGTGTGTGTGTGTGTTTGATAGGAGGAGGTCCCCGGCACCCGTCTCTAGGGGGGTGCGCCAGAAGCAGGTTGTGCTCATCTTCCCTCTTGACATTCTCAGCACATAAATGTGTTTATTATGGAAAGTCAGAGGACATGGTCAGTAATGGTAGCAGACAGAGTGGGCCAGCCGTAAAACCACGATAAAAGATTCTTAACCTGTGTTATCTTTGACCAGCAAAGCTAAACCAAACACAGGTTTCCCCTAAAACACAACCCTAGTTTTTAATGCTAATCATAATTTATATCATAGCCCCATTTATATTTATGTCCTACTGGGACTTTTGTTATTATTGGATTGCTTTTTTTTGAGAATGTGTTGAGAATTACAAAATAATGAGACGACTTTAATTAGCCCCCCAGCTCAACAGCTCAGCTGCGACATCCCCCCAAAAAAAAACCCCATGCAGCTTATACGTTTCCATGGTGTCCCAAAAATGCAAATCGTGAGTAGAATACAGCCTAAAAAAAAAAAAAAATTTCAGTCTCAGACACCAGAAAGAGGAACCAAGTTCGGGGGGGGGCACGATTCAGGAAAAAAATGAGTCTGTCTCAGGTGATTCATCTTGTGAAATACCTCCGCGGCTTCAGTCACACTGCAGCCAGATTAAACACGTCTGTTTTATCCCTTTATTCCTCCCTTCCATTTGTGTATCCCTCCTTTTTGGAGAAGACAATCTTTTTTCCACTTCATAGAAGATTATTGTGCTAGGGACAGCATTCTTCATCACTAGGACCTGCCCTCACACCTTTAGTACGTAAAAAGAAAAGGTCACATGATCCGCATGAGTCCGAAAACAACACTTCATCAGAGCCACGGCATTACTCTGTGTCCTCTAGCTTTGGATAGTTATGTCACATCTGTAAAATAAATGCAAGAATGCAACCTGATACTGATGCAGCCATGTTGCAATATCTATCGTGAGATTAATAAATGCTGATATTACTGATAATACTAATATCAATAGAGTAGAGGAACAGCATTGTGATATCAGATATTTATATTTTAGGAAGATGAGTCAAAATCTTAACAAGAGGAGGAGGTGGAGTTCATCCAATGATGACATCACACAGGGGAACAGAGAGAGGGAACAGAGACAGGGGAACAGAGAGAGGGGCCGAGACACAGGGGAACAGAGAGAGGGGCAGAGACAGGGGAACCGAGACACAGGGGCACAGAGACAGGGGGCAGAGGGGGCAGAGAGAGGGGAACAGAGACAGGGGAACAGAGACAGGGGAACAGAGAGAGGGGCAGACACAGGGGAACAGAGAGAGGGGCAGAGACAGGGGAACAGAGAGAGGGAGGGCAGAGACAGGGGAACAGAGAGAGGGCACAGAGAGGGGGACAGAGACAGGGAACAGAGACAGGGGAACAGAGAGGGGCACAGAGACAGAGACAGGGAACAGAGACAGGGGAACAGAGAGAGGGGAACAGAGACAGGGGAACAGAGAGAGGGGCAGAGACAGGGGGGCAGAGAGAGGAACAGAGACAGGGGGGCAGAGAGAGGGGCAGAGACAGGGGAACAGAGAGAGGGGAACAGAGACAGGGGAACAGAGAGAGGGGGCAGACACAGGGGAACAGAGAGAGGGGCAGACACAGGGGAACAGAGAGAGGGGCACAGAGAGGGGGAACAGAGACAGGGAACAGAGACAGGGGAACAGAGAGAGGGGCAGAGACAGGGGAACAGAGAGAGGGAACAGAGACAGGGGGCACAGAGAGAGGGAACAGAGACAGGGGGGAACAGAGAGAGGGAACAGAGACAGGGAACAGAGAGAGGGCAGAGACAGGGGAACAGAGAGAGGGGAACAGAGAGAGGGGCAGAGACAGACAGGGGAGGAACAGAGAGAGGGAGGGGAACAGAGACAGGGGAACAGAGAGAGGGGAACAGAGACAGGGGAACAGAGAGAGGGGCAGAGACAGGGGAACAGAGAGAGGGGAACAGAGACAGGGGAACAGAGAGGGGAACAGAGAGGGGGCAGAGACAGGGGAACAGAGAGAGGGGCAGACACAGGGGCACAGAGACAGGGGGGCAGAGAGGGGGCAGAGAGGGGGGAACAGAGAGGGGGAACAGAGACAGGGGAACAGAGAGGGGAACAGAGAGAGGGGCAGAGACAGGGGGCAGAGAGAGAGGGGAACAGAGAGGGGGCAGGGGAGAGAGGGAGACAGGGGAACAGAGACAGGGGAACAGAGAGGGGCAGAGACAGGGGGACAGAGACAGGGGGCAGAGAGAGGGGAACAGAGAGGAGGGGGACAGAGACAGGGGAACAGAGAGAACAGAGACAGGGGAACAGAGAGAGGGGAGACAGAGGGCACAGACAGGGGGCAGAGACAGGGGAACAGAGAGAGGGGCAGACACAGAGGCACAGAGACAGGGGGCAGAGACAGGGGCAGAGAGAGGGGAACAGAGACAGGGGAACAGAGACAGGGGAACAGAGACAGGGGAACAGAGAGAGGGGGACAGAGAGAGGGGGAACAGAGAGGGGAACAGAGACAGGGGAACAGAGAGAGGGGCAGAGACAGGGGAACAGAGAGAGGGGCCGAGACACAGGGGAACAGAGAGAGGGGCAGACAGGGAACAGGGGACAGAGAGGGGGAACAGAGAGAGGGCAGAGACAGGGGAACAGAGAGAGGGGCAGACACAGGGAACAGAGAGGGGAGACAGGGGGCAGAGACAGAGACAGGGGAACAGAGAGAGGGGACAGAGACAGAGAACAGAGAGGCAGAGACAGGGAACAGAGACAGGGGGAACAGAGAGAGGGGACAGAGACAGGGGAACAGAGAACAGAGACAGGGAACAGAGAGAGGGGGCAGAGAGAGGGGAACAGAGAGAGGGGCAGAGACACAGGGGCAGAGACAGGGGAACAGAGACAGGGACAGAGACAGGGGAACAGAGACAGGGGAACAGAGAGAGGGACAGGGGAACAGAGAGGGAACAGGCAGACACAGGGGCAGAGAGGGGAACAGAGACAGGGGAACAGAGACAGGGGGAACAGAGACAGGGGAACAGAGAACAGAGAGGGGGAACAGAGACAGGGGAACAGAGAGAGGGGAACAGAGACAGGGGAACAGAGACAGGGGAACAGAGAGGGGGAACAGAGACAGGGAACAGAGAGAGGGGAACAGAGACAGAGGGGAACAGAGAACAGAGACAGGGAACAGAGAGAGGGGAACAGAGACAGGGGAACAGAGAGAGGGAACAGAGACAGGGGGAACAGAGACAGGGGAACAGAGAGAGAGACAGGGGAACAGAGAGAGGGGGAACAGAGACAGGGAACAGAGACAGGGGAACAGAGAGACAGAACAGAGACAGGGGGCAGAGACAGGGGAACAGAGAGGGGAACAGAGACAGGGGAACAGAGACAGGGAACAGAGAGAGGGGAACAGAGACAGGGGGGCAGAGACAGGGAACAGAGAGAGGGGAACAGAGACAGGGGAACAGAGAGAGGGGAACAGAGAGACAGGGGAACAGAGAGAGGGAACAGAGACAGGGGAACAGAGACAGGGGGCAGAGACAGGGGAACAGAGAGAGGGGAACAGAGACAGGGGAACAGAGAGAGGGGCACAGAGGGGAACAGAGACAGGGAGACAGGGGAACAGAGAGAGGGAACAGAGACAGGGGCAGAGACAGGGGAACAGAGACAGGGGAACAGAGAACAGAGACAGGGGAACAGAGACAGGGGAACAGAGAGGGGAACAGAGACAGAGGGGGAACAGAGAGAGGGGAACAGAGACAGGGGGGCAGAGACAGGGGAACAGAGACAGAGACAGGGGAACAGAGACAGGGGAACAGAGACAGGGGAACAGAGACAGGGGGGCAGAGACAGGGGAACAGAGAGAGGGGAACAGAGACAGGGGGGAACAGAGACAGGGGAACAGAGACAGGGGAACAGAGACAGGGGGAACAGAGACAGGGGAACAGAGACAGGGAACAGAGACAGGGAACAGAGAGGGGAACAGAGACAGGGGGGCAGAGAACACGTGAGGCAGATAGCTGGCACAGGCGTGGGAACACTCAGTCTGCCCTATTAGTCATATTTAGAGTGTGACCTGGGTCAGAGCTGAAGTCAACGCTCTGCCGTTTCCTCTGGAGACGTCTGTAATATGTCAGTAATTAGAGGGGAGTTACAGTAAGCCGTCGCGCACTCCTACTCATTTTCAAAATCCGAACCTTCCCTTCCCTGATTCCAGCCTCCTCCTCTCCAGCACCGAGCCCAAAGCACAGCGCGCGAGCCTTCCGCGCGCTGTCAGATAGCCTTAAGCTCCTGACGTACCCTTAACATAACCTTAACCCACCCAACCGAGACAAGCGGGCGCGCATTGTTATTTTCGGAGGAGCGCAGCTTGGGCGCTGGATCGCAGTCAAGATTTGAGCGCGAGCTGCACACTGGGGGTGGCTTCGGGTTTGTGTCCTCAGGGTAACGCATTTAAGAGAACCAAACTCTACTACTCCCACACCAGGGAACAAAAAAAAAAAAAAAACAAAAGCATAAAGATTAAAAAAAAAAAAAAAAAAAAAGAAAGCTGGAGATTTACTCCGACCACAAACACTCAGAGTCTAAACCTCTTATGGGATTAAAGCCGCATGTCGCCACGGAGATACAGACGTCTGCGGTGACTGACACCCTTCAAGGGGCTCAGGCTTTTGGCCCCATGGGGGCAAAATGGAATTACAGGGGCATGTAGCTGTGCAGAGGGTCAAAGCCTTTTGTCCCAAAATAAGAGAGGTATGTGAAGGTGTGTAGAGGCATGTAAAGATGGAGGTGGGGGGAGGGGGGTTTGATGTAGGTGTGTAGAGTTTAGGCCCTAAATGTGGGTATTGGAGGCTGGGTTTGGGCGGGTGGCAGTTTTTGTAACACAGCCACCCCCGTTGGCTGTCCCTCCCTTGCTCTGTTTTCCCCCCTCCCTTCCTGTACCGCTCCGCTTTTCCTCCATTAAGTCACTTAATCCCCAGAGCTGGGCTGCAGCATGGGGGTGGGGTGCAGGCGGGGGTGGGGGGCGGTGTTTTGTAGCGGAGCGGAGCAGCCCAGCGCAGCTAAGCCGGCAGCAGAGCCTCACCGCGCGTTCACAACGACAAGCTTCACGCACCGCCACGAGCCATTGGAGGTCCAATGGAGGTCCGTGACGCGAAGCGACAGCCAGCAACACGACACCAATGCTTTAAACCTGAGGTGAAAACCGCTGAAGTTTACAATAACGTGCTAACATGCTCAACCACTCGTGGGGTAAAATCATTTTTCTACTGTCCTCTTTGGTGGACAAGCCGACGACATCAGCACAATGACATTACAAACCGCTGAAAAAGCCCACAAGCGACATGGTCTGGGAGACTTTGTTTACACTGTAGCTTGTTGGTTTAGACGCACGGTCAGGCCAGCAGACCCACAGTGACTGAAGGACGGGGGACAGGGCCGTGAGAGTGCTCTGCATCGCCGAGGCCACGGCACTGGAGCGGCTCCAGGTTCCAGCCCACCGCTGCCATGGGGGATGAGTTAAGGTGGAACAGAGGGAGGGGCAGAATGAGAGGCAGCGGGAGGAACGGGGAGGTGTAGAGGGAGAAACAGAAGCAGAAATTGAGAGAGGAACAGGGAGGAAAGGGGGATAGGCAGAAGAAGGAGAAACAGAGGGAGGAACACGGAGGTCTGAGGGCAGCGTGCTCCAGGGCTCTGTGAGCTGCAGGCAGGGTTAACCCCCCTGCCCTCTCCCCACCCATGGCCTCTCGCCACTCCCTCTGTCAGCCTGCCAGAGCTGCACGCTCTTCTCCACTGGAGGGCAAAACTCTGGCAGAGTCTGGATGCCTGTGCACCAGCTGAAAATAAGCGCTTTATGGCAGGACATGGATTTATCTTTTCAGGCCCTAGGCCATAAGCTCCGGCTGGCTGCTGGTGAGCACTCACACGCACTCACCCAATGGTGAAAACGCAGCGAGCGATTTCTACCGTGTGATAAAAAAACCCTAAATCTCCACCAAGCACCTCAAAGTGCTTAACACCTGGATTATGTCATATTATTCCTCTTGTGGTCTTTGACAGAGACGCCTGCAGGAAGTGTACTGTGTTTTGGCATTTGCTGTGTGATGTGAGAGGGCTGGTTCAGTGGGCATGAGACCCAAAGCACCATGTCGGTTGACACGGCTGAAATTGATCGTGCTCCCAGACCCATTCTAATGATTCCGTTCACTCTCTCTGGAGCATTCTGGCAGATTCCAGAACATTCCATCACATTCCAGAGCATTCTGGAGAATTCCAGAGCATTCCAGGCCAGAATGATGAATGGCTGAGAGTTCCAGCCAGGCTTTCATGATGCAAGCGCATTCATTGCCCTTTGATCACTGAGAAAAAAATAACGCACTTTGATGTCGATCAAAAATTTTGACTGTGAGTGCGTGTATAGAGTGTCAGTATACCTCTCTCGAGTGACATCACAATGTAAAATATGGATGTCGTAAGAAGGGAAGAGACACACTGAAGTCAGGAACCTCACTATGCACTGTGGCCAAAAGAAGAATATGACATGCATCTTTAGGCTTTTTACATTGGCAGAAACGGGCTGTAATGTCTCACATTTCATGGAAGATGTAAAACACGCCCAGCGAAAAGAAAAGAGAGTTTTTTTTGTAGTGTAAACAGAACAGGACAAGATTTTTCAAGGGCCCATCGGAGGCAGAGAATCCATGAATGATACCCCACACTAAGCAGAGTAGCGACACACAATTTCTTTGGCTCCATTATAGCCTCCTGCACACACGTCTCATTAAACTGGCCCCTCACTCAAACACCCAGTGAAACATCTCCCGGCAGTGTAAACGTTGTAGAAAATGCTAATTAATAATGTCAATGTCACAAGAGCCACATACCAAGCAGCTAATTTCCGCCAGTGTAAAAGAGCCCTTTATTTGCCTCTCGCTCGCTCTCACTCTCCCGATCTCACTCTTTCAGGATCCAAGGCAAATTCAAATACACTTCACTGGCATTGCCATGGCCACACGTTGGCAGAGGAAAGCCAAAGCAATCCTTCACATAAAATACAAATCTACAAGTGTTGACCATACTCTCTCAATAGCCTATATTATACATGTCATACATATTCAGCTCCTCTTAACTGTGTCTTTCTGTCTGTTTCACTCCATTCAAATTCAATGTGCTTTACTAGAAGGACACAGCAAAGCAATTTTGCCCAGGCAGCTGTGCAGAACATTTAAAACAACAAAAATAACCTGCATTTAAAAAGGCTTAATGAATACATAGAGCCCCCTGCCCCCAGAGACACACAAATACACAAAAACGCTCATGACAAATTCCACACACACACACACACACACACACACACACACACAACCATGCATATACACACACACACACACACACACACACACACACACACACACACACACACAACCATGCATACAGACGATACTCACCACCATGGCCCCGCAGGTCCGTAGTACCCTCCAAACAAAGGCAGGCTTGACATCAGGAGAGGAACCCCCCACGCCAGGACATGGTATGGTCTGGAACAGAGGTAGAACAATGCGTGGTGTGAGAGGGGATTGGTCAATATGTGTCATGAGAGGGGTGAGACAAAACCCTCTGAGAGGGAGAGGTCAGGCTAGTGAAGCCATGGAGTCCCTCTAATGAGAGTGGCTGTCATTTGCCTACCTGCAGAAACAGCGACTCTGTGCCTGCCCCAGTAAACCCAATTACACTTGCCCTCGACTTAGAGGTGCTTTATTTACGCCACACAAGGGAACTTCTGGTGAAGTGTTGAATACAACAGTGCATAAATTGATCACCCAAAAGACATTAAAATATTTACCTCCAAACTCACAGATATGGCCACAAACATTTAATATAGCAAGCTCATCAAGCAGTGCAGCTGAAATAAAAGATCCCTACCATAAATAAAGTCTTATAAAATAATTAAGAGCAGAAGATGACATGAACCCAGGCAGAAGCAGATAGGGTGCTTCATTCTGACCCCTTGCCTTACACTTTAACAATTTCACAGGGGTGTTAATCTCCAGCCCTGGATGCCTGCAGGATTTTGTGGTTTCCTTTCAAACTGCTGCCATTTTAGGCCTCTGAAAGAAGCTCCATGGCTTCTTCAGCCCATCAGTCAGTGATACCACAGCCCTCCAGGACTGGTCCAGACCTCTGGTTTAAAATATACGGTTGAAACACCACGAGATAGGAGGTACTGCAGGAAAAGAGAGGCTGCGAGGTGTGACCGAAGCCGGCACTGTCCCACACGCCAAGATAACCGAAGTGCATCCCCTGAGGTCACGGTTCAGATCAAAGACGGGCACCGCTTATCAGCGGAGGGCCTGAACTAAAGCAGAGGCCCGCGCCTAAACGGTGGCGAACGGTGAAAACGTGCCGCTCCTGCAAAAGCAGAAGTCTGACCCTGTCGATAGAGGGTTTGCTGTGAACAGAGGGTTTGGGTGCTGCTCTAGGATCAGATCTTGCCTTAAAGCTCATCATTGATGAGGTCAGGATATGAATCAAGTGAAAACTGATCCCAGATTAGCTAATGCCCTCCCACTCACACAGCCAAGGGCCACAATGTGGTAGAATATGTACAGTGGTGAATAGATGTGGAGTAGGAGTGCTAATATAGGATTAGTTTTTACCGTTAAGCTCATCATAGATAAAATTAGGATGTGGACAAGGGACACCTGACCCCAGATCAGCCATGAGAGGCCTCATAAAAAGGGGCCATGAGTTTCCAGGTGCCATTCTTTGGTTAAGTAAATAATGGCTGCGCTTAGAGTGGGAGAGCGCTTGGAGGGCACAGGGTCATCTCTCTCACAGGCCCCTCCGGCGTTACGGCTCTGTCCGCAGGCTGAGCGCAGGAGGGGGAGAAACGGGGGGCCGGGGTGGGGGGGGGGGGGCGTGCTTCAGCATGCGTCCTGGGTTTCTCCTCCCGCTCCTCCTGAAGGTGTTAGAGCGTGAGCCGCGATGTTCCCAGGAGAAATTATCTGCAGCTACTGACGCGTCTCGTCTCCATTTTTTTTTTTTCCCTTCCTGAAACCAGCGATTCCGCTGGAGAGAGCGCGAAAGCCTTACAGCAAGAGGGGGAGAGAGAGAGAGAGAGAGAGAGAGCGAGTGATGACACAAGCAGGAGAGAGAGAGAGAGCGTTCTCTGCCTCGCACACACCATTACACCCAGGTAACGAACAGCCTCCACCTCCCTCCCTGTGCCATTCTACCTAAAACACTCGCACACACGCACACACACACTCACTTCCCCATCTCACAGACATTCATATATGTATCAACACGTGCATGTATTCACTCACGCCAACACACACATACTCAAAAAACATATAAAGGCACACAAACACACCCAGACAGACCTACAAACGTACACACACACAGGCAGACATATACACACACACGGAACAAAGACAAGGTTCCATTTAGACACGGCCGTCTGCGCAAGCTCCGCTGCAGTCATCTGGAGCACAGCTTTAAGGAGGAGAAGGACTCAGCCTCTGGACCCAGCTCTAGAACTTAAAGACATGAGCAAAGTGAGACGCGGGGCCGCAGATTCTAAATCTCCTCCCGCGCTCAGATATGTTTAGTCTTACCGAAAAATTCACAGCAAACGCTAATGCGATTCAGGCACAGGGATGACTCTGCTCACATGTGAGAGGATGGAACGTGAGAGTCAGGGAGTTTCGGAAAGCATGGGGAGGCCGAAGCAGGAAATACAGGGATGTGGGGAGGCTGTCATGTTTAATGCAGGCTCATAATGCCCGATGCTACAGACTGCTTATTTTATGCACACGCACACATAGATGCACGGATACATTTGCACACATACGCAGTCACACATATAAACACGAACACATATATGTATGCATGCACGCAACACATGCATACAAACATACACACACATTCACAAACACACATGAAAACACATAGACTGCATGCACGTACACGAGTGCACAAACACACATACACAATTGACCCTTCATTTTTCATGCATGTTTGCTTGCGCACGCACACACATGCACACACAGTCCCATCTCAATTTCCTTGTATTTCAGTGACATCTCCAAGCTGGACAGTCCCCTTCACCAAGGGCTCCACCATGTTGTGCACTCTGCTACAGCAGGGAAACTCCGGCTACCCACAGAGCGTTCTGGAGCCCTTCCTTCCACCCCTGTTTCACACCCCAGATTGAGAGCGCTCTCCCAGAGCAGACTCAAACACGCCAGCATACCCTGATGATGCCACAGAGTCACTTCCACTTCTGCTCCTTACAACTGCTTTATTTCTGTCCAGCCCTAACTACAGGAAGGAGAATGAATATACATACGTTTCTTTGTGTGTGGGAGTGTGTGTGTGAGTGTGTACCTGTGTGCACGCATGCACACACACACACACACACACACACACAGGCACACACAGACAACCACTGTTGTGTCATTACTCATTTTATTATATGATGTTTCACATGTTCCTTGCAAGGCTTTGTCAGCACAAAAGCAAAACTTATCAGGCCGATAAAGCACTTTGAATTCGAATCTGAAATTTGAGAGGGACAGAGGATGACGAGGCAGGCCGGAATGAGACAGACTGAGAGAGCACAGTGGAGGGAAAAAACAGAGCGGGATGAGAGAGACAGAAAGAAATGGAGAGAGAGAGAGAGAGAGCGAAAGGAAGGAAGCACGAGGTGAAATGGAGCAGGGGAGCAGACCTCCAGTGGGCCCCAGCGGAGGGACATGGCAGAGTGCCAAGAAAGGAGATGAGGAGAGAGACGGTAAGAAGGGAGGGAGGGAGGGAGGGAGGGAAGGGGAGGGGAAGAGCCCAAAAAAAAAGAACAAAAAGATTTAAACCACACTGAGCAGCAGGTCAATGCTTCATTCATGCAAGGTACATTCCTCCAGTGCCCTCTGCCCCACAGATCCCCAACTCCCTGGGGACAGTGTGGACTCAGCTCAGTGCTCAATGGGCCATGGCATCCATCAGCAGGGCTAAGGTGCACTTTTGTAGTCTGAGTTTGGAAAGGCTATGGCACTTGTGCCTCGAACACCCCTCCTCCTCCTCTTCTCTCCTCTCACCTCTCCACTTGGTTTTTTGTAATTTGCTTTCAGTTTCTTTAGTAGAGTTGGGTTTGTGGTGTGCAGGTCTTGGTTTCTGGTTTGGGTTTGCAGTATGAATTGTTCCGGTGTCTGAAATGGTCTGTGGTGAGTGCAGTAGGGTCCCAATAAAGGTGGACTGTAACTAAAACTCCCTCCTACCCTTTTCTCCGATCATGTCCTCTCTCAGACAGACAGCTGTCTCTTGTCACACGCCCCACACACAGCGGCAAAAATTGATTTGCAATCAGCTGATCGTGGCAGCCTAGTCGCCACTTTATTGACCTTCTGTCCGTCACTGGACTACGCCGCAGTAGCAGAACCTCACGAGATGCAACATCTTTCTGAAACGTTCAAGCAAGAAACCTTCATGGAAAATAATCTCTTCATTTTCATCCAATTTCAGAAGTATTTTTCTTAATTGAGATTCCTGGCAGCAACACAGCTCAGGTGCCAGATTGTTGTCACCGAGATTTGAGGGATTTTTCTGGTTAATTTGTTAGAATTCGAAAGATTTATCGTCATACTTTATGGCTCATAAACAAACTTAAATCGTTCACAAAGAAAGCTGATCATTTACTGAAAAAAGACATCACAAGGAAAAAAAGATTGAGAAACATTTAACAACCCTGAGTCACTTTATAAACGAAGGTGACTTGAGATAAGCAGCTCAAACGCGCACATACAAAAGTGATGTATCTCAGGATGTGTCTTCAAAGGTCGCCACACAGAGACCTCGAGGCCTTTCACACGCGATTCTCTTTCATGTTTTCACTTAATTTGGGCAAGACACACGTTTGGAGAGCTTCTGTTCTCTATAGGCATGGGTGCACGCCTCCAGTGGTGCTTGTTGTAGCGCTGGTGTGCTTAATTGAAGTCACTGATTGGGTAAAGAGTTGGCGAGCCTCATTTTTTCAAGGCGTAAACCGAAACCACAAAAGCCTGGCCATGCACCGTTGCTACAGGCCCGGGAGTGCCGATACACTCCCCTGTCATAAGGGAACCAGCACAGAGCTGGCGGAGTCACGGGAATCAGCGGAGTAGGAGTCAGCGGAGCTACAGCGGAAGGAGAGGTGGGAGTGAGAAATAAACAGAGAGACGGGGGGGAAGAGTGGGGCGGGGGCTGGTCAGGGTGGGGGTGTGGGGGGCTCAGCCTTCGGCCCGCCCTGTCGTGTCCTCCTGGCCCGTCCTTGTAAATACAGAAATTAGCAGCTGCCAGAGCTTCCTCGCACTCAGAGCGGCGCGAGAGGCAGGGGCTGTCAGGAAATCGATGCGGCCCACGCTCTGTGGAGGAGATGACGAGGTCCGGAGCGGAACGGCGGCTTAATGAGGCACAGCCGTGCGCGGGCCGGCTTCCCTCTCCCCCTCCGTCTCTCCCTCTCTCAGTCTCCCTCCCTTTGTCTCTCCCTCTTTACTGCTCTCCCTCCCTGTCCCTTTCTTTCTCTCTCCCTCCCTTTGTCTCTTCCTCTTTACCCATTTTTCCCCCCTCTCTCTCATATCTATTTCTCTTTGTCTCTATCCATCTCTTTACCTCCATCCCCAACATTCTCTCTGCAATCTCTGCTTCTCCCTCACTCTCTCCTCTCCTTTCTCACCTTTCCTCTCCCTCTCTCTCTCTCTCTCAATCACTCCTACCTCCTTTTCATCTCTCGCTTTTCCTTCTTCCAGCTTCTCCCTCTCGGTCCCTCCCCCCGTGCCCTCTCTCTGACGCTGAGGGCAGCGCGGAGGAGCCTGACTGGCAGCCTAACCGCAGGGCCTAAGTGGGCCACACACACACACACACACACACACACACATACACACAGGGCCATGGCGGGCTGGATACATGGGAGAAGTAGGGAAATTTCAATGTACCACACAGCTGGGAAACCCTGACAGCACCACAACCCTTTCTGTCACAAAATGCAAAACAAGCCTTTGTTTGTACAACTTCCTGTGTATTTGGAGCAGAACAGGGAAACCAGTCAAGTGAGACAAACGGCTTATAAGGTTAACAGTAAGGTCACACATCTAAGTTATAATAGCAGGGCTGTAGAAATCAGCTCAAAAGGCGTAAATGTGACTATATTCTCAAACACCGGCACCAAAAACAAAAGGTTTGTAAAGTAATCTGAGGTAATCTGGGGTAATCACTACCTTGTCTTGTTAGTTAACTAGTTATATTGACAGTTGTTGGTGTGACAGTCTGCAGGTCAGATGCTGACAGCGTCTGCAGCATAATTTAAAAAGGCCTGAAAAACCTCAGCTTTGGTACATCTACAATTCTCTAATAATTCTCAAGAACTGAAGTCATGGAAGGCCCAGTAAGAGGCGGTTTCATTTTTCCCAGAGGAGCATGTCCATTCCAAAGCTGTGTGTAGTGTGTAAACTCAGGGTTTTTTTTAAAACTGCGCCATGGTAACCTCCGAAGGGATAACGGCTCGGCGATTGGGAGGGGGCACTGTATCCGCGCTTTGCACCGCGCTTATCTGCAGCTTAGCGTGACTGGCTGCAGCGTATCAGCTGGCCTGGATCTCCGCCGGCGCTTCCAGCGCAGCCTGTTTATCGTGTCATCTGCCCGGAGAGCGGGTGACGGCCTCGGAGGCGGGGACCTGTTTTCTGTTAGCGCCCACCGGGGCGCGGCTAGCGTGGCATGGCGTGGCGTGGCGTGGTAAGCCGTGGGCGCCTGGGAGGAGAGAGGCATTACAGCGAGATGGCAATCTAACCAGACGCCGGACCTCAGATAGCTCTGCTTCCTGTAGCTTCTCTTTCTGTTCCACTCCTGTTTTAAAAGCCAAGTGCCGTCTTCCGCCTCCATCATCCAGTGGGGGAGTCAATGTGCCGTCACTGCATGGCGATTTATTTTTAATTCTATTCGTTTTTTTTTTCCTGTGATCGTGGCCGATGATAAGCTTGGCAGCTTATCACAGATGCTCTGAAGTAAATGTGAAGTAAAATGAAAGCAAATACTGTGTAGAGGTATGTGTGTGTGTGTTTTTATACAGTTTTATACATTTACATGCATGTGTATGTTGAAACAAGTGTATGCATATACAGTAGATGTGCTGTGTATGTGTGTGTCTAATGCTTCATGTTCATGGGTGTATTTGTATGTGTGTGTGTGTGTGTGTGTGTGCGTGCGCACTGTGGGTGTGTGCTCTCTCTGTGACTGTGTGTGTATCAATACTTCTCCTCCAGTGGAGAGCAGTATGGATTAGATAACGGTCTGCTCCACTCGCCGCTCTCTGAGGAAGATCGATCGCGCGTCAGCCCTCGGCCCCAGTTCCATCACCCACAGCGGCCCGTCTGCGCAGCCCGCAGCCCCTCCTGTGCAGACGCATCGTCGCGGAAACCCAGACGGTCTCAAGACACTCTCGCCTTACCTTACTAAGTAGCGCTTAGTAGCGCACATGTAGCGGCGATCGCAACGTCAGTTCAGATGCTCTGGGGGGATCAGTTTGCGGAAGTGTGACGTGTTCAACGCACGTCACGTCTCCTCTCACCATTCGACCGCCTCCCGGGGTCTAACGGTTTGTCTGAATCACCGCTTCCTGCCAGAGACCAGCTTCACTGAGTCAGAGTGTGATCGATTAGGTCCTGAAAAGAGCTCTGAAACTGTGTTGCTTTTGTTTTGAAAGGTAAATGAACCTGGCACCTAAGGCTACTCTCACAGAGGCTGACTGGCAATGTGTGAAATCCTCTTACGCGTCTTACACGTTAACACCTCTGGAAACTGGCGCTCCTCGAGGGCCTCTGGGAGGCTCATACCCCTGCTCATGGAGCAGCCTTCAGTCCTGCGACATGGTGTTCGAATGCCAGCAATGCCATTTCATTATAATTAATTAAACCATTTGTTTAAACAGGTCAGTCCCACTAAGACCCAAAATCTCTTTTACAAGAGACGCCTGGCAGAGGAGGCAGCAGCACATCAAACAATAGATGATATAAAACCATGAAATAAAAAATAGTATCGCCCTCTAAGAGCGCCCTCTCCTGGCCTCCCAGAGAGAACTGAGCACATGTTGACTTTGTGCTCCTCTGACGGCACAGGCAGTATGTCACTGGTGACGCATCAGCAAGGGGATAAGTGGTGAGTTTGACAATACAAATCAGAAGAAGCCACGCGATTGGCTGGCCCTGCAAAGTGGCTGTTAAATGAGCTTCGGATGAGAGACAAAAAGACACTCTGCATTAAATGGAAACAAGAGGTACATCCGCTCTACCAAAGCATACCTTTATAAAAAACTACAACCCCCAGCGTTTATGTCTCAGCAAAATGACTGACGAGTTGCTCGTTTTGAGGAAGCCACTGATGAGGGCAATTTGCATAGCTAGTGTCTCACATGGTTTCTATTTATACCTCTGACAGGGAACCCCATTCCTACGGGGGAAACCAGAAACCATATCGGTTTCCGTATTCTGTTTCCACTAATTACCTTGGGCTGGCTCAGTTACCTTTGTACACCAATGCCATTTCACTTGCAGACAAGGTAACAAAAATCTTGTGTAAATTCATAGATGATATTTATACCTACAAGAACCGTGTTTAGGTGTCAGTAATGTGCTTATCTATAAATGTGAGCTAAAATGAGACTGATTAAGGAGACAGGAAGAGGGCGACAGGAGTGGAGTTTGAGAGAGATGGAGGGAGTGACTCAGAACGTTGGACAGAGAGAGAAAAAGAGGGAGGCAGGAAGGGGGAGATGGAATGAGACAGATGCAAAGGAGAGGGAGCAGAGAAAATCTAAATGATGGAGAGTTCAGCGGGCTAAGGGGCGTCTCATTTCCAGGTTTTTGCTCCAGTTTTCCTTCACTGTGCGCTTGCTGAGGAGACGAGGGGACAGCCCTTCCCCTCCCAGGTGCTGTGCTGATGTTGCTACGCTGGGGGGGCGGGGCCCGTCTGATCTCACTGTCCTCACCATGCCCCCCTCTTGCAGCTAACTAGTGCAGCACATAGACCATACACACACTCAAACTTACCAAACACACACACACACCTATCACACACATACCATCTACTTTTACATCCTAAAACTTAGCACAAACTCACACAAACTCTCTCTCACATGCACAAACTCTCAATCTTACTCTTTCACACACACTTACCATCCAAACTAGCGCATAAACACTTACCACACACACGCACAAGGCAGCATCGAGCTCCTTCATGGGGAAATTTATCTTGGACCTCACGATTTCCTGCTCTCTCCCATGTGTTTTAAGTCTATTCCCATACCATAACTTACGTCAGCATGTGCTTGAAAGCGTGTATGCACATGTGAGTGTATGGGTGTGTGAACTTTCATGTGTTGCTTTTTATGTGCGCATCTTTACACCTGCATGTAATATATATATGTGTGTGTGTGTGTGTGTGTGTGTGTGTGTGTGTGTGTGTGTGTGTGTGTGTGTGTGTGTGCATGCACGCATGTACATGGTGTGTGTGAGCGTGTGTGTGTGCTTGCATGCACGTATATGGCATGGTGTGTTTATCTTTAATGAATGTGTGTGTGCGCATGCATGTGCATACCAGGGTGTGTTTACCAGGCGCGCGCACGCATGCACACACACACACACGCACAGACCGGCACATACACACACACACCATGCCCGCTGGGTGCCCTGGGCACAGCAGAGACAGCTGCAATTGGATCTGCTCCCAGCGCCATCATTACTCACAATGCCCACCATTTATCATTCATCATCTCCGAAGAGTCATGCAAAACTCTGTGACTCTGTTTTCCCCCTCCCCAACTAACGCTACCGACCGCAGAGCCCCCACCACTGTGTCTGTGTCCCGGCCTGAGACTGGTCCCCCAGCCCTACCTGATTAAGACCCACTGAGTGCAGGAGGGGGAAGGGAGGTGCAGGCTTGTGGATACAGAGATAGCGGAGCTCGATAAAGGCTGCGATCGGTGACAGTGGAGGAGAATGCAGCAGGAGCGCCCTCTATGGACCCACATTCATAACTGCAGGTTCACTGCCTGAGGACTCTTCTACTCGTCTGCTCGTACAGACACCATAAAAGGGGAGACACACATCAACACACAGAGTACTGCGATGGAGGGGGTGGGGTGACATTTCATGAGCCCAAAAATCAGTGAATCAACCATGTGATATCAAAAGCTTGTTGATCAAATACTCATGTTTGCTGTCTCGAGCAAAGCTTTTTGTTTCGTTAAATTACATTACTGATTGCCTACTTATGGAAAGTCCAACTTATAATGGGGTTCATGAAACCTCACTCTCCCTCACACACTCACTCACTCACACACACACATCAAGCGAAAGCACTCACACACACACTCACAAACACTCAGATCAAGCGAAAGCACTCTCTCTCACACACACACACAAACACACACACACACTCAGATCAAGCGAAAGCACTAACACACAGGCACACTCACGCACATGCACCTGCACACGAGTTAGAGTTAGTATGCTCCTCTGGGCTTAGAGACCAACACCACATTAAATTAAAAAGGTAGAGAGGGAGGGAGAGAGAGAGGAGGGAAATTGAGCTTCTTGGCTCAGAGACGAGCACCGCCAAAGATTTAGAGATTTAGCACGTTAGCAGCACCAGAGCTTCCGGCTCAAAGAAAAGCACCATTTTAGAGTTAAAGCATTAGCACGTTAGCAGCAGAGCTTTCGGGGCTCCTTTCGGGGTCCTCCACCACCCCCCACCCTCCTCACCCGCTCCACTAACTACCAGAAACAAGAGACTCCTCTCTGAAGGGGAGAGTAGCAGAGGAGGTCGGCCAGCTTTGTGAGCGCAGACAAAAGCCAGCCTCCCGGAACAAAAGGGGCCTCCGGCAACATGAGCAAATTAGCACTGACACGCATTGTGCTCCAGCTGAAACGCCGAGACGGGCGAAACAGCACCCGCCGTTAGTGCGCTGCGTTCACGCCTCACGCCCCTCTCCTCCCCCTTTCTTCAGACATGCCAAAATACAACCGCCCCAACACACACACACACACACACACCCCATCCCTGCCTGCAACCAAAAGCAATTAAAAGCCTCGTAAGCACCGGGCCGTTGTTTTTCTTTACAACTCCCAGAGCAGGCCATCGATAAAAGAAGGCGCTGCTGAATTATACGCCCATTATATTGTTTGTTTTATCGCAAATCAATACTTGGCTACTTTGGGAGCTTCTGGAGACAGCCGTGGGAGGCCTAGCCCCCTGACGCCTGAAGGCTCCATGGAGATTCTCTCTCATCCCCTGGTTACCAGTTTACTTCTGAAGGTGACAGGAATATTATTGACTTTCAACACTTAGTACATATCCTTTAGTCCTCAGAGTACTGTGGCCATTCGGTCAAATTAAGCAGCTTTGAAAATGCTTTTTTTTTTGGTGTTTTTTTTCCATTCAGGCTAGTTCTCCCAAGTCTTTCCTATCATTCACTTATTTTTATATTGGTATCTTCAAAAAGAGAAACAAATGTATTTCAATAATATTGATGTACAACTCAAAGCCTTTCTATAACACACAGCGTTTTGTAGAAACATGACATTTGTAGAAACAAATCGTTTTAATTGCCGCATTGAGTGATTAAAAATGTTAGTCACACCCCGCAAAAGTGAGTGGGTTTATCACTCTGAACTGCACTGCTTTCACTGGGGTCCTACTGGAGAAACACAAGTCTGGGCCATGCGGTACCCTGATAAGACTACAATCAAGCCTTCTTTACAACCTGTTGGCGGTTTTTAATGAGAGAACAGATTTTGGCGGGAGGGGGTGGGGGGGAATGCTTCATCTATTCGCCAGCACATTCAGAAGGCAAAACAAGCATGCACCATGGCAACGGGCGGATACTGTCCTCAGATGACCGAGGAGGGGAATAGGGAAAAAAAAGGCGATTATAGGATCCTTTTTCCTTTCAAGCCAGTTTTTTTAATCTTTATTTTTATTTGGGGATGACAACAGCAACAGGCAAGGTTCCTGTTTTTCTGAACGTGGCCAGAGGTGCCCCCCCTCCAGAAAACCCTCTCTGACCCCCTGTCCCGCCTGTCTGACCCACCCAGAGACAAACATGCCCCTTAGACCTCACTACGTGTTCTTTGTCATTAGCGCTGGCGGTACAGCTTAGTGTAGCGTAGCATAGTGTAGCAGGACGCAGGGTTAACTCAAAGGCGACTGCATGAGAGACCCTTATAATTAGCGCAGGCGATATGGCTTAGTGTAGCATAGCGGTGCACAGGGTTAACTGCTGAGGGGCTCTCAGCGGAGCTGTCATGAGGCGCTCTGCTCGCGCTCACAGCCTTTGGCCAGGCCGTCACGAGCCACCGACCCCCTGCTGGGGTGTCTAAGGGCAGGCTGGGACGTGCCAGGCATCTGCACCGAGCAGTCACTGATCCGGCTAACTCTCACCCGATAGTGCATGTGTGTGTTTCCCTCTATCAACCTACGTATCTCATTCTCTCCCTTCCTTTCTCACCCTTTCCCCTTTCTCTCTCTCCCTCTCTGTCTCTTTCCCTCCATTACTCTCCCTCTAACCCTCTCTCCCTCTCCATCTCTCTCCCTCTCATGTCTGTGCTGAATCTGAGTGTTGCGGTCATGAGGACACCTACAATTACCTCTGACTGGACAATTAGAGCGGCTCAGAGATTAAAGTGCTCAAAGCCAGGGCCCTAACCGGAGATCACTGCGCTCACTTACCGCGCGACTGACAGGTAGGATGTGCGAGCCGCGCGCGCTCTACTGGGGCTCTCAGTAAGCACGAGTGCCACCGCTGAAACAACTCCGCCGCCTGACAAACGCTTTAGCTTCCCCTTCTCCACACGAGAGAAAAAAATCATGAGCCCTAAAAGTCAACTGATTTAATCCAGTTTCACAAGAACATACACGGTTATCAAAATGCAATGCACTCACAATGTTATGGGAAGACATTTCTACCCCTCTCTCAACAGTTTTGTCAATACTTATACGTAGAGCCTGTATTTTATTTGATTTTTGATTTATTTTCACTAAACAGAATGATCATCAATTCTCTACTTGTCTTTTATTTTCTTTTAATTGTTTTGCTTTTCCTATATCTGCTGGAAGCACTGTAGGCTGCTCTCTGTATGATGAGGTGTCATACAAATAAATAATAACTGATCAATGTATTAAATGAAAACATTACAGGGCCCTGCTCTGAGTGAAAAGATAGAAAAGGAGTGAGAGAGGAATATAAACCTGCTGAACTGAGCTAAACAACAAGAAACTGCAACATCACAATTTCTTCACCGCTATAATTTTCTGTAGCTCTCTAAACGAGCTGCAAGATCAGTGCTCATACACAAAAACGCAATGCTCGGTACAACACAGAACTGCATGGGAGAGATCAGAGAAAGAGGGAAAGAGATCAGAGAAGCATGAAAAGTTAAGTGAAAGAGGGGGACAGAGGGAACAGAAAACACGGGGAAAGGGCAGGGTGAAAGAGTAAAAGTGATAGAGAGGAACTGAAGGGGAAAAGAAGGAAAAGAAGGGGAGTGGGACCAGAGAGAGAGATAAAACTGAGTGAAAGTGAAAGAGGGGACACAGAGGAGAGTGAAAGAAAGGAGTGAGCACAGTGAAAGCGGGAAAAGACAGTGATGAATTCCTCCAGAAAAGAGAAGCCGTTCTGGCTGCTGCCCAGGAGAGGGTCTGGCGGGGGGCACAGCAGGGCTCTCGCTGCCCACTCAGGAATCTCCGCCAGCGGGCAGCTAAGGATGGCAGCCGCCCTGAAGAAAGCAGTGACTGGATGGGTGCACACATGCGCACACACACACGCACACACACAAGCTGGCACAGGGGAAAGCCCACACTGAAGGCCCGGGGGCACAGGGGGCCGGGAGTGGGGGCATGGAGGCTGGTACCATGCCGTTCACTTCAACGCCCCCTCGCCCGCCCCCTGATCCCACAAAGGAGTCCAATGGCTTGCAGTGCTGCCAGAGGCCTTTCTCTCTCTCTCTCTCTCTCTTCCCTGCATCCTCTCTCTCTATCTGTTCAACCTTTCTCTCACACAAAGAGTGACAATGCATGTTCTCTGTTTGCCTCACGCTGAATTGAATAGCTGCCAGCAAGGGTTTTTCTGTCTTTATTAAACGCTATACACAGGGACAGCATATGTGTGTGTGTGTGTGTGAGCGTGCGTGCGTGTGTGAGTGACAGCACACGAGTGTATGTTTCACTGCGTGGGTCTATACATGTCTGTGTGTGTTTGTGTATGTGTGTGTGTGCGTGTGTGTGTGTTTCCGAGACTGAAGAGAGACCGAAAGTGAGACTGCATTTGAGTGTGTGTTTGACTGTGTGGGAGTATCATTCAGTGTGTGTTTGTGTGGGTATGTTCATAAATGTGTGTTCATGAGTGACAGAGAGCGACGGTTTGCGTGTAGTTATACACTGAATAACAACCCCAGATTAGAGGCTTATCTGTGGGAAGAATTGTAACGATGAAGACTACAGGGAATCCCACAGCAGCTGATGCAATACTCAGACACTGAGCTGAATTCTGTTTATTTCAGAACCAAACCAAGTTTTAAAATGTGCAGTAAAACTGCCACTGAACCAGCTCTGGTCTTTATATTGGTGCTACTGGACAGCACGACACAGCAACCATCAAAGCACTTAGAAATCAACACTTGGAGGCTAAAAAAAAGAGAATAAGTTAGGCTTTTCACCGTTTTATGAGCAAAGCAAAGCTCAAGCAAAAAAGGGCTTCTCTAAGACAATCTTTTGAAAAGAGCTGGACAGAAACACCAGCACAAACACAAATATATGCAATTCAAATATATGCAAATACGAAAAATACTTAAACAACCTTCAGTACATAGACACACTATGTATCATAGTATATACACTCAACTGTCATGGTGCATAACATCAAAAGCCCCTTGGCACAAGACCTCACAATACAAAAATTCATTCACTCTCTCACACACTCACTCACTCACTCACTCACTCACACACACACACACACACACACACACACACACACACACACACACACACACACACACACACACTCACTCACTCACTCACTCACTCACTCACACTCACTCACTCACTCACTCACTCACTCACTCACACACACACACACAGCCACTCCCCCCGAACACACCAACTCATCCTGCTCACTCGAGCCTTGCAGGGCAGACCCCCACAACCGCCTAACGCGATCCTCACAAAACATAATCATAACAATATGAAAATAAAACCAATACAAATTCTGCCAGTCCCTCATAGTCCACACAATGCACAATTTTCTTATTGGTCCCAAACCGTTCATAAAGCAGGGAGGAAACCTGCTGTACAAGCAATACAAGGCAAAGAAGAAAGAAAAAAAAACAGCAAAAAAAAAAAAAAAAACACAGGCACGATCATCATTATCTGACAGTATGAGGAACGGGCCTGTCTCCTGCCTCCAGGGCTGTTTGAAATTCAGCGTGTATCCCCCCACCGATTCTTAAAGGCCAGGGAATAAAGAGGGGTTTTTTTTCCAGGGCTTTTCGGAAGAGCTCGTGTTGCTGGGGCTGGCTGGGGATAAAGGTGAGCTCGCATCAGGCCGAGCATGCTGGCAGCTGGCTGTAACGGTTTCCAGTGGGTGGCATATGCAAAACTATCACAACTGTTACTGAACCAGGCGCTAACATTGGATGTTTTTTATTTTCAATTTTTACTGCACAGTGGGAAGGTGCGGTTTCCACTCTGCAACCAAACACACCCAGGGAGAGATCTCTAATGAGGCGTCTCCCTATGACGTAATCATCCATCAGGGAATATGGGAGTCTTTTTTTGGGGGCATTTCCCCTCCTAAACTGAACTTTCCGGTCCCAATGCAGCAACTAAGGATGGAGAGGCCGATCACATGACTTCCTCTGACTCACATGATTTTTTTTTTGCAGTCCACATACGTCACCAATCACATACTGCTTATGTCATCAGAGGAACACAAAGTCAGCATATACTCAGCTCATTCTCTTGCAGCCAGTGGCCAGTAGTGGCCACAAGAGAGCAATGAGACTGATGAAGCTTACACGGAGCACATCAGGTCTAAGCTGCTTTCTAACTGAGCTATTGTGCACAGCTAAGCTAAGCTGGCTGCTAACTGAGCTATCAGCCACGGAGAGGCTAAGCTCCAGGTAGCCACCTGAACAAGCAGACGAAGGCAAGCAGAACGAAGCCTGTGTCCACAGGGCTGTTACAATCTCAACAACGGGATTTTGAGCTCACCATGCGGGGCGGGGGCAGGACCGTTCATTCCTGGCCAATGCATTTGAGCTTATTTTCGGTCAAGGGCAGGCCAGATAGGTTCTGGTCCAAGCAACATGCACAAGCATAGCTCAGGAGAGAGAGAGAGAGACAGAGAGAGGGTATAAGCTGTCCAGTAAGCGCTCTCCCTGGCAGCACTGTCTGTTTATCGTTGACTAACGTTCACTACGGGATATTTTCCTTTCCCTTTGTAAACAGGCCGCCTCTTCCACCTGCGGTGCCCACACCAGATTTTTTTTTTTTTTTTTTTGAGGGGTTTCGGGGAGGAGTGGGGGAGGAAGACAAATAAACAGTGTTTGACTGTTAGCTTTTCGAAGTACAAACTTTCGAGGCCAAAATATTTACGCTACAAACGGAATGTTCTGCATCGTCCGCTGAATCCCCTGCTGCAGGAATGTCCTGTGTACACATTCCTGACCGCGACTGATCCTGGCACTGAGAGAGTCAGAGCAGCAGCATCCCCTGAAGAAACCTTCACTTCATCTTGCATTTACCGCCTCCAGCAAGCGCAGCACTGCAGTATGACGGCAAGGGAACTCTAGAGGTTTCGGGTTCGATTCAAAGGTAGGGCACTGTGGTCGGTTCTACCCCAGAGCAAGAGTATTTAACCTGGATATCCAAAGAAGATATTCAGTTGTACAAACGTATTGCATGTTCAAAGAATAAGTTCAAAGGAAGATCGTGTAAACAAGTCACTGTGGACATGAGCATCTGCGTAATGCTTACATCAAAATGGCACACAAAGCTTTCATTAAGGCAAATCAAATCCTCTCTCTTTGAGCCTTTTGCAAAGCATGACCTCACCCAGGGCAGTGCACCCTGACCTTTACTCCTTCACCCATGAGAGGAACCCCTAACCTGCACCAGAGCCCTATCCCACGTTGCTGAAGCGTTCACATCTAGGAATTTAGTAGATGCACCCGTTAACCTCTACGTCACAAGCGTGCTGAGTATCTCTGTATCTGTCTCAGTACCACACAGAGCAGCAGGCAGCATCCACACAAGGGACAATAGGCAGTAATGTGACTGCAGCTCTGCAGCTCCCTCAGACAGCGCTCTGTCCCACTCTGTCCCACTCAGCCCCGCTCAGACCGGCCCAGCCTGGCAGGGGTCCACACTCCACAAAGGCCAACTGATGCCATCTGCCTGTGAACCCAGTGCCAGGTTTCTGAGGGGCACGGCCATCTCCAGCGCCTGGCGGGAATGCAATCCGCCACTCCCCCCAACCCCCCGCACCGACGCCGGTGGCCCCCCAGCAGCCACGGCCACAGGCGTGCAGCTTGTGTGTTTCGGCAGTGCCGGAGACAGAGAGGAGGGGGAGAGAAACGCCCACCTGCTTTCGATTAACCGCGGCCTCCGTGCCTAATGTTGCAGCAAATCCCTTACAAACACGGCCAGCGCCGCACGTTTTTGTTTGTGCTTTTTCAGGAAGCTGAAATCGCTGAACTGAGGCGACGGGGTAAATCACTAACATACACAAAAACACATGTGGGTGCGCACACACACATGCGCACACACAAGCCCGCAGATGCACATACACACAAACAGACACACACACCGTGAGCAAACAGCAAAATAACTACCAATGACAACAGTGACTACTGTGCTTATATATGCCCAGGTTTCTAGTTACCAATCACATAATACCTATGTCATCGGAGGAACAAAAGTCAGCATATACTCTGTGTGTGAGCCATGGCAGGTAAGTGATCACCTGAACTGGATTAGACTTATTATTTTAACTGGCTTACCCCCTTATCATTCTTTCCCTTTCTATGTAAAATCTGATTTATTTTTCAGAGATAGCAACAAGGTGGTAAGTGTTTGCTCGTATTTTGCATTTTGAATGAAGTTTGTTTCTGTCATTTCAGTAAGGCTCAATGGTCTTCACACAAAAAGTTATAAGCTACATTTTAATTAGATTCCATCATTTATTCGAAAACTTATGAGCAACAAGCTTCTTTGAGTGACAGGACCTTAAAAGCCCAGCTGTTACGCTGCACACAACACTACAAAATTACCAGAGGATTAAAATACTCATTGAAAAAAGTTTTTTTTTTTCAGAAAAAAAAATTAATTTACATTTTTTTTAGAGAATGTTCTTAATTAAGACTTCACTGCCTCAGGGAAAGCAGAGGAGGAGGGGCACGAAGAGAGAGAGAGAGTGGAAAAGGATGTGAGAGAAGGAGTAAGAGAAGGAGCATGGAAGGGAGGTGAGGGAAGGTCAAGAAAGAGGGAGAATGAGACTGAGAGGGAGAGCAGGAGGGAGGGAATAAGAGGAAAAGATGGAGGGAGTGAAAGACGGGGAGAAACAGAAGATGCGGATGGAAGAATACATAATCACAGACCTGCAGGGGGCAGGGCACAAACACACACACACAGGCATGCAAGCATGCATGCAAACACACCACATGCACGCTCACAGACACACACACACACACACCACACGCACGCTCATAAACACGCACACACACTCACGCACACACCACATGCACGCTCACGCACACACACACACACCACATGCACGCTCACAGACACAGACACACACACCACACGCACGCTCATAAACACGCACACACACTGATGCTCACAAACACGCTAACACATACACGCTCACGCACACACACACACCACATGCACGCTCACACACACACACACACCACATGCACGCTCATAAACATGCACACACACTGATGCTCACAAACACGCTAACACATGCACGCTCACGCACACACACACACCACATGCACGCTCACGCACACACACACACCACATGCACGCTCACAAACACAGACACACACACCACACGCACGCTCACAGACACAGACACACACCACACGCACGCTCATAAACACGCACACACACTGATGCTCACAAACACGCTAACCCATGCACCATGCACACACATGCACACACACACACCACATGCACGCTCACAGACACAGACACACACCACACGCACGCTCATAAACATGCACACACACTGATGCTCACAAACACGCTAACACATGCACGCTCATGCACACACACACACACACCACATGCACGCTCACGCACACACACACACCACATGCACGCTCACGCATACTGCCAAATGACAAAAAGATGCTCATCAAGAGGGGATTGTTTCCAGGTTTGGTATGACAGCCTTCTGCACTTTATTGGTATAGACTAATGTATTTTTGCCTATATTCTAACTGATTGAATATGTGGTCCACACTGCTTATGATATGTATACTTTTGCCTCCAGCCCAGGGACTAAAGATGAAAACTAGCTCATAGCTATATCTGGCACAATATATTTAATGAGCACTGTCTCTGTTAAATAAGCAAATAAATAAATAATTAAACAAATAAACACGCGCACGCACACGCGCCCACACACGAATGAACAAACTCTCCAGGTCACACATATGCATATACAAACATGCACCCGCAGTACACACACAAACACCAGCCAGCCTCAGCACAGATATAGGTAACCAACACCAAGCCATTTAAAAAACATTAATTGATCATTCCCAGTTAGACTTGCGTTCGGTTGAAAGGCAGAGCTACAACAAATCAGTCCCCCAAACACTGCCCCATAGGAAAGTATTTACTGCTCCAGGCTCTGTCACAGAAAGTTCCAGGCCTGTTGCATGCAAACCCACTGGTGACATCCCGAGATGATTGCCAGTCATTCGTGCAGAGCGCCTCATGGAGAACACGTGTGCATGACATGTAATGGGGTGAGATGTCAGCTTTCCCTAAACAATGAAGATGAATGACCTTGCGACAACTCTTTGAAGACCATTCATACCATTGTTCCCCGCGATTTAAAAATAAAGTTGAAACGGACGTCCAGGAAACCAGACAGATTTATGTGTTGGGAATGTTTACCCTCAACTTTCCAGGAACCAAACACCGTCAGATGGGCGCTCACCTGCCCACACTAATGACCTGATCAGCATCTGTGTCTACAAAGGCAGCGTTATGCAACCTAAAGCTACACTAACAAAAAAACAAGGTCATGTGCTTTAGCGGAAACAAGGGGCAACCGACTCGGCCAGTCAGCTTCCCTCTCCTGAAAATGAAAGCCAACATGGGGGGCAAAACTGAGGAAGGGAAGCGAGGGAATAACAATGACTACTCCTGAGAGTTCCGTTTGTTTTGATACTGTAGGAGAAAATGGGGCCATAATTCTGAGAGAGAGAGGGGGGGGAGGAAGAGGGAGAGGGAGAGGGAGAATGAGAGAGAGAAATGTACAGCTATAGCGAAACGGTGGAATTAATGTGCGGCGCGAGTTAGGCTCTGCAAACACACACCCAGGCAATTTGCTGTGACATTAAACGGAGGTTTTGAAATAGCGGTCGGCGGAGCTGAGACAATCCGAGCTCTGGAGCACCGGGGGCCTTATCTGCACACCCCGCGCGTGCCGAGAAACGCTCTTTCCCTTTTCAATTAACGCCGAGCCACACACGTTTCTGCAGGCACTCCGTGAAGAGCGTAAACAGGAACTACAGTCCGCGTGTCGCTGTGTGTGTGTGTGTGTGTGTGTGTGTGTGTGCGCTCCCGTGTGCGCGTGTGTGTGTGGAGGAAACAAACAGATAGCAATGTGTTCCCTCTACTCTGATGATCACACAAATAATGTGTGTGTGTGTGTTTATGTGTTTACATGTCTGTGCGCATGTTGTGTTTTTTCTTGTATGCACGTTTGTTCTTGTGTGCCTCAGTCTATCTCTATTACACACACAAACACACAGTCTAAATTTCAGGCTTACACACAGGAGACACACATACACGGTCTCTCACACATACACATGCATGCACACTCACCCAAACACACACCCCTGCATCCTGCTTCTGAGTTTCCCATACAGGATCAGTGAGAAACTGGGCCATCACTGGGAGAGTGGGGGGAGAGCAGCGAATGAGACATTAACTATTAGCAGCAAGCCATTAGCGTCACAGTAGCCCAGCCTAAGCCTCACAAACACACAGGACAGAAACCAGCGTAGAGTGCTTTGCACGGTGGTGTGCTAGCTGGGCCAGCAGAGGCCTGGCAGATAAGGGCCCACACAGGGAGAGAGGTCAGGCTGAGCGCTGGGCTGGGCCAGGGCCGCGTCCTTGGGTAAACTGCCCTGATTAATCACAGAGCCGAGCGCTCTCATCCACACAGCCAGAGACAGAGGCAGGGAGGGAGGTCAGCCAGACCTTGCACAAACACACTGTTTACTGCACAAGAGAGATCGCCCACGCATGCAATCACACATAAACATACATACTCACTTATACCCATGCACGCATACGTGCACAAAAAAAGTATCTGTGCACACACACACACACACTCACAACACACAAACATACTCACACCCTGTGAGGGGTTCTTGGGACACTTACATCTCATAGTGATCAGTCCTCATCTCCTTGACCAGGTTGAGGTAAAGGTTGAGTGTGATGAGACAGACCCAGGCCAAGGCACTCCAGTCTGTGTGGGAACAGAGAGACAGAAATCAGACCACTACTAGCACACACATGCACGCACGCACACACACTCACACACCTCTCACTGCCAGCACACACACACACACACACACACACACACACACACACCCCTCACTGCCAGCACACATACACACACACACACACACCTCTCACTGCCAGCACACACACACACACACACACACCTCTCATTGTCAGCACACACCTCTCACTATCTGAACAGACTTGCACACAGACACACACCTCTCACTGTCAGCACACACACACACACACACACACACACACACACACACACACACACACTCACTCGCACACACACACTCACTGTCAGAACACAAACACACACACACCTCACTGTGAGAGCGCACGCGCATACGCACACACACACACACACCCTCATTGTCTGTACACAATAAAACAAACACATCCATGCACACACCCACACACTCACCTCCCATTGTTAGCACACAATAAAGCAAACACACATACACAGAGACACACACGTCTCTCACCGTCAGCTCACACACACACACCTCCCTCTGTCAGCACACAATAAAGCAAACCCAGGATCACATGGGAATACAGCACCCGAACACCCTTAGCATTATCTGGCAGAACATGGCTATCTGTGCGCCGGTTTTAATATCGCACCGCCGAATGTTTGCTTAAAGAGATCTGGAAATGTCAGACCAGGGAAAGATGATAGAACTCGGCATCCGCAAAGCCAACAGATCTGAGACTTGGGCTGAATATCCTTGCCTGGCTTTGATTGGTCTGGTGATCTGAGGTTAGCTGTAAATACGCTGCCCATGCAGGTGTGTGTGCGTGCACGCGTCCACTGTTCTGTGCGTATGACTGAGAGAATGCATGTGATTACTGTAAACGCCTTTCTCAAAGTAACAACTGCCTTTATGCATGTATGTGTATGTATGTAGGTGTGTGAACGTGCACGCTTCTGTGTGGTTGCGTGTGTGCACATGCTGGTGTGTCTGTGTGTGTGTATGTGCGAGTGAGTGAATGAGTGTGTGTGTCCGTGTGTGTGTGTGTGTGTGTGTGCGCATGTGTGCCTGTGCACATGTGAGCCTGTGTGTGTGTGTGTGCACGCGTGTGTGCCTGTGCGCCTGTGTGTGTGCGCCTGTGTGCCTGTGTGCGTGCCTGTGTGTGCACGCGTGTGTGCCTGTGCACCTGTGTGTGTGCCTGTGCGCCTGTGTGTGTGCGCCTGTGTGCCTGTGTGTGTGCCTGTGTGTGTGTGTGTGCGTGCTTGTGCCCGTGGGTGTGAGTGTGTAAGGGGGTAATCTGAACTTGCTTGCCGGCAATGGGAGCTCTGAAAGCCAGGGAGCCATTTGCTGAATTATTCAGCAGCGACTGATTGGTCTCAAAGATCGCTCTCCTGCAATCGCTCGATATGCCGAGGTCAGAGGACGCAGGAGCCTCCATGCTGCCTCATCTCACGACCCTGCAGCGCTCGGCCTCCGACTTCAAAAACAGGAAGTGAATGACCCTATCCAGGGGCTGTGTGAGATCTCACTGGACACACCCATAGTGGGCGGCGGGCTGGCTCCCCATGCTCTCCTTCTCCTTAGCTGAGCATGTTGGAATAACAAGTCCTTTTCCGTTACCGAACCCCCTCCCTCTAACCCCACGCACAACAGACAGACACCGCCTGAGTTTCTCCACACGGACACCAAGTCTGGCCCTGCTGGCCAAGCTCAGACAACAAAGAGTGTCCTCCAAAACCACTGAGGATTTCCAGACGTATTATTAAACTGAATGAGGTTTTAAGAGTACAGCAAGAAAACTAAGCGCCGTGTGAGAGATAAGCAGAGAAAATAAAATAAGATTAACAGGACTTTTGTAAAGGACGAAGGGAGAGGGGGAGTCTGACAAAGTCATGCTGGGACATCACAGAGAGCGGCGGGGGTTGTCAGACCTGAGCTCACCTCCGCTGAGTCACATGCATCCGCTGACATCATCTCGGAACATTAACGAGTGCTTACTCTACCCGGCAACAGTGCAGTATAACAGAACCGGGCCTGTAACTCAGAGGTTGTAGGTTCAGTTTCCAGGTGCATCTGTATGAAAGGTCTGAATGCTTAAAAAAAAAAAAAAAAAAAAAAAAAAAAAATGTAAACTGTTCCAGTTGCTCGGAATAAGAGCATTTAAATAACTGCTTCCCCTTTTCCTACCCAAACTGATGTTCTATCATTGCCACTGAGAGACAGACTTGGGAGGAGGAAGCAAAGTCACCATACATGACCAATTCACACAACTTGCAGGTGCCAGAAGTAGCTGCTAAAGGCAATAAAAGAAATCTTTATACATAATACTTTGACTGAAATATAAATTTTTGGACCTTGATCACTGTGCAAACACCTTTTCAAACTATAGGATGACATATGGAAAATTCAGCATGTGACATTATTGACTCATGACAGGCCTGTAAGTAAAATAGGTTCACACTTTAGGGGCCCTTGAACTGACCACAATCATGGAGACTTGCTATTATGAACTGAATGGCCCCTTTTCGGAGAGCGGACAACAAATTAAAAATGTTTTTGTTTGCTCTTCTGGGTTAAGCACTGTCACAGCAGTGAGCGTGTTCGGCTGATCCTCGGAAAAGACGCAGTGTTCTGACGATGCGCCGGCGATGTTGTTGCCGGATCCACGCCGCCCGCACCTCGCCGTGAAAACAAAGAAGCTGAAGGGAACATCTGGTGCTGAAAACGAGTGGCTGTGGAGTACGGCTGGGCCACCTGTCACCTCCGAAGAGCTTTTTAAAAACAGCGTTTTGTTCCAGCAGGGTCCTTAACAGCTTAATGAAGCCTGAGAGAGACTTGGCAGAAGCTTGAGCTCAGGGCAGAGGGGCCAATCAGACGAGAGCAGCGCTTCTGCACCTTATCTGGGTCCACTTCCAGCACGCCCCCCCCCCTCCAAAAACAGTCCCGTTCCTCTCTCCTGCCATCCAAGACACTAATAACCCAGCACGGCGTTACACTGTCTCTACTCCGCTCACTAATAACCCAGCACGGCGTTACACTGTCTCTCCTCCACTCACTAATAACCCAGCACGGCGTTACACTATCTCTACTCCGCTCAATAATAACCCAGCACGGCGTTACACTGTCTCTACTCGGCTCACTAATAACCCAGCACGGCGTGACAGTGTCTCTACTCTGCTCCCTAATAACCCAGCACGGCGTTACACTGACTCTACTCCGCTCACTAATAACCCAGCATGGCGTTACACTGACTCTACTCGGCTCACTAATAACCCAGCACGGCGTGAGTGTCTCTACTCTGCTCACTAATAACCCTGCATGGCGTTACACTGACTCTACTCCGCTCACTAATAGCCCAGCATGGCGTTACACTGACTCTCCTCCGCCTGGAGACGTTCATGCGCTTGGACAGGAGAGGCCGGTTTGACCACGATCACTCAAAAATTCAGAGTAACTGAGATACGCCCACTGCTTTAAATACACACCCGTTTCTTGCTTTCAACAACTTGCCTTCCCAGATCAGGAAATGACTGTGTGTTTGCCTGTAGCACTCCGGAGCAGAATTAATTAAGCCACAAAAATGCAATGGATCTTTCGATAAAATGAAACTCTATACTATCAAGTGTATGTGCAGTCTACAAAATTGACTGGATTTACGAAAAAAAAGTTTTTGACCGTGGACTTTAGAGACATTCTGGCATGCGTCCCAACACGTTGTGGTATAAGCAACTCCCTGAGGGCACTGGCTTGGTTTTGAAATTTGAGGGGGTTTGTTTCTCTACCTCTTCTTGCCTCCACCACCTCAAAAACAGTTCTATCACTCATCATTCTCAGTCTTCTATCTTGCAGATATGAAGACTAACCAAAATCTACAAATAACCCAACAGAACTGACTCTAATTCTCTCTTGAATATTACATTACATTATTGTCATTTAGCTGGCACTTTCATCCAAAGCGACTTACAGTTGATCAGGCTAGCCAGGGGCCAATCCCCCTGAGGGCAATGTGGGGTTGTGGGCCTTGCTCAAAGGCCCAACAGCAATGGTATGTGCGCTGTGGCTAGACTGGGGTTTGAACCACCAACCTCAGGGGTCCCAGTCAAGCACCTCAGCAACTAGACTACAGACTGCCCCATGAATAACCCTACCTGGCTCCAGCCCTATGAATAAAGACCCAAACACAGGTTTACACTATACTAACCCGACAAAAGACTCACACTCACACTCCCTTCCTGCCTAATAGCCCAATCGAGACATACACAGAATGCAGTCTACTGCAACGTCTAGGGGACAGGGCTTACAACAATGAGGTTAGGGGTCCAATTCCCAGGGGCACTGCCATTGTGCTCTCATCCAAGACACTTAACCTAAATTGCCTCAGTAAAACATCCAGCTGTGTAAGTGGATCGTTTCCATTAACAAAAAAAAAAATGTAGCTGTGTATGTTGCTCAGAATGAGAGAATCTGCTTAATGCCTGAATGTAAATCCAAATGACAGGAGATAGACTGACACTAAAACAGTCTGAAGAAGAAAAAAAAAAAAAAAAAAGAGTTGTGCTATGGCTGACAGAGAGTGCTACCTTCAATTGAACTGGGAGTGTTTTAAATCCAAGCTGCTTACTGTCTTGTGTGCAACTACAGTTAATGGGTTTTGGGATGGTGGGGGAGGTGGGGTGTGGAGGTGACAGGGTCAGGGGCCGAGCATGGGGCGGGGCTGTACGGCACGTGTCAGTGGGGCGGGGGGGGACGTGTGGACTGAAATGGGCAGCTGATATCATTCCCCCCACCCAGTTCTCTGGGGATGACATCATGGCTGCTTTTGGAAGGGCGCTCAGAATCGACCGTTTCAATCAGGATGAAGAGAGCCTTTGTGTGAGAGCCGCGAGGCCTCGCCGGGCACCATCATTGATCCAACCTGATTGAGCTACAGCTATTTTCGGAAGTTAGCTCCGTCAGCACTCTCTCCCTCTCTCTCTCTCTTACTGCCTCAATTTTCCACTTCTTGTTTATGTGTTCTAAAATCATGCATTTTCCCACTCTATAATAATACAGTAACGTGCATGATGGTTAGTGTACACACATATAATAATATAATAATAAATTATATCGCATTAAGACTATAATAATCCAGCACAAGTTCATTACTCTACTTTCATTAGGTCAACACAATGAGTAACATTTGACATGGCAACATTAAGATTGCTGGGGTTATCAGTCATCCATTTGAGGTATGATGGATAATTATAAAAGGAGTTTATTACAGTGCGGTAATTTCCTCACACACAGCTGTTCTCTTTTGCGCTGTGACACGGCTCTCACCAGTCTGAGAAATTACACACTATCATATTATGTGTCTCTGACCCACAAGCTGACTGCCAGAACCGAATATAAAGAAATAAAAAAACTGGAATGAACTGGGGAAGGACATCTCTTTCTCTCTTAGAAATTAAGTGAGGATGCGCTCGTTCCTTCCCACAAACCCTTCAGCATGGAACCGTGTGATTTGCAAGTTCAAATTATTCAATACAAAAACAAGACATAACAATTGGTAATATAAACTTGTATCCAGACAATAATTTGTTTTTTGGTTTTAAAATTTGATTACCATGCATTTTAATCAAATGATTTTTCTTGTAACAACAGTACATTCTTTTTTTTTAAGACATAAAATTCTTATCTCATCTGCTGATGATTTTGCTTATTCAAAAATATATTCCTAAATTCTCATTTTTGTAAGCCTCAATTTTCAGTGTTAATAACCAATACATCATCTGCAGACTTTACATGGGATATGAATTATAATGTTATGGCAGGGTTAGTTGAGCTCTCTCTGAACTGGTCAAAAGAGGACAAGGTGTTTGTCCTAATAAAAAGTGTCGAAGGGGCTATGATTTGTCAATGTCCAGTTCCAGAAAAGGTTCATTTTCTATATTTTTTTACTATGTGTGAGTTATTAAAGTTGAAACTCTAATTATTATTTTCATCATCAACGTCTTTGAGAAAAAGTAAAAGGGCAAACGTTGTACTGACCACAAACATGTACATTATATTTATTTAATTATTTGCTTATTTGATAGGGACAGATACATTTGAACGTAGATCATTGTCAACAACATCCAACGCAACGTATCACAACATTTATAGCATGTGCTTCTTTCCGATGCTTGTCCCTAGATACCAAGCGGATACTTCAATAGAAACACCACAGGTGCACACTTTAATGATTGGTAAAACGCTATTCATCAACCAGTCCTGTGTTTTTTTTTGTTCGACTGGGTGCTTTTACGGCAAATGCTTATGATGCGTTCGGTGTGCGTTAACGTGCTGCGGCTGGAGACGGGCCCTGGTTTGCGGCCGTGATGGATGTGAAATGCGGGTATGTGCCTGAGTGACGATGACACACTACGGGGGGGAGGGGGCCAGCAGAGCCCCACGGCGGGGCGGCGTAGCGTGTTTATACGCTAAAAAGGGCTGCGATGCCGTCACTTTGGGAGAGGCAGGAAGTGTGTGTGTGTGTGTGGGGGGGGGGGGGTGTGTGTGACAAGATCTCTCTATGACTCGCTCAATCTCACACGAGGGCCAGAGAGCGTCGGCGCGGGGGGACGAGGGAGCACCCGCTGACAGATAGTGAGCGGCGGGGTGGGCGAGCGAGGGGGAGAGAGCAGGAAATGAAATCGCTCTATTTTCAAGGACAAAGTGCAGATGCTGGAGAGAGAGAGAGAGGGGGAGGGAGGGATGGAGGGATGAAGGGAGGGGAAGACGGAAGGACAGAGAGGGACAGAGATCAAGAGGATAGAGGGAGCGATGGAGAGGAGGAGAGAGAAAGGAAGAGAAAGCCTGAGAAAAGAGAGGAAGAGAGAAGGACAGAGGGGGCCAAACTGATGTGATAGAGGGAGAGAGGGGTGAGGGAGAGATAGAGGGAGAGAGAGAGAGAGAGAGCGAGAGAGGGGTGAGGGAAAGAGAGGGAGAGAGGGGTGAGGGAGATAGAGAGAGATAGAGGGAGAGAGAGAGAGAGAGGGGTGAGGGAGAGATAGAGATAGAGGGAGAGAGAGAGAGAGAGGGGTGAGGGAGAGATAGAGGGAGAGAGGGGTGAGGGAGAGATAGAGGGAGAGAGAGGGAGAGAGGGGTGAGGGAGAGAGAGAGATAGAGGGAGAGAGGGGTGAGGGAGAGACAGAGGGAGAGAGGGGTGAGGGGTGAGGGAGAGATAGAGGGAGACAGAGAGAGATAGATGGAGGGAGAGAGGGGTGAGGGAGAGAGAGAGAGATAGAGGGAGAGAGGGGTGAGGGAGAGATAGAGGGAGAGAGAGGGAGAGAGGGGTGAGGGAGATAGAGAGAGATAGAGAGATAGATGGAGGGAGAGAGGGGTGAGGGAGAGATAGAGGAGAGAGAGGGAGAGAGGGTGAGGGAGAGAGAGAGATAGAGGGAGAGAGGGGTGAGGGAGATAGAGGGAGATAGAGGGAGAGAGGGGTGAGGGAGAGAGAGAGATAGATGGAGAGAGAGAAGGACAGAGGGGGCCAAACTGATGTGATAGAGGGAGAGAGGGAGGAAGAGAGAGGGGGGGGAGGGAGAGAGGGAGAGATCGAGGGAAAGAGGGGTGAGGGAGAGAGAGAGAGATAGATGGAGAGAGAGAAGGAGAGAGGAGTGAGGGAGAGAGAGATAGAGGGAGAAAGAGGGAGAGGGGGGTGAGGGAGAGATAGGGAGAGAGAGGGAGAGAGGGGTGAGGGAGAGATAGAGTGAGACAGAGAGAGATAGAGGGAGAGAGGGGTGAGGGAGAGATAGAGGGAGACAGAGAGAGATAGATGGAGGGAGAGAGGGGTGAGGGAGAGATAGAGTGAGACAGAGAGCAATAGAGGGAGAGAGGATGAGGGAGAGATAGAGGGAGACAGAGGGAGATAGACGGAGGGAGAGAGGGGTGAGGGAGAGATAGAGGGAGACAGAGAGAGATAGACGGAGGGAGAGAGGGGTGAGGGAGAGATAGAGGGGGACACAGAGAGATAGAGGGAGAGAGAGGGAGAGAGGGGTGAAGGAGAGATAGAGAGAGAGAGAGAGGGGTGAGGGAGAGATAGAGGGGGACAGAGAGAGATAGAGGGAGAGAGGGGTGAGGGAGAGATAGAGGGAGACAGAGAGAGATAGACGGAGGGAGAGAGGGGTGAGGAGGGTGAGGAGGCAGGCCCTGCCATCCATCAGTGCTGAAGCTGTCACTGCTCTCCCCTCACTGCGCTGCACGCTCTGACAGCCAGCCTCTCCAGCCCTGTCAGTCTGAGCGCCCGCCACTCTGCTTTACCCACGATGCCCCTCTGCACGAGCCTCACACACATACATACATACACACAGGCTCACACACACACACACACAGACACACACACATACATACATACACACACACACACACACACAGACAAACACGCACACTCTCACAGGGTCAAACACACTTACATACACGCACTCCCATAAACACACAGACACACACACTCATTCACTCACACATACTAACAGGCTCACACACACACACAGACACACACACACACACACACACACATACATACATACACACACACACACACACAGGCTCACACACACACACACACACACACACTTATTCACTGACACATACTAACAGGCTCTCACACTCACACACACACACTAGTGCTCTGTCAGCATGGTTGACCCGCGCACGAGCTGGGCCCTGATCCAGAACGCTAGCAGAATTACTCTGACCCAGAGACTATGCATACTGGGGGGAGACACGGGACAGACTCTGGGAGAAACCACACACCTGTGACTGTCCCCAGCCCTGTCCTAAGCAGCCTGTAATACCCATTAGCACTGCCTCGCACCCCTGACTCAGAGGACACACCTTTCCCCAGCCACATGCATTATTCAGCACCTGCTCGGAAGAAACGCGCGAGAGGCATGGTAGAAGCGCGGGAGCTGGAGCGTGTCAGATTTACGCGGCTCGCCAAACGCGTTCTGACAGGCTGCGAGCCACTTCCAGGTGGGAGAAGTTGAGCGGGCCCCCGATGAGTGATTCCTGACAGCCGCCATGCTGCATTTGCCGGCCTGTGGAAATGAGAAGCAGTCATTTTCCATTTAGCGCCCGCTTCCGCCCCTAATGATGACAGGCCGAGAGAGAGACCCAGCAGCCCCGCTCTACAACACCACTGCGGCTCCGCAAACAGAGTGAGACAGACAGACAGACAGACAGAGATAGAGAGAGAGAGACTGATTCCATAAACAGTGAGGGGGAGAGAGGAAGAATGAGAAGGATACAATAAAAGAGGGACAAAAGTAATGAAAGTGAGAATGGAAATGAGGGGGATGAAGAGAGAGGGATGATGAAGGTATTGGGAGTGACAGAGAGAGGAGGATTGAGAGAAGTAAAGTGATAGAGAAAGACCGCAAACAGGGAGAGGGAAAGAGGAAAGAAAAGGGAGAGAAAATGAGGAGAGAGAGAGAGACGCCGGCGCGGTAAACACTATGATGCAACTGCGTTCCCTGCAGCTGCTGAAACTTGCGCTGTGTGTGAACCTGCTGTGACAGCGCTGAGAAACACTCCCATGACTCACCCGCCAAACCGCTCCGTCTGCAGCCTCTCCATTCCACTAACACTGTGCCACTCCACCAAACGCATAATGAAAACATTACTAATAATAATAATAATGAAGACCTGGCACTATCCAGTTTTCACAGAACGATATGCAAATAAAAGGCCTTTCACATTTCATCTACCTGTAAAATATAATTTGCTGGTAAAGCTGAATGAAAATGTGCTGTTTAATGAACACACCCTTCCATTCTCCATTATAGAACAGGCTGCTCTGCGTTCTAATCTACATGCTACAACAACAGTAGTGCAGGGCCAAGCACTTCCTTCATCTGGCTTTGCAGGAGAAATAAAATGGTATGAACGGTTAAATTTGAGCTTTGTTATCATAGTCGTTGCGACTGGCGGTGGATGGGTTAAAGATGGAGCCGTGTGACCTGGCACCTTGGCGGAAACGAGAGCCTGATAGCTATCTCGCGCAGCGCAGCAGAAGCTACAAAACCTGCCTTGCGCTAGCTAACAGCCTCCTGGAAGAAAGAAAATGACCAGGGCTCTTTTAACTCCCCCCCTCATTGAATCACACTGCTGACACAATCTCTCCCTCCGAGCGGAGATAGCTTTCGCTAACTTCATTAGTCTCCCCGCAACGGGGGCCAGAGCCGGCAGCTTGCTCTTTAATAGGCGTGACACGCCGTCCCAGCTGGTGGCCTGCAGGCCTGAACGGGGGCTGTTTACCCGCGGCTCGTCGCCCCCGGTTTCAGCGTATAAACACTGCTGTTGCATAAACCTCTGAGCTAGGGGAGGGCAGTGGGGTAGGAGGTATGGGGGTGGGGGTGAGGGCCTGTAGCTGTGCCTCTCTCTCTCTCCCTCGGTCCATTACGCCCGTGGACCCACTGACCTGTCTGTTATATTCCTGCAGGGCCAGTCTGCCAGGGTTTGGGGTTTGGGGTTTGGTTTGGCGTCTGTACAGCGAGAGGCTAGGTCCGGGTCAGGTGGAATTTTACACGGCTGTTGATTTTACATTGCATTTTATTATTCTGTTTTTCGGTCTTATTTAGTGCAGTGCCATACAGCGCTCTGTGCTACATTCCATGTGTTACAGGCAAACTACGAATAAAGATTATTATCGTTATTAACACAATGCCCTATAACCCAGATGCTGCCGAGAGGGTTTCCATGCATCGTACAGCAGGATCTGATACAGGTTCCCCCAGGCATCAGTACTGCCGTTGGGACTCTTGAGCAAAAGCACTCAACCTGAATCGCTTCTGTAAATATCCAGCTGTATAAACGGTCTGCATGTAAACAAAGAAAATGCAAGCCCAGTGAGAGGCCATGCTTTCTAAATATTATTGGTTGGTCAGTGCTGTTCTGCTCGGGCTTGGCGGACTGTCCTGTGGAGCAGTGCATGCCGGATTGTTTGGGGGTGTTGGGACGCATGCATGTTCAGCCTCTACATTTCAGATAGCACAACCGAAAACAGAAGAAACAAAGGGAGTTATCATTGTATTTTGTTTTTCAGTGCTGGCTTCCAAGCACACTATGCTATGATATAATCACTCCCTGTTGTTTACTAAGAATGCAGGTATCATTTTTAAGACTGAAAATATTTTTGTTACCTACCTGCAGTTGTTTCTGCAATGCCATCATTAAATGTAAAAATGTAGAACAACATTCTGTGTAAGAATGACCCCACTACTATGGACCCTTTGGTATGTACGACTTATAAATATAATAAATATATAAACATATATACATATAAATAATATAATATAATGTATAATGTAATACAAAAGCTGGCCTTTTATCCTTCACAGCTCAGGTGAAGAGCATCTCAACCCCGCCAACAGCAGTCTGCTCAAGGAGATGCACTTTGAACACAGAGCCCAACAACAGACACAGCCGGCAGCATCAACGCTGAACACTCAAGTATTCTTAAACCAAGCGGTTTGTTCCGCAGCCAGACCTCCAAAACAATAGATTTTCTCTCCTCTGGAGTCCCTGGGTAGTTGGACAAAACAAAAAGGAAAGAAAAAAAAAAACACTCAAATACCTTTGTGTGAATTTTTTTTCTTCCTTCCATCTTCCACTTCAGTGAGTTTTTGTTTGTACTTTATCAGGGCTGAGAAAGCATTAAATGGGCGGTGCTGATGCCTGGGACTGGGGTGGGAACACACAGCAGCTCTGGAGAGGTGGAGGGCGAGGGGAATGCAGTGCTAAGGCAGAAATCGCCCTTTCTCTGGGCAATTCCACCCCTGCCCTCACCAGACGCAGAGCAACCCCATTCCAGTGACAAAAACAAAGCTGCAGTGTTTGCACCACCATGTTCAAGCGGTTGAATTCTGATCGACAGTGTTCAAGCTACCATGTCTGAGCAATTGTGCTCAGGCAACCAGACTCAAGTGAACATATTCACGCTAGCACATTCGATTGATCACGTTCAAGCCATGGCATTCAAGCTACTACATTCCCCCCTTTTTCCAACTATGAGCTGAATTACTCGGTCCAGTGCCCTGCAGAGACATCATCAATTCTATACTGCCTTCACTGCTGGAGGAGTAAAATGTCAGCATATAATCAGTTCATGCACTTGCAAGTCCACTGCCAGCCAGCAGTGGCCGCTGCAGAGTAATGAGACTGATGACTTCAACTTAACTCCTATCATTCTCAATGCAAGGCTTTACAAATTTTGCCTTGTAATGGGGGACCTCTAGCCACAGCCAGTCAAACCCATTTGCAGGGCTGCCAGCTTCACCAAAACCATATTCAATTGACTGAAATCCAACAGCTACTTTCCTGCTGCAGCCGTGGTCCTGCGACCCCGCCTCGTTGCCGCGGAGACAGATCTCCAAGGCTGAAACTGGAGCAGACGGTGGCGGCTCTGTGTTCCGCCAGCCCCCTCCTCTTCCAGGGCTTTGGAGGACTGGGCCCTGGCTGGATGCCTCAGAAGTGCCAGGATGAAAGGAGCGTCGCTTATCTGAGGACGCGGCTCGGCGCGCATGAATGAGAATTCAATATGAAAAAGGGATCTGACGTGAAGTCGTGTCAGCTAGCTAACAGGGGGACAGCAGGCCGAAATTTCTCTACGTGTTTAGCGTTTCCACGTCGCCTTTCAATTCTTCTACTTACAGGCACAGTCCCACATGAGGCAAAGCTGAGAATCACTCTCAGACATTTTGCTCCAACATCGGTCTTAGTGTTTTTACAGTCCCAGCATCGCCTGGCCTTCACAGGCACAGACGCGGCTTCAAACAGCCCCTGAATGCATCAGAGGAAGTTACTGTCAGGAAATACTGATAATGCGACGCTTTGGAGTTGCCACAGAAAGGACCGGTGCTGACAGGGACCATGCACTCTGATTGGTGACCTTAGGTGTCTGTACCTCGCCGCACTGATCTTTACAGCTGACTGCTAGTGCGGCTGCAGAAAAGAAAAGCTGGCACGTCAACCTGCCAAATCTCACATGCACGCACGCACTCCCAAGAGCATGCACATATAGAGACACACACACACACACACACACACACACAAAACACAATCACTCCTGCAACAATGAAAGAGCAAGCTAAACAACAATGTCCTTTCAGACTCCACCGGCAGGAACTGTGAACCAACAGAAAGCTGTCAATCAACCTACAAGAAATCAATGAGGGTGGATGTTTTGCCAGACGTTCCAATAAAGACAAGTGAAACCAAGAGCCAGAACCCAGCCAACCACAGTAATGTAAACACATCAAATCCTCGATCAAAAACAGTGCCTCTGTCTAACAGCTGCAAACAACACTTGGATTAATCTAACTTGGATTAATTTAAAACACATCACATAAACAACAGCGTACCTAAAAATGCATTTTTAACGATTTCCCACACAACAATCTACAGCATTTACCCCACTCCACATCTGCAAGTGAATTACACAACTCAGAAATGCATTCCCCAATTAAAGCTCTCCACAGCCATAGCCATGCACACGCAAACACACACCCACAGACACATATGCATGCACACAAACACACACCCACAGACACACATGCATGCACGCGTGCATATGTCCACACACACGCATGAAGGCACACGCATGCACACACACACACACACACACACACACACACACACACACACACATACAGACGTTCAGGGGTCCCCCACAAACTGGTGCATCACATTCGGATGTGGAAGTGTTCCTTGAACACAAACACACACTCACACCTGTGCAATGTTCTCAGTGGTCAGTCAGCGCTACTGTATTTGCTCTAGTCCTATTTATAGCAGAGTTTATAAACACCAAGGCTGCCAGTACAGTTTAATGTCCCTGCAAGCCTTATTCCAGCACTGTCTTTGTGCTGTTTGCACTAAAGTAAACTCCACACACCCCTGCCCACCTTGTGCCTCTAGTTCATTGACCTTTTCCTGCAAATTCTTTGAGTTGGAACAGGAAAGGCTTAAGGAGAGAGTTTGTTTTTAAATGTGCAGCCAGTTTAGGTCTTGGCAGCGAGATGTGTGGAGTCTTAAGCCAATCGATAGCTGAAAATGTACACTTATGGGTTGAAACACACCAAATACTGCAGAGGTGTTCAGTGCCATGGCACAGGATAAATGGAAAACTATTCTGCCCAACTGTGTGCCTTTATACACCTTGCATTGTCCACTACCCTGCACCCTGCAGTGTACACTATGATGGGTACTCTGGGTCCTGCAGTGTAGACTACACTGGGCAATGAAGTCAACACTATAGTGTATTATTATGGGCACTGTGGAGTTCACACTTGTATGGGCCTGAATTAAAGATTTGCACACATATGCCTTGTGAGGGACAGGGTTTTTCCCAGACTTCATTCTCCAGCTACTGTATTTCCCCATGCCAATAATGCCCTCATAGTTCTGTAGGCAGTCTGGATCAGAATTAGACAGCTGTGTGGGTGGGGCCGTTTCTCTCCTGAGTGATGTCACCATGCGGCAAACTCACCAAAGTAAGTGAGCCACCAGGCCTGGAAGTTACACAGCGCTCCCGGTGAATGGTCCTCCCCCTGGCACACACAGACAGACAGATGGACAGAGAGAAGAAGGAAGAAGCAATGAGTCAAAAATGGCTGGTGAATTGCATTTTGTGAAGAAAGTGCCCCGGCTGCCATTTTGAGATGGCCACCAAGTTTATTCAGATAACTACACTGTCTGGACTTTGCTTGGCCATGACTCAGAAGCAAAATTTTGTAGGAATGCAAGTCAAGTGATAGCTTAAATCATTTGTGGAAGCACGGAGAGTAACATTAAAATTATGAAAAATATGTTTGCTACATGTAAGCTTTGGCTGTTCTGCTATTAAGAAAATAATGAAATAGCGGTACTGTATCGGAGTGCTCTGGCTAGGGAGCTGTGCTTGAAATTTTGAGGCTGCAGGTTCAGTTCCCAGGTGGGTGCATTTCCGTCATACCCTTGAGCAAGCTACTTATCCTGAGTTGTTTCAGTAAATATCCACTTGTGTAAACAGCCTGTATATTAACAAAACAGCAGATGCTCTCAACCACAGTGATTACACTGCTGATAAGAGTGTCGGCTAAATTCCTAAATGTAAAATATAATGAACAATTAAGGCAATATTTGTTGAATGGGGAAAAAGGGCTCCCTGTTTGAATTCATTTTAGTGAGGGAGGGGACTGATTGGAACAGGGCTATCTGCAACCACAGGGACACCCAGGTGAGAAAAATGCCTGTGGGTCTAATAGGTTTCTATCCACACCTTCATATTTTTAACCTATTCTCATTTCAGTCCCAGCCAGGCACACACTACACAATATTCAGACTGTAAAATCAGGGATCGATTAAAGTCCATTTTTCCTGTGATTTACTGACATCTACTCACTGCCCCTCTCAGACTTCACGAGAAGCAAAAAATTGAAACCAGAAAAAATAAATTTTGATATAATCCGATGAAAGACCGGATCGGAGGGCTTGCAAACGCATCACAGAGCATCTTGTGTTTTGATCGCGTCAGGGCGGACAATCTTGAGATTTCATCTCGGTCACTTGCAACAGCTAGAATCCTTGTTAAAATCATGCAGCGCGATCCCAGCAGGCCAGGGGAGGGGAGGGTAGGCGGCAGTGTGAGAGCCAATGAGATCGAGGCATGCAAGACTCACCATGACATACGCGATGCTGTCGAAGAAGGCCGCCACAGTCAGGCTGAGGATCATTTTCTGCGGGTAGAGAGATACAGAGAGTCAGGGGGAGGACAGAGTTAAGCCTAGAACAGCCCCCCCCCCATCCCCCCCGCCAACTCAGTATGACGGGAGGAAACACCCTGCAGCGAACACAGAGCATAATTAAGTCTCTATATTCAATTAACATAAGAAATAGGGCAATTCAGTTCTGGATGCAACTTAAAAAGAGAGATAATCTCACTTGCCTCACTTGCACTGCCTTGTACTTGAGAGGCTGAAGCTCACTGCTTAACGCTTTCTGTGCCACAGTAATTATAAGCATACGTGTTTGCACATGCACACACACACAAACGCAGATATGAAGGGACCTAAAAACCTATGCTGTGACAACCATATGGAAAAGAATGGACATTATGTATATGCAAATACAGGTTGAGCATTCCTAATCCGAAAATCCAAAATGCTACAAAATCCAAAACTCTTTGAGCGCCGAAATTCCACACCTGACCAATGCAACTTACAACCATCTGTACACATATTTGTACACATAAAAATTACACTTGGTTGTATGCATGCAGCCGTTAGCGCTAGATAGTGACCGCCAGCATTGTGTACATCTTCTACATGTTACATGTGTAGCTACTTGTACATGCCATGCTGACATATGTCCAACTTATGTCCATTTTGAGATACAATCGGATAATTTGAAAAAACCCAAAATCCAAAACACTTCTGGTCCCAGGCATTTGGATAAGGGATACACAACCTGCAAATGAAAAAGAATGAACTATTGGATATGCAAATATATGTACAAAGGGCATGACTATCCCATTGACCTGTTATACAAGCAACATCTTTCAACCCCTTCAGGCCAGTTAATCAAGTTTTGATTGATGGCCCCATGGGGTCGAAAGACTTCAAAGTTGCATAACTGAAAAATTCACTGTTGCAATCAGTCTGCCTCAGAAAATGTTGCATCTGAAACCTGGGCGTGACTCAAAGAGCTGCTGGGACAAAATAAGTTCAGTTCATGAACCTGCAGGCACTGGGCCAGCCAAGGGAGGGCGCTAGAGAGTGATGAGACTGAGCTGCACTTCTTTACAATATGCTTTAAAAATACAGGATGTGAGTAACACATGGATACCGTGCCAATTTATGAGTTTCCGCATCTTTGTAAGGAACAACATGTTCCGCCCGCTAAACCTGAAGGGACTTATCAGCATTCGCACCTCATTCATACCCGAAATACTGCGGAAACCAGAGTCTGATCAAACTTTTAATTTAGCAGGAAGAATTTAAACTTTTTGGCTGTTTACAACATCTACTCCATGAGTCACTGGCATTTATTTTCCTTCATTTTCATACTTTTTGACATGAGAGTTGGTCTTTAATGTGAAATCCATGGCATGGCAAAATTGCAGCTGAAACAAATAAACTAAATTAATTCAAGGAAAGGGGGTAAAAAAAAGAACCTATGCACACATCAATAAGAGAAGAGGAATTTCAGTTGACCAAGGTTTATCATGTTTACCTTTAGAGAAGGTATCACAGACAGATGGGAACACAGAGAAAGAGAAAGAAAGATAAAGAGAGAGAGACAGGATGAGTTAGGTATTGCTGGAAAGTCTTCATAAAGATCAGGACTGCTTTGTAAAAAGTTGACTGTTCTCAGCACCTCAGAGCCACAGCCAGAGAGAGGCATGGAGCAGGCAATGGGGAGAAACAGCCAACAGCCATGGGAAAGGTGGGGAGAGATGGGGGAAACTCACTGAAACCACCCCGCCTGCGGGATTGGTACTCTCCTTATACCCATACACACTGGCCTGACTGGTAAGAGAGGTTGGGTTCACAACAGAGCACTGTGTTCAGCCACGGAATCATCCAGGCATTCCGGGAATGCAAAAGGCCTATGGTCCTCCTGATGCAATCCCACAATCCTCAGGCTGGCCTTCAGGACCTGGGCCAGAAACACGGGGGGGCAATGAATATTAATGCTGAAAGCTGGGGAGGGGTACAGGGGTGCAGGATGGGAGGGGTAGCAGGACAAAAGGGACCACAAGAGGACGAACTTAAGTGACATTTCAAAGCGCAAAGCAACACACAACAGAAGAAAGGGTTGAACACAGCTGAACAGGCCTGTGGCGCGAGCGTGGTGCTAACAATCTCCCTGCTTATGCTTCCTTCTCACAGATGGGCGAGGCCTCATTCTTTCTGGTTTAGGTTGCCCAACCACACAACACATTAAAAAAAAAAAATTTTACGGTTCTTATGTCGGTGACAGCTTTTTTCATCTCTACTTCTTTTTTGCCTTCAACAAATAAGACCTCTTTTACTGTCCTTCTGTTTATTGAGTTATTCTCTTCTCCAGTTTTATTTTATTTTTTGTTCCATTTTGTCCCACACCAACATCCAATCAGGGTTTTTCTGCTTCTGGAAAATGTCCTTTGTGAAGTACCGTGTATCATCCTGTTCATAAATGGCACTACACACTAGCAGAAATGGATGGATGACGTACTATTCACTGCTAACTATATTAAGGAAAACCTAACTGTTCTCAAGGAACCAAGTCTCCCCCAATCTGCTGTGGTTCGCTTTACAAAATGCAGAGCACACCACCGGACAAATCTTTTCTAATAATCTTTACAAAAAAAAAAAAAAAGATTTCCTTCTAACAAATGCATAGCCAGCTCTACCCGCTGTAACAGGGGTGTCAAAACTCCAGTGTCGGAAGGCTGCAGCATCTATAGTTTTTCTTTGAACCAGCAGCCAGCTAAAGCGCAAGGACATGATATATAGGCTCTTTAGCCACACAATGACTTCAATTACAGCACCAGACATACGCAAAGGGTTTGCAGAGACTAAAACACTCAGCCAGCTTAACCCCTATCTTTCCCTGGTGAGGCTGAGTCAAGCATTGCTTTGCAAATGTGGACCACCTTCCATATGCGGTAACGGCGTGGCTGGGATTTGAACAGGAAGGACACCTGATTCCAAAACAACGCTTTCCTGAGCGAGCCGCCTGCAGGCCCGATGATCAGTGTTGTGTCTGTTGTGCCGAGTTGCTCTTGCAAGGCAAAGCCAACAGACATTCCGCTCTCTCATCTCTAATCCCCCCCCCACACTCCCACCCCACGCACTGCGTATTTAAACATCTGTGACGAGAATAGACAATGAATAAAATCTAATTACTTTTTTATTAATTAAACAAAAAAAGGGAATGATTTACTCAAGCTTAAAATCCACTCTGATAGCGATCAGCGGAGTTGTCTCTTTCCCTCGTTCTGCTCAATCCCTTCATCGCCTGCTCCCTCCCTCTCTCTCTCTCCCCGCTCCCTCCCTCTCTTTCTCTCTCCCCCACCTTCCCTCTCTCTCTCTCTCTCTCTCTCTCTCTCCCTCCCGGTTGTTCCCTCTTGCTTTGACCCTGAATCATCTGTTCCATCTTTAGTCCTAAAATTAAAAGTTTGGTGGCAAAAACACCTGATTAAGCAGTTAAGCCAGTTAAATGTGGACGCTGCATACAAAGTATTAACTGTTAGGAGTGCAGAAGTGGCTGGCCTGCTGATTTTTCTGTTCGAGGCAGTAAAGCTGGCCACATGGAAAATAAGCAGGACCCTTACTATAGTGGAGGAGTCTGAAGACCTTGGGGGCGTGTCCACAGGTTTGATGACCTCACCTCTGAAGGCAGAGCATCCATATTGGACACTGACTTGGTCATTCAAGAAGTTTTTAAACAGGGTTGGTGATGATAGAGAGTTGGTGCCGAATTCTTAAATCTTATTCATAGTGCTAACATGTGCGGTTGAGAATTAAAGGATGTAGGAGAGTTCAATGTGGTCAAGGTCACATAAGGTGTAAAATTGATCTGATGAAGGGGATTTAAAATTCAAAACTCTCTCTACCCCTCCTTATACTTCTCACTCTCTCCCCCTCCTCTCTTCCTGCTCCCTTGTACTCTTTTTCCTCTCATCTCTCCCTCTTCCCCCTCTTCCTCCTTCTCTCCTCCCTCTCTATCACTCTTTCCCTCCCTCTGTAGTTTCTCAGTGTGTCACGGGAGTGTGGAGAGAGAGGCTACAGTGTGAGCCATCCTCTGTGTGGGGGAGTCCGTCTCCAACCTCCAGCCTTCCTCCCCGTCCCACTGCATGGTCCTTACTCAAACATTTGCACTGTGAATACACCGCCCGCTGAAGTCTTCTAAACCAATCCCCCAACCCCCCACCCCCCCCGCACCAGCCTTGAAAGCAGATGCTCTCTCTCTCTCTCTCTCTGAGGGATGGGAGGATTTCCTCTCTCCTCTGTCTTTTCCCTCCCTCCTCCTCCACCTCCCTGCTGTCCAGGGTCCACTGAGGATCGATCCCCTAGGTTGCAGCCCGCCAGCAGCAAATCTTATTACAGACAGCTCTGCTGGGGGAGCCTTTCTCAGTTACTCAGTTATTTATTTATTTATTTATTTATTTGGCCCAGCCCACCACTCTCTTTGTTCTGCTGGCTTTCTGCAAAATCAATTTTATTGGGTTTTCCTTCCCCCTGTTTTGTTCACCAACCTGAAGAAAAAAAAAAAAAACAACTCTGTCTCTGGTCTGCCAGAGACTCCCCTTTTCCTGGCAGACAACAAACGGCTCCATGTTGTTTGAACAGAAGTGTTGGTGTGCAGCCAGTTTATGCGGCCTCTCCACCAAGCACCTCTAACCTGGCTCACACAATAAAGATACCTGTTCAAGGTGCGGTTGTGAGTCCTGGATGTTTGACCCTGAAACACAACATTACCAGCTATGGCCAGAGGTCTGCATTAGCAAGGGAACAATTTGCTCAGCCTCACCAGGTCTGCATTAGCACATGGAACCAAGGTCGGCACAATTTGCTCCAGGTGAAAAGTGGCAAGGTTCACCAGGGAAAAACCTATTTAATGTGGGTGGGAGTGATAAGTTCAGCTTGGGTGGGGAAAATGAGGAAGGGATCCAGAATTAAATAAACACCCATGCTTAACTCACACACAGTGTTAGCCATATAGAATCGTGCTCTGGCCAATGAGAGTGGAGTTTAGCATTGGGTCACTTTTGACACGTTTTAGAGCCCGCTCTTGTTAAACTGGGAGATCGATGATTATTTCATCCGGATCAGCTGTACCTGTGCAAACAAACGATTTGTCATAATGTTTGCACAGCCAAAGCAAACTAGGGAGAAAGCGACGAAACAGACCCGAGTCTTGAAACCCTGCCGGTCAGACCTCAAGAGATCTGATGGCGCTCTCGCTCTTACAGTGTGTGTCCGCAGCGCTTACTGTAGCAGAGATCGCATTTCCTAGGAGATGATATGTGGGAACATGGATTAGAGTCTCAAACTGTGGTTCACAGAACAGTGACCTATCAAACACGCTGGGACTGGGGTACTGGAGATCAACACCCCTGCCCTACCACAATAACAAATCCTGCAACGCACAGATAATATTTAAAACTACTACTCTGAAGAGTAAAGCTTTAATCTGAAAACCGCATATTCATTCAGAGGCCAGCAGCTTCATGTCACACATTTTACCAGCACACTACCCCCCTCCTCCCCCTCCTTTTCCTTCACCTCTTTTCGCTCCACTTCTCCGCTACGGCTGTCACTTAGCAACTCTCAACACAATCAGACGCAGGACAAAAGGGACCAGCAGGGAGGAAGGCCGCCCGCTTGCTCCCCTCTCTTACTCGGCCTCACTCCATCCCTGCACCATTCCCGTCTTTTACCTTCCTCCGCACCTCCTCCCCCTTTTCTTCATCCATTAGGGTGCGTGAATTAACCCCCTGTGCATTCTAATGGCAAACACTATGGCTGGCCTTCGCCCTGCCCGATCCGTCTGCTTTAAATGAATGCTTCTCCACAAACACTCACACGTGCGCGCACGTGCACACACACACACACACACACAAACATGCAGGTGTGTAAACACACTCATAAACATGCACACACACACACACACACACACACACACACACACACACACACACACACACACACACACACACACACACACACACACACACACACAATCTTCAAATTCCATAACCGTCATCTCATACAGCAGGCCCTCAGATTCAAGGAAACCTGACAATATGAAGCATTAACTGGGTGTTTCTACTCCTGGCTTCTCTCTGAATGTATCCGGAGAGCACAAGCAGAAATTTAATTAAAGCAGATTTCACACAAGCGCTGGACAGGGCCAATTCACACAGAGACTTTTAAATGCTGGCAGTTATTTGAGTTATTCTGAGACTACGGCATCCTTCAAGAACAAACTCAACACAGCGGCGATAAATTCCCACCGGCATACAGCGAGAAAATAACCAGCTGAAGAGAGCTGACTGGCCCTGATCTCATCACCATGCGTTTCATAGTTTTAGTAATGCATGATTTCATGTTCTATTTCACCAGCCTATTGCTAATGGCTGTGCAACCACATTCACTTCAAACACCATCTATGTTACTTCACTATTCAGATTTCACAGTTACATGTTAAATATGCTAATACTGCTTGTGTTTGTTCAGATTTTGCAGGGGTCAAGAGATCAACTATGGTATGCTCAACTACAATTAATCAAGCAACACTGCGTGCAACAATGCATGTAAACTAATCAGTGTCCTTACAGGCACATCTATGTAGGAAGGGAGATTGTTAGGGGCAGGGGTATGCCCCCTTGCTCTCAAACCCCACCCACACACACACACACACACACACACACACACACTGTCTCTGGGACAGCCAATCAGAAGCTGGAGTGACAGTCAGGTGACATGGACTGAGACAGAACAGCCAAAGAAAGGTGGCAGTATCTAGGAGGGGAAGAATCACAGACAGGTGTGGTTAATCACTCAGGTGTGGTTCAATTGAATTTGCAGGAGATGGTTGGGACATCCTACACTGGGTCCACTTCTGTTCAGTGCAGTCTATGAAAAAAATGACATACTTTTCCCACAGCAGTCCACTTCACTAACCACTCAGCGGTCAGCTTAGCCCCAAGGGATATGGTTTCCCCTTCTTTTCCCCTGATTAAAAAGAAAAAACTGATCTTGAGATTATAACTGAATATAAATTTCAATTGGGGCATTTTTGCCGACCACCCCCATCTCCTACACCATTTCGTGCCAATTCTTCCCTCTCTCAACAAGGACACATAGAGCCTCATATCTGTCACCCTGATAAACACACATCATGGGTCTCTCCCGGGAGATCTGGTGAAGGGGGGGAAGGGGGGTATTGTCTGACAGGTGACACTAAGGGTCCCTTCCAGAGACAAGACTACCCAGCAGGTCCTCAATTGCCCATAATGTTAACATCGCTACCCATTTGTAGCAATGTTAATAAATACTTTCTAAGAATAAGTAACCCTTTTTATTCTCTATTCTTACATGGAAATTTGCCTTTTCGGACACCAATTACATCAACTCAGTGATTTCAGGTCTATGGTTTATGTAGTGATTCAAACATAAATTATCTTGAGGAGACGCATGACAAGCCTGTCAAACGTGACATGTGTCACATTTCCGCGATCAGCCTTCAGAGAATTTATCCAAGCCCCAAGCTGCCACATCTCTGCCGCCCCCATTGCCTCTACATTAAAGTGCTGCTCCCAGTCATTAAGGCAAGTGCATCTTGAGATTTCTCCGGAGATATCACCGTCTGGACCATGTGCATGCAAAGTGCTAAAACAGCCTATAATGCCCCACACCCACCCCCCGCTACGCACCCCCCACCCCCACCCCCGAGCCAGCCAGGAGAGCTCTCTTCTCCAAATGAGAGAGGCTTCTTCATTTGCATGTGAAAACGCAGATTAAAAATAGCGCCGCAGAGAGCTCAGGTGCCGGTGATGGAAGGAGAGGTGAAACTATTTGCTCTGCTTTTGAAAAGGGGGCATCCTCCGCTGTTGGGGAAAAAAAAATATTTACATTAAAAAGGAGAGGCCTAGATATCCGTCCTCGCCAGGCTGGGCTCAGCCCATTCCCCGCCACACAGACCTGCTAAAATGACATTAAATAAACATGGTGGCAAAGAGTGAAAATGGAAGCGCTAATTTATTTATAGATTTGTCATCGTTTCCAAGAAGGTGAGATGAGGCATCCTATCTCCCAGAACATCCAGGCTAGAAATAGGCTCAAGGGCCTTTATCAGGTAAAAGGTGAGGAGATGGCTATCTACGAAAGCTTGTTTGCTATTCCCACCAAAAAAAAAAAAAAAGGGGGAGGAGGTCACTCCACAAGTGATCCATCATGAGGGCATGTCATGAAAAGCCTGAGAATGCAAAACATCATCTTTTAAAAACTAGGTAAACAAGCTGCTGTCATTTTAGTTGACAGGTGCCGTGAATTCCTCAGCGTAACAGGTCACTCAAGAATGTTCTGAGATCATGGCTGTTTTAACAAGACACATACATGCTAACTTTTAGGGGTTACATAATCGTCCACTGCCTGTACAGACCACTGGCTGCACATGCATTTGAGTGAGTACATGAGTGTGTGTGAACAGCAGTAACTACAAGAGATTATGTAATTGTTCATTGACAATAAGACAGACACCCCCTTCCCCCCATGAAGTTTAACATGAAGGAAATTCTTGGCCCCTACAGGAGATGAAGAGGGAGGTGCACGACAGTGTGAGTGCGTGCGTGTAAAGGTTTACATGTGTGCATGCACTACCTTGTAACTTCTTACAATGTCATATGAAATACTCCATTAATATGCTTGCATTAGCCATTACTGCAGCACCTTGCAACAAAGGGTTCAAATAATTTTGACATAATTGCTAGAAAAAACGTATCACCCATTGAAAATGACTATTTTTTCCTCAACAAATATTAATGAATTGTAAAACATACCTTTCCGAGGACATAATATGGCATATTTCGTGTCGTGTATCTTTTATAGCCTTCTAGGCAAAATCGTTACCATGGTGACAGCGGACACTTCTAGCTTGGCAGTTACTGGCATAGGTGATATAAATGAATGACTACCGTTCACATACTTAACGCTGCCTAAGTATGTTCATGACTTAAAGTTAGCAAACGATGCATTAACACATAGTTTTGAAATCTTTACGAAGGCTTGTTTTGGGAAGCCACAGACCGTGGGTCCTCCAGCCTGCCAGCCAGTGCTTCTGCGCTTCGATATGCTGGCTGCGCTGTGACCGTTGTCAGTGACGCTGTCAGTGAAGTTAGCGTCGATGCTAGCGGTGTCTGTGGTGCCCTCTTCCTCCGTCTCCTCTGTGGTCGTCTGTTCACTGTCATTTCTATTACTTTCGACGGTAGAATGAAAAATTAATTTCCCTTGTGAGAGGGAAAATTTACGGTGTAACATTCTTCCCGCTACTGGTTAGCTACAAGTTACATCTTGTTGAGCTTGTAGTGGTGACAGCGGTCGCGAGAAATGATGTCGCCTCTCTGAGGTAAATTTCAGTTCTGCGCTGCTCTCGTGAGCAAGCTGTGCTTGTAATAAGGCCTAATCAAGATAGAAAAACTACATTACGACCAACACAAGCCAGAACTGTTGAAAATACAGACTAAGAAAATTAGGGATCTAAATAAATAGAACACAACTGAAATATATATATAACTTCAGCACCAAAAATGTATAAATTGCATGTTCGCGGGGAAGGGCAGATTCACAGGCACGGGCCACAGAAAGCCCACGCAACCAAACTACAGATCCACAAGCAAGTTCCTGTCCGTTATCTTACGCTCCTCTCCTCACCTCCGCTGTATTCATTAACGAGGAGAACGAGGTGTTAAGCCCTGCGTCTGTTTTCCCCCTCCTTCCTCGTTTAACGGAACATTATAATTGCTCTGGTGTGTAATGAGAACCGGAGAGCGAGTAACAACCCGCCAAAGCTGTCTGGACCTGCCGAGTTCCCCTGAGGACTTGAGATGGACTCAGATACACCGAGATACAACCCAAGTGCGAAAGAGTCACAATAAGCAGCTTGCTCGATCCTGCACAGTTCAGTCCGAGTGCTACACGATTATGTCAAAAATGCCAAAAGAGATTATTTTACTCTGTGATTATTAATTGCAATACTGGGAACATGCACCAGAGATGATATGTTTCAACAAATATTTTCTAACAGAGTGCAAAAACCAAACAAAACTGATAACGATTCTCACATAATTTTATTGAACCTTCCAAACAACTCCAAGAAAACATAAGGATATTTACAATTTGATAATGGCCCTTTACATACTCATTTACCAGTACATTGGCAGGCAGCATTATCATCTACAAACCCTACTTAATTACCAGCAGCTGATTTGATATAGTGGCTATGCTAAACAGAGTGCATCCACCATAATAAAGTAATTGCCGGCTCTCACGACCAGTTAATTGCACAAAAGATATTAGCGATTATGATTAATATAAGACTAATTGTACAGCACTACTTACTCCTGCACTGAATGGTTTTCAGGACCAACCCAACACTGGTATTAGCATCTGTAAGACTTTGCTCTGCTAGGTTCCTTGTTGACTTTGGGGGGAGATGGGGGCGGCACAGTGCAGGTTTGGAACACTCCTAGGTTTATTGCGCAAGGACTCCATGGTAGCTGTTTAGTATTGTGTTAAGAGTCTTGTGGGGGTGGTACCACTGAGGGTGGAGTATGGTATCATTTGTACTTTGATCATCAATTTTCCTGGGAAAACTGACAAAAAACTGAATGAATGGTGCACTGCGTTATTCTGAAAAACACTACAACACTGCACACAGGGAGGAGGCAGTGCAAGCCCAGAGTTGTGGGAATATGGCTGGGGGGGGTGGTTGTGCAGTATGAGGAAAACATCTGCAATCGCAGTGGCTCCCCTCCAGCTGCGAACAGTTCTCCCACGAGATGTCCTTGGCGGTTTTTGCGAGATGTGTGACGCACATGCTGAAACGTCGGCCACTTCGATCAGCGAGCGGACGCCAACGCGACGTGCCGCTGCACACAACACGCTCGCTCGACAGAAAGGGATGTTTTGATCTCGTCTTACAACTGATGGCGAAAACAGTTTTCAAAAGGACTTGTCCGACTGTCTCAAATGCAAGGAGAAGGACGTTTCTGTGCTTTTATTTTCAAATGTTTTTTTTATGTCAGTAAAACATTGTGAATCAGAGCTTGAACAAAATTTTTAATTTCCTCCAGCATTCAAAGTGGAAAATCATCCTGGAAAAAAGGACTGATCTTTATTCTCTTTGAGGGAAAGATAATCATTTATAGCAGGATCCCCTGCAATCTTACATTTTTTATTAAACATTACACACCACAATCTAGCCCACCATGGGCTCTCTGTGTTCAGGAAACAGCATTCCCTTCCTGCTAATGCCGTATTAAAATGAAGTACGGTAGACAGCAAATTAGATGTCATTGTTTACCTTCAAATTTTGCCATCTGGCTGTCATTCTGACAGATTTTTTGCCACCAACCATGCAAACAAAATAAAGCATAATTCGAGCAGGAAGGAAGGGGAACCATGAGCCAAGAGAGAGGGAACAAGAGCCTAGATGAAAAGCTTAGTGAGCGGGGACCCAAGTGATTATAATGGCCCTCTGGAAAAGCTGTGTATGCACACCACCAGTGGATGTGTTCCCATTCCGGCCCATGCAGTGCTGTTTTACCCTGTCAGTTTCCTGTCTCCTTACACTTTATTGTAGCTGAAAAATTAATGCAATACTGAAGGAGGGTGGAGTATTCACTCTTCCTTTAATGAAAGGAAAAAAGAATCATGACAGAGTCAGCCACAGCACGTAAGAGCCAGAGCTGTCGGCATTGCTTCCACAACGAAATGGCAGACGGGGCTCTCCACCCGCGACGAGCCAGCATTGCATCCCTGGCACTTTGGGCTGCTCTGGGAACAGCAGCGGCAATGGCGGCTGCATTCCGCGATACCCCCGAGCAACGCCGCAAGCCGACTCGCCCCAAGAGCCCCCCATCTGCGCCCGTTCTGTCTCCCTGTTTGCGCTGCTGGCAAAATCGCAGTAATGAGCCTGGCAGTGCCTCGGCTGCAAACCCCTCCCGCCTGCCCAGCCAGCCAGGGCCCCGGTAGGTCGGGGCCGCTAATTGAATTACCCAGTTCTGTCAAGGCAATCAGCCCGCGCGGCGCACAGACGGACGGCCACAGATAATCATTACTCAACACCTCCGCGGCGAGCCGCACCGCCGCACGCCACCAGAGACAGCCCGGCCGGAATCGATTAGGGCTTTGATTCACGGCGGGGTCCGTTGCAGAGACCGAATGGCACGGCTGATGAATGGAAAGAAGGACCAGGAAGGGAAGTAGAAAAGGGGGGGGTGGAGGGGGGAGGTTCCGCCAGATCAAAACAGCGAATTATCAAAGCTTTATAAACCAATCGATGCTGGGTCCAGGCCCTCCTAACCATTTAATTAGATGCTTCCTGGTCTGGCATTACCTGAATAAATGCATTCTGCAGGGGAAACTGACACTGCTTTCAAAAAGTTAAGACAAGAGAAATAATTTCAGACAGTAAAAGTTATAAATGAACATGTGATGACAAAAACAGACCCTTCGGCCCGACTAGGTTCACTATTTGCCTTCAATCAGAAGTATCCAGCACTGCACCTAGCCTGGTCTTTCACACACAAGGGGTATCTGCCACTTCTACTTGACCTGGTAACCTGTTCTGAGCAAGTTAAGCCACCTTCTCTCTGAACCTGTTGGGGATTATTGGAGGGTGGAAACTGGCAACTCCTTCTTAACATCTTTGACAAGGTAATCAGTCCAAATGTTTTGGATCATCGCCATGCCTGTGGACCAGAGGCAATTCAAGGCCAGAGCGATTACCACAATGGTCATTTAAAATGGGACATGGGTCCGGGAGGACGCTGCTCCACTGAGACCATTGAAACAGGGCCTCCCCTTGCAGCCAACGTCACGAATGACCTCCTGTAGCAAAGCTCTGCCTTTCACTGGTCTGCAAGGACACAGTAAGTCAGCTGCTCACAACTGCAGGGGCCTTCCACAGTGGGTACAGCATTAGTCCACCTCTCCGCCACAATGGTGTTTTTCCTAAAGGCGTCTGCTTCCTCAGAGTCTGCATCACGACAGCAATGCACTTTTCAATCCAGTTCCCGTCGAGTACCGCCTCTGAAAAGAGTTGCATCGTTAAAGAAGCAAAGAAAATGAAAAAATCCTTGAAAATAATTTCTTTGGCATCTGAATTGTATAGGCCAAGAGACGACAAGAGTGGACAAATGCCATGTTCATTTCTTTCTATTGAAAGGCTGAAATGACAAGACAGTAAACAGAGTACACACAGAGGGGGTAAGCCGGCTAAGTTTGTTGGTCTTATCGCTATAGCACCCGCTCTGGTCATGCTGCACTGTGAATAGAAGCGAGATCGTCATGGGTTCAGCCTCTACTTCCGAAGCCAGCAGAGCTGTTGCTGTGGTGAGGTCAACAAGTTCGGTTGAGTTCGGGTTGGGAAAAACCGGGTTAAAAAAAAACAACTTGCATGACGCTATTATCCGCCGCTAATGAGTCAGCGCTCACACTCTTTACAGCAGGGATGGAAACAGTCTGGTTTAATTAAGAGAAGAAAGTCTTTTGTCCAGGAGGAATGGTGGGGTAAGTAAAACCCAGAAAAAAAAAAGGGGCAAAGACATCATTAGCGTGACGAACGATCTCCCGCTTCCCCCACACGGTAAATCATTAAACTCATGTGCCCGGATGACCACATGGACAGACAATAAAGCTCAAAGGAGAACCCGTGGTCTTGAGTGGCCTCGAATAACCCCCTTTTCTCTGTCAGTCCTGTCCCCTATGAGCCCCCCACCAAAGAGCTGTTTGTTCAGCCGTCTTTATGACGTATTCTCACCTCTCATTTAGGAAAAGGTAATGACATGCAGGTGTTAAAAATAAATAAAAAACTCAGCTAAACTAGTCCACCCACAAGTAATCACCTCATATTTTATATGATCTACATAGATTTTCAAAAAAAAAAAAAAAAAGGAAGTAACATTTTACTGCTGAATACTTCACAAGTTTTCACAGCTGTATACACAAAATAGTTTTTTGAGATTTCGTTCTTTAGCTTTCTTTCTGATCCCTCACTTATAGTGTTTATTTTTGATTTACAAGTTCAAAAGCATGTATGGTAGGACATCTGGGGTGGATCTACTCACATTAATTTGAAATGATTCAGTCAATTTCAAATCTGATCAACAATAAATTTGGGAAATTCATTTGAACAGCAAGTTCAATGGTGCATGGAATTGGAACAAGGCAGTCAGAGGCAAATTTGAACGTAAATGACAACACTACAATCACTAATACATTTGGTTAGGTAAACTGAATTGCTTTTCCCACATTATTTACTAAAAACCAATACCAATGTGTATTCATAAGAGCAAATACATAATGAATTTATTCAGCGCTATATTTACTTATGACTGACTCAGGCCCCAGAGAAATAAGGGACTAAATAACAACAAAATACTGAAGTTAGACAGTGAGAATAAAGCAATTGGCCCCGCGGTGGAGGAGATAAGTGAATGTTCTGAGCTCTAATTGAGGGAACTGATGTGTACTTGATTAAAATGGAGCTGAAATTCAGAATGTGACCAATGGCGATGCGCGGATGAAGAAATACGGCGAGCGTCTCAAATGCAAGTCCTAGAGGGCGTTTCAGAACTTAAGTGGTTCACTTAACGCAGTTACCACATTCCGGGTGGCATGTGGAGTAAAAGCACATTTACAGGGTACAGCTGCGTGTCCCTTGGCTGAGAGATATGGGGAATTCCCAACAGTGCTACTGCTAGCCATGACCAGATATACAGCTTGGCAACGCAGCAACTGGCTACGTGTTACAAGGCTAAATAGTGGGCTAGTCTGATAAACTCAGTCTCTGCTGGTTATTTCACTGGGTCATAATCAGAGATGAAAATTCCATTTAACAAAAATCGTATCAAATTCTGGCATTATTAAGTTTTTATAATAGTCAAGCTCATTTCAGTGTTGAACCAGAAGCAAAATTTTACCAGTACTGAACTTGGACACTGCAGGCATAGAGGACTAGAGTTTGGGAGAACTGAGGGAAAGACTGTGATGCTCGATGAAGACATTAGTTTGTGTTAATGACCAGCAGTAGAGCTGGTGGAGTTTGTGCGTCTGTCTACGAATGCATGTGTGTGTATGTACACGTGTTTGCTTGTGTTTGTATGTGTGTGGGAGACAGAAGTGGGCTACCGCGATCGTGCCGCAGAAATAAAGAATTTCGCTGGAGAGAATTCCCTTACACTTCCTGAGGTAACGGGTTAATTAAAAGCTAATTAGGCAGAAAATGAAGGCCAGGCACCCATGAATCCAGCTGTGTGAGTGTTCTTGCCGACCGGGCAGACTGCTTTCCAGATCTGGCTCACGCGGGAAGCGCGTGCTGGCGCTGTGTGAGACACTGACGCCAGACTCCGCGCTCCCAAAAAACACAGAGGCAGTTCGCCACCACCAGCCTCAACGCACAACATTAGCATAATAAGCTTTCAAATGAGAGCAAATTATGATTTAGAGCAAGTGCAAGTGCAGGACTCCTAAAGAGTAGAAGAGTTTCTGTAATCGTGTGTGTGTATGTGTGTGTGTGTGTGTGTGTCCGTGCATGTGTGACTGGCTCTCTGGGGCTTATTGTGTGTGCTTTTGGGGGCACACTTTGTGTCTGTGTGGCATTTATGTGCAAGCGAGTGTGTTTGGGCACTTTTGAGCTGTGTGTGTGAGAGAGAGAGAGGGAGTGTTTATATGCAACAGTGTGTTGCGTGTGTGTGTGTGTGTGTAGTAGGGAATATTGAGTCTGTGTGTGCGTGGTTGTGAGAGCATGTGGCACATAGTGGCTATGTGTGTGTGTGTCTCCGGCATGCAGCCTGTCTGCTCTCTCTCCCCTGTGTCTGTAATGAGGCTGAGCGCGGGGCCGTTCATCACCCCGCACCTGTCTGCGCTTAGAGCCGCCCGCAGCGCACCGCTCCAGACCACCTGGCACGCCGGCGATGATTAGGGAGCTTACCAGCGAATCACGCTCCTCGCCGCGTCAGGGAATCCATTTTTCATCTGGCCGCGACGCCAGGGTGAGTGAGAGGGGAGAGAGGGAAGGCAGGCGACCAACAGAGAAGGCTCGGGATGAGCTCACCGCTAACACACACTCGAAGCTAACTCAGGCCTGCCGCTAACTCATTCTCGCTTGCAACTCAGGCTTGTGCCAACTCTCACCTGATGCTAACTCACACCAACCCCTAATTCGGCTATGGCTGTAACTCAGCTAACGTATGACCGCCGCTAGCTCATGCTTGGCGCCATGTCATGTTTGGCGCGAACTCATTGGCGGGAGCACACATTAGTGGTGAGCCGACGTTAGCAGGCGCCTCATGCTTGCGGCTAACTCACGCCCGCGGCAAACTCACGCGTCCCTGCTGCGGCTCGCGGAGAGGCTTGTCTCTCTTATCAGTCCCCCGCCACCGGCAGAGCTGGAGCGGCAAGATTACGCGCAACTCAGCAATCTGGGAGAGCGAGGGAAGAGACTGCGTTAAATGTGCCCCCGGCGTCGCCTGGGAAACCGAGGCCGGCGAGCTCTGACTGCGCCGTGGATGAGATTTCAAAGCGCTCTCTCACGCCTCTGCAGAGCTGCAATTACAACTCCCTCAACTCCCCCCCCCACATTCCCCCCCACATTCCCCCGGCCCCCAGCTCGCTTCAGTTCTCTTGTAAGCCAGCCACATTTCCATGAAAAAAAAGGAAAAAGAAAAAAAAAAACAGCTTGATCGAGGCTGACAATATCTTTAATGATTTTTGCATGCTGCCGACGAGAGAGAGAGGGAGGCGTGAGAGGGAGGGAGAGAGGGAGGGAGGGAGATAAAAGGGAGCCGGCCCTTTTTTTTTGCGCGCCCAAAACGATCAGAGCGTTTCATTTATCTGCGGTCGGGCCACGGGATGAAAAGCCACCCGGGAACCTTTTTAACCCCCGCCCTGCCGGACCAAGCCCCCACAATTCCCAGCGCTTCCTCCTGACCCAAGCTCAGCTTCAGCACAATCCCACAATCCCCCTCTACACTCATCAGAGGCACCAGACGCCCAGACCAACTCTTCCTCACACCCTTGCTGCCAACACTTCCTGTCCAGGGCAGAGGAAGTCGCGCTCTTTAAATTCTGTTTGTGTTTGTTTTTCAAGCAACCACAAACAGAAAATACAGATCTATCACACAAGGGTAAAAAGCTTGGACAACTTACAGGACATATGGCCATCAAAAAAAATATAATTTTATCTCCAAGGACAACTGAAAGGATAACTTTTCAGGACATGAAAAAATAATATTTTATAATCAATTTTTATAATTATTCTATTATTTATATCTTTTGCAAATTTTAGTCACATGGTGAGGAACACTGCAAACAACTTGTGAAGCAAGCTTTTTTTTTCATTTATCAATTATTAAAAGGTAATGACCAGGGCCACCAGGTGGCTCATCCTGTTAAGGCACTCTTCCTGTATAACTGGGCGCCACAGTCTGGTGTTCAATTCAACACTAATAGTAAGAATAGGGACCAAGAACCCCATAATGGGTGGAGCTACAATGAACTGTCAATCACTGATTTATCTGAACCAATCAGAACATATTTCTGTCCAAAGCAAAACACAATAACTGGTTCAACTCAAGTACTCGCAGCTTGTCATAACTGTCAATTGGTGGTGTCCTGAAAACTCATACTCTTATTGCACATTGTATGATCCAGAACATGCCAGTCATGGCTGATGCCAGAAAACTCACTGTGAGACATACAATTGGCTGTTGCACTGCCAAAGGAGGAAGGGAGTCAATCAACAGGGATTTTTGTGTCTGTCGCTCACCAGTGACCCCTGCTGGTCGACTTGACACCCACAGTCTGCCTGTGTGAGTAGCAGAAGGAAAGCCTTGCTCTATCTCTGGTCTCTGTGCTCTCCTCTTATGGACTACAGAGTGAAAAGAAGGCTGACATACGCTGACATAACACGCACACGTCTGATGTCTTCAGACTGACAGCAGAGGGGGCAGCAAGGAGCACGGCTTGTGAAAAGAGAATTGAGAGAAAAAGCAAAAAAGAAAAAAAATCTTTCCCACTCCATGGCTTATTCAAGCCACTGCCATCAGGTCAGCAGTTTTGAGGTACCACCAGTGCAAAGAGTAGAGAGGTCTTTTATCTCCTCTGCGTTCTTATTTTTAGTTACAAACAAGAATGTCTGCATTACAGCAGCACAACCTTAAACTGCAGTTTCCCATGGATTGCAAGATCTCTCATTTATTATGATTTTTATTTTAATTTTTTTAGCCAATATGAACACGTAAAGAATTTAGAATTGAACTGAGTTGAAGTGAAATGAACTCCCAACCAAACGACTGCCCTAGTCTTTTACAACATAAACATAAGCCTTTATCAGTGTGCTATATTAGTACATTAATATGGAATTTCATGCCTTCTTACTAATAAAATCTACTAATCTGCTTGATTCATGAATTAATTATAATTAAAGGGCTCCATCTCTTTAAAGTTAAAATAAATCAAAGAGAGGACCAAAAAAGCAGGCCAATACAACTTCAGCTATTAACATTTGCCGGTTGAGAAGTTCTAGCTGTTTACGTACAGGTGTGGTGTCATTTTACACTTGAGGAGAGTATTCTGCAATTAAACTTGAAATAACAAATAAAAAAGGGTCGGTGGGGATGGGGGAATGCAAATGAGATTACACTCAGACATGGAGTCAATTAGCAGCATAATTGAGTCATTTGTACATTCTAATTACAGTTAAATATGTGTCTGTATTTGTCACAGCAAATTTACCAGAGATTGTACCGATCTGAAGTATTTCTGCTGATAAAAAGGTGAGTTTGGAAATGAGCGGCACCATTAGCGAGCGCAGAATGCTGGAGAACGGCAGGCTGCTAATAACACCATTTTAAAGCAGGCACGCAGATAGACGCCCATCAGGGGACCTGACACTCAGCGTTGGTTTCTGCCCAGGGGCTATTATCACACCGCATTCCCCTCATTACTGGAGCTCAGCCAAGGTCAGGCCCTGTGGAGGGGTAACAGCCGAACTGGCCCAGGGGTCAAAGCAACCAGGACCAGCAGGCTCCAGGGCACCACTGGGGTTCTGCCATGTTTGTCAATAGAGCCTGTCTGGCCTGCTGCGGCTCCCCACCCTCCAGGCATCAAAGCCTGGCCGCTGCCCTGACACCATCCCCCCACCCTGGAGAGCAGCCCTGGGGATGATGGAGAGAGCTGTAATGGAAGGTAACAAACACCCACACACACCAGCATGGACACACACATACACACACAAAGATGCAAGCATAAACACAAATACCCACAACCGCACATACGAACAGACAAAACATGTGCATGCACACACACACACACCCATGCATGTGCATACATACAACAAACACATACACACATGGAGACACACACACACACACCACTTAAACACACTCACACATGCCCACCTCCACATACATTTACACACACACACACACACACACACACACACACACACACACACACACACACACACAAAAGCGAACCCTTACCTGTGCCAGGGAGTGATACTTGCGCAGGAGCCAGACGACAAACAGCATGAAGAGACTGGAAAAGACAGAAAGAGGGCAAACATGGGGATGATAAAGGAAGGAGAATAAGAGGGGAGAGAACTCAAAAGCTCTTTCCAAAAGAAACAGAAATGGACCACTCGAGGGACGATACAGCTAGGCCCCGAGGTTTAAAGGAAAAGCGATGGGTTTTTCACAGCGCTGCGTCATATGATAGCATCTCCTTAAGATGAGTTATTCCCTCAGCCTCACAGACTCGGCTCCATTATTCTACTCATTGATCCGCGCACAGTTTAAGCCAGTTCATTTGCGGCACATTTTCGCATAGTGCGGCCTGGCGCAGGCATGAATTACAGGAAACAATCCTGTACGACCTTGTCAATGTCTTTAAGACGTTCTCAATAAGGGGAGTCATTGGTGGAGTGTGTTTCCCTCTCATTGCTTGCACGGTGTTGTAGCGCACGGTGCGTTGGGAAAATCTCTGCATTAAAGCGCTCAGACACAGCAGCGAAACTCCTCAAAGCAGGGGAAGTGTTCCTTTTCTGCCATGCTTTCACAGCATTCATGAGTATTAACATGACATATTTTGCGTCTTGGAGGAAGAAAAAAAAAAACATCTGGGGCCTTAATTCTAAATTTGGAGCTGACGACAAACATAACCAGTGCCTATCCAGTGTGCTTTTGAGAAACAGGTTATATTTAATTCAGCAGAATGTTGCTTCACAACGATGTAAATGTTGCTTCGAATAAGGAAAAGAGTCTGAGACTGAACTGGTGCATACGATGGTCATCGCACAATGATCAAAAAACCTCAGGGCTTCCCCTCAAGTCATGGGGGGGGGGCTCCAGGCGGCTCATGCAGCAAATGCACAAGCTCACAGTACAACTCAGAGTCCTGAGACTGGGTGTATATAAGACCACAAGCATACAGAGAACTGAGAATATGCAGACATGAGAATCCTCTGACAACATATGCATGAGTTTATATATTTGGTTAGTAACTTGGTGGTGTGGTTGGTGTTTGCAATGGTACGCTTGTTGACACTGAAATTTGAGGAAATCACACAAATGGCCGTGTGGATGATAAGTTTACAGTGAGTGGGGCTAATGAGCAGCTAATCTTACTGTAAAACACGTCCACACCATAACAATCACATCTGAAGAGGACTGCGATCTTCTGTTATTGGTGAAAAGAACAGGCAAAACAATGCAAGGTCAAAATATAACCTGATGCAAAAGGTCATACTCACCATCCTATTAAAGAAAAGGTAGCTGTGGCCCGTTTCACTGTGAGAATTACCACCTGTTGATGCAAGCACAGAACGATTACTTCCTGCTTAACACGGGGAAAAACAGAGCCAAAAAGGTCTCAATCAAAGAACAAAACAGCCTTCTGCAAAACTAATTAAAGAATTTACAAACATTCTTCCTTACTGAAAGATATATGTTTAAATATGTTCAAAACCATGAAAATGTAGTTAATGCACTGCAAAGTGATTACCTAATGGTGGTTTGTTAAAAAAAAAAAAATATATATATATTTTTCAAAATTCTGAATTACAGTTTGGCAGTCTTGCACCCCATGCTTCCCATTTTGATGGAACAAAAAATCAAAACAATCATGATGGAATTTGCATAACTATCTGTCGCACAAAAGTGAACAACAAAAAACAAAAACATAACAACTTATTCATGAGTTACCTTCATTTAACTAAGAAAGCCAACTAAGTGGTCAACTCATTTTGACAAAGGCAACCTGGAGAGGCAAGGCCTGGGTAAGGAATGCAAGCTTTTTGTAGTTCATTGCCATGCTATGCAAAGGCCTCTCCTACATTCAGTTGAGAGGAGCGATGTGTTTCTGCATCCACCAAGCTAAGAACATCACAAGAGTGACCTTAGCATGGCAACACGCACACTGGCAGCAAAGCTGGGTTATAATGACCTTGAAGCTAATGCATAAATCTGCTTTTTTTTCTGCACCACTTGAATGAGTGAAAAGGAGGGAACTCGGCTATGATGGTGTGCCTTAAATTAAGTCTACAGCAGGGGTGGACTACCCTGCTCCCAGAGTAGCACAGATGTTTATGGTTTATGTTCCAACTGAATGACTTACTACATTATCCCATTAATTTTTATTAATGGGATAATGTACATTGTATGTGAGCTGGTGGAAGAGTTTCACCCATCAGGCTTGGAGCATTAAGGGTTTCAGTCTCAGGCACTTACTAACTGCTCAAACTGTAGTCAAGAACTCAGAGGTTAAAAAAAAGACATCTCTGGCAGTCCAGGAGAAGGGTTACAAACCCCTGGACTACAGCTAACCAAAAGAGTAAGTAAGAATGAGTAACAACTAAAGCTAAGATTTATGTTGACATATTCATTTAACATGTCAACTAGCCCAAGGCCTGTTCTCAGAGGGAGACAGTGTGTGTGTGACAATGTTCCTTTTTTTTTTTTTTTTTTTTTTTTTTTTAACAATCAGCTGAGCAGGATTACTGACTACATTCCTGAGTCAAGTGGGTCACAGTGCTGAACGTAAAAAGGCTATGCAAAGCTAGGGGGTTGAAACTGCCCTTACAAAGGGGTTATGGGAGACTGCCATGCAAATTTCTCAACAGAAACAGGCTGACAAAAAAAAAAAAAAACCAGAGGGCTCTGAACCAGACAATGGCGACGCACCCGAGAGAAGTCATCTGAGCCATACCACCTCTTATCTCGTGCTTTGAAAACTAAGGGGCGCTTTAAACCCGTCGAGCGGGATGCGCGGCCCGCATTTCACAGCTGCTGAAACCGGCGACTGCAGGTCATGGCCAGGCGGAACGAAAACAAAACCGCTGGTATTCGGGAAGACACTGAAATAGCGCTAATGCTCTTATGTATACATATAAAAGTGAAAGAGCAGCTTGCTGATGCCCAGGTCAATCAACGTTTGACAATGATGAAAGGCATTTTGGGTGTGTCTCAAAACACTTCTCAATCAATCCAACTCATTCCAATTCAATCCAACCTGCTGTGTTGAATCATTGGTTTCATGGACCTAAAAACAGCAAACCTTCAATTTATTGAAAAGATTCAGCAAACCTTCAATTTATAAAATAGATTGTGTGTTGTTGATTGTGTGTCGTTACATGCATGATATCCTATTGACTTGTAAGAAACACATACAGTTTTGTTGGTTCTAAATTTAGCCATCATAATAGACAGACAAGTCCTTTGAAATATAGACTTTTGTGTATGGTCGCTCCTGCATGAACAAGAAAAACAATGCATCTTTCTGTTACTACTAGTAGCAATGTAAAGATAATTATCTTCAATGATAAGGGAAAAAGCTACACCTAATCAGGTAGTTTGTGTAGTATAACACAGTGATTCTTCTGATAAAAAGTAATAGTATCTGGAGCAATTGTTGCCTTATCGTAAGGGATGCAAGACAGACGTGCTTAACAACAGAAATCAATGAAAAGATTTTCCTCAATGTGCAAAGACAAGCTAGAGTCATACAAGGTACAACATCAACAATGACAAAAAGAAAGAGGACACTATATATCATATTACCGTCGGAAAAGATTGTCTATGTACAGGGCTACATACATAAGTTTGAATCAGTCTAAATTCATTGCTCGCCTAAAGACACAAAACCGTGAGTTTACTGATCGGTCCTGTTATTTAATTCTTATCTTGGTGTTTCTGAGGTTAAACGTGGAAACGTCTGTCGGGAAGGTGACACTGAGAGAATGTATCAAGAAATTATCTACAGTCGGAGGACACTATACTAGCGTATGAGGCTTAGCATTCTAGCACTCTAACACGCTATCAGTCTCACCTCGAACAGTGCTATTTCACTGTCAGCGACATTCAGCATTTTGAAATAACTAGCCATAGCCTTAGCTGTGTGTAGCAGACACCATACTGTCATTATTCTGCTAACAATAGAAATTTGAAAGATATCGCAAATGTGACCAACTGGGATACCCGCACTGCTATGTACGAGCTAAAGAACTAGCCATGTAGCTAGCAGTTACACCTCTTTTTCGTCTAATTAATTCTGAGCTACAGACAAGTGCTATAGGATGTACGGTATGATTATCTAACTGTTAAAAGTGGTTATTCAGAAATATGCACATTAAACATTTTAATTGTACCATATCACTATCGATACTGAAGACATGTCAATATTTACAGCTAGCTGGAAAACTAGCCACTTAGCCAATGAGCAAACAGGCAAACTAGTAAGTGTCAGCATATTGGCAAACAGTTTGGTAGTTAAAGTTGCAGAACTAGCTAACGGTTTTAATCAATCCTAGCTAATTTGAAATTCATTTGCCACGTTTGTCAGGCTAGCCAACCAAACTCGTTAGCAGGCAAACAAGCTAATTTGCCTAGTTGGCCAACTTTCTCAGTTTGTACTTACACATCGATAGTCGTCAGAATTAGCGTTAAAGAAGATGCAGCGACTGCTATCGTTACTGGGTTGGCTTATGCCTTTATTTTCCATTGTAAATTACGGTTTATAGTCAATGTTTTGATGGTTACACAAATTCATCATGTGAACTAGCTAGCTAACGATGTATGAGTTCCTACAGTGTGTACCGAGGGACAAACAGAGAAGGCTGTCCAGGAAAACGCAATAATGGAACAGCTTATACATACGGACACGTACAATCAATAGCAAAATAACTCATCAGGTCAGCTATAATTAATACGTGACTCATAATATCACAAAAATGTATTTCTGGTATCACATACCCATGTTATGATTTAAGAAAAGCAGTTAAGCAACAGGTTGAAAGTGTTAAAACTCTCTGAGATGCAAAAGTATCGAGAGACAAGGTGAGTAACCAACAACAAAATGAAACATTTTTCTGTATGTAGGTTTCCATTGTCATCTGCTTCCTTGCTTTTAACTGACGTTTTGCTTTCTTTAATTACAAATAGGCTTGTTGATTTTTGCATTTTTCTTTTTCCTGTATGTTCAATTGGACGACTGTCCAAAACTCAAATTGTGTCCCATTAGAGTCACATTATTCAAGCAATGCTCCTACTCTAAGTTGGTTCTTGGGCTGTTATTGAATATTAAATGATAATTGACAGTGAGGGGAAGGTGTAGGATACAACTGATACTACTACTAAAAATGAGTATGTACGACACTTCATTTGGTTGTCTTTGCAGAAAAGGAATTAACATATTCACATTGTTTTGAAACCAGTGGAATAGCATACCACGAATAGCCTTTGAGGCAGGTGTGGCCAATCTTTACAGCCGAGGGCTGGTGTGGCTACAGGTTTCAGTCAATTTGTTTTCTCTCCAACCGAGCAGGAACACACCTGACTCCACTAATTTCATACACAGATCGTGCCGCTCACAGGATTGATATGTTGTCTCACTTGCATTCCTGCATGGTTCAGATGAAAACCTGCAGCTACCACTGCCTTCCATGGACAAGATTAACCCCTGTCCGTTACTAAAAGGTGATAATACTCAAGACAATTGCATAAAAATGAATTCCCTCAAAACCAGCCCCAATGCAGCACAAGGTGATCAGCTGGTATGACCTTCAGGCATCTGTAAAATGACTGTAAATAAGACCAGGGCTGGAACACTGGCACACCTTCATAAGGAACTATGAAATTTCACAACAGCCTTTAACTAAACAATGACATAAGTCTGCTTCAAATGCAGCTGCAGCAAGGACCCTCCCATTGGCTGATTAGCTGTGCTCCCATTGGCTAATTGACTGTCCTAGCTGAAAGACAGCAGGGGGTATACTGTGACATAATCACAGGTTATCTGAAAAACTTTATAAATATTATGAGGACATGTAGGGCCTTCCCTCAAATAAACTAGCTGTAAACAACTGCAATTAGTTCAAATTACAATTGTAATGTAGTTGTTGTTGTCAGTGAATATCAGTCTGTGAATTAAAACGGTTTCAAAAATATTTTCCTCAAGGATGTCTACCAAATTCATGCAGTTAATTTGTAAGTTATAATTGCATTTGTGCACCTTTGTGATATATCCTTAGCTCTGTTGAATGCCACCCATCAACCTATCAACTGCTCACTGAATCGTATTCGGATATGACCACACAAGTTAAGGTAAAAGGCAAACGATGGAGTTTGAGCAACATACATAAACTTTTCTCGTGGACTCCGGCCATGTTATTGTTGTTTCTTGTCTGTGTCTCTGTACTATTTTTTGTTATCTCATTTCCGCTTTGAAAATTCACTGGCACGTACAGAATGACACCGACCTGAAACTCTTGGCAAAGTGTGACTGATTCTCATGCTGGATGTATGAATAAAGATTATCTCAGCATACTGGACTGTGGTTTGACTGCATTCCTTCAGTCTGATAAGAATGTTTTTTTTCTGAATGGAAAATTTGCTTCTAGAATAATCCAGGGGAATTCAAATGATCAGCAAAATAAATTAGTCCCCTTTATACTTTGTTTTAATTCATCTTATAGGTAAACTGGTCTCATATATAGGTAGTCTGACTGAAACACAGCATACATGTTCACGCATATATATGTGCGTGTGTCTGCATAAATGTTTCATAATTGCTAAGTAAACTTTTGGAAGTCTAGCAATTAATTTAGCAAAATCACAGGTAACCTTACACCTGACCCATAGTATAAATAAAATAAGGTGCAAAAAATACGGCAAAGAAGAGTGAGTTAAGTAAATGTGATACATTAGGGCAGTAAATGTCTTTAAATTAAGTGAATTCCTCTCTATCTTAAGGCTTTTATAAACCACAGGTGGGCTAATACCTTTGGCCTGGATTGTATGGAATACAGCAACAGATTTGCAACAGACAATAAAAACAATCCACAACCATATCAAAACACACATTAAATATGGTGCCTGTCAGAAATACTGACCAAATTAACAGTATTACTCCCTCAGTACTGCACCAAGAGTTCAGCTTTGTGTGAAATCTGTTCTAAAACAAGCATCATTCATTCAGACCATTATTTATACATCACCACAAACTCTCTGTAGCTTGTTCATTCTTCAGATGAAAGAGGGCAAGTTCTTGGTCCAAGGGCCATGTAGGCTGCATAGGTGGTTTTAATTTCATGGCAGCCAAAATCAAAATGGATACAAACCAAACTTAAGTTTTGAGCAAAATATGCAAAATAAGAAACACCCACAGCACATTCCAATAGATTATAAATAGTTTTATTGTCATAAAATACTTTACAGTAAAAAACATGCAAGACTATTTTTTAATAAACGATCATATACACCATCCTGAAAATGTCCAGTAAATCTCATGGAAGTCATCATTACTCTGCGCTCTGAAATAACAGAACTGTCAGATTTCCAATTCATAGATTTCTTGAAGGCATTTAAGTCATTGGCATTATAATTTCTTTCACTGCAGTCTCATTCTTAAGCATTAGTCAACAGGCAGTGGTAACACAAAGTGTAGTCTGTGAAGTGGTTGACAGTCCAGCATCATTAGACAAGAACAAACATATTCTGCTCTTTTATTCCCATTGCGGGAAATGAGAAACACATTTCTATGCTTTCTTACTCAACTGGAAAGGTTCAACTCAAAACACACAAAAAGTAATGGCCAAAATTCTTTAAATAAATTCATGTGCATGTGACGCACATGACGGGACAGCAAAGCAGTCATAGTAAAACAAATATCAAAAGTAGTAGTGCAAATAGGTGGGTATTCTTTCAAATAATACAGCGCTATCAGTAACCCGGTAGGAGTAGATGCACTCCTTTTCATTTCAAATCGAACTTCATCAGTGGCGTAAAGTTCGACTCCCTCGCCTTTGGGATAAGTATTGCATCATCGCCGGCGAATGTAGGAGAAGTTTCAGTCTCAGAATCACCAACCCCCGATGCCGATCTCTTGCTTGTATCGGTTGGTCAGGGTATTGGCTTTTCCTGTCAGCTTTGACAGGACCGTGTTCAGCCCGCTCAGGTGGAAGCGGAAGAGTTCCTCCAAGTCTTCGGCGCCATCCTCGGCCTGGTTTCTGGAGATGTCCAGCGCGTTTACTCCATGCTTTTCCTTTCGCCTCTCGTCGGCCTGTAGAATCCCCCATTCCATGTCATTGCGAATGGACTTCAGTAGGACGTAGTAGCTGTACATGTCTCGTTCGGAGAAGTAGTTGGTTGGCCCGTTGCCGGATGACTTGATGGGACTAACTTCCTTTTCCTCGTCCAGAGGAACATCTCTAATAAGACTCGGAACCATCACTGTCTGGTCCATGTTCTTAACCGCACCAATGAAGCGGTTCATAGTACTGAAGAGGGAGTTCTTCTGAGTGTAGGAATCTGAAATCTGCATCATTTTGACAGAATTGCTGTGAAAACCTTGACACTCAAATCTCTTCAAAGCTGTTGTAAATCAACGCAGCTCAGTCCACCCCTTTTCTATGTGCACTCGAACAAAAACTTGACAGAGGTGTTTTTGTAGTCAGCTTCGAAATAAAGACGCTTCTCTCTGTGCAGACCGGAGTGCTGGGTGTTCTGCTGTTCAGGCAATGTCCACGCAACGGGCCAACCCCTTGACCATAGGTTTTCTTCTTGTCTGTTAATGTCAAGGCTATGCTAGCGTCCTAGCTATGAATTCAAGTTCTCACGTCCCCTCTTATAAAGCCGATGAGCTAGGCGTTCCCAAAACCTGTTCATCGACGTTTTTTTCCTCTCGAAGCCAGATCAGGTCGTACCAGATTCCAGTTACCTGAATCAAGACAAAAAAGGCAAGGTCTGAGAGAACAGATCAAGTACAGGTACGCCGTAAAACGGGGCTGTCGCCCTCCTAAAGAAGGTAGCTCAGTAACGTTATTTGTTGAATAACGTTAGTGGTGTGACTGACCACTTTCTATGCAGTGACTTTAACAATGTACATTAAACTTCTAGTCGTGTAACTAACTAACTTAGCAAACTAGCCAACCTACTTCACGTCTGTGCATATGCCCTACAAGTAAATACTTTAGTTATAAAAGATTGATGCATGAACTGTTAGCTGACTTTCGAATAGCATTGTATTTTGTAACTAAATTATTGAAAAAATAAACAATTAGCTGGCAGAGTTGAATAACATTAACTGTATTATCCTGTTACACCGACATAACGTAAGCTAGCCAAGTCGCTAACATATAGTATCTGACATAACAGTAAGAAGTAGCTTATCCTCTTACAGTTTCGAAGCTGGAACAAGAAAACGTTAGATCCCTCGTGCTCCTGGAGAAATTTAAGCTTATTTTCTCGCTATCAGCAACTTTATCAAGTCATATATTGCAGTTACACAATTACAGTAGATGAATTAACAGTTACAATTCAGACATGGGCGACGGCGTGGGGCGAGGAGCAGCTTCTGAATATTCATGAGATAGGCATCAGCCCATGACTGTACCTCCGGTTTAAGCCAATGAGATTTGTCCGCCGGTTGCCTTGGCGCTGGGCTCGGCTTCCACTGGCCGAACTAGACCGACTGGAAACACTGGGGTTACGGAATATCCGACAAACTCAGCAGCGAAAAGCAATCGAGCTCAGTTTAACCCTACAGACTCCGAATCAGTTGCAGAGGAGAGGTCAGGCCATGAACGTTTTATGATTCCAAGTAATTTTAACACTATTTATGGCCAGGAATGACAATTAGCAGTTGTTAGTGCTCTGCCTTCCTAATTAATCAAATGCGGTGTAGGGTAGTAGGTTTTTAAGCATCGATAAAACTCATGGTCTATCAGTTAGGCTGCATTGGACATTAATTTTATTTAAACGAGATGATTTAAAGCTAATACACGCAGCGCAGAGGTTATGCTTAGTTTGTCCGTGGAATTGTTGATATATTAAGCTGCAAATGCTTTCGTTTTGGAAAAGCCTATGTTTAGTTAAAGGTAGTGACAAGCAGTTTCTGGGGCAGGCTACTTAGGTAGGCTACGTGTCCGGGAGAAAAAAATCACTGAGGGCTCAGTAAAGACCTTTGAGGGTAATTATCAGTGACAATGTGCACATGCCGTGCCACGGGGACTAGGGTCATTAAAGATTTGGGTATTGGAGGAATTGTAATTGGGTCTTTACAGGTGTAATAACGCACTGCCTTAATGTCTCCCTGAAGCTTAGCTCCCACACGCGCGCCCTATCCCAGAGAAGGTTCTAGCGAGCGTGCTGGCTCTCAATTTGTAAACAAACACATGCCGGAGGATTGCAGGAAACCCTCTGTCTGTTGCAGTGAAGTCTTGTTATTACAGCTGATGTCATCAGCATTGAATATTTTAAGTACAAGTGAACAGGGGCACGCATGCCTCGCGGTCTCATCTATCAACATAATTGTTCATTTTCAGCGGGTGAGGTGGTTGTTGTCTCAAGCAGTTTATCCACGTCCTGGATCAGTACTGCCTGATTTGTATACCAACATTCACGGTAGCGGTAGCTCCGTGGAGCGCGCTTGTTGTTGTCGCAGCTAACGCGATTTATCCTTTTAGAAAACGCAAAGGCTCCACGGACCAAAGGCCCACACTTCACTGTGACAGTTCTGTGGTTCCTATAACAGCAAAATACTCCCTGACTAATCAGCACTGTAATGCCTGGCAATACACTGTACTGCACAACACTGCACTGCAACCTTGTAATGCCTGACTCAACCTTTGAAATAGCACGTTTTACATTTTTGTCATTTAGCAGATGCCTTTAAACTGAGTGACTTGCAAGATTTGCATAAGTTCCTCAGCAAGTGTAAAATCATCCATCCCATAAATGACAAAATCACATGCAGTGCTGTATTTAAAAAAACAAAAACAAAACAGGAATAGTCTTAGTGCAAACATTCTTTAAAAATAATAACTATTAGGTTATTAAAAGGAATGATAAGGGGAGAGGGGAAGTATAGTTAAAGAGTTTATACATGGTCAGATTTGACCCATTAAACTTTATTTGCTCAACATCACACGTGATACCTCAAGGGGAAGGGTGTGTAGAACATATTCACGAAAGCTGCCCCATTTGGTAATCTTCGGCACAGCAGCATGCTGCTATGGTCGGACCGGGACAGTGGGGAGATGGAGTTATGGGGTTGCTTTGTTGAGGTGCAATAAGGCACTTTGAGATTCCAGCTGACAGTAGAGCTGGATCTTAACCTGCATTCTATAAAATGGGTCTAGTTTGGCTGTAATGTAAGCTAAGGGTCACAAGATTAACATGATAAATGCATTGCATATTTTCATTTCAAAACAAGAGGGATGTGATCTGAACATATTGCAATACAAAACAACACCCGCACAGGTAGTCAAACTTCTGTTAACAAGTGATTTATGGATTATTTTGGTAGATAAACTCACTTTGTATTAGCTTTTTAAATGGTATGCATGATTGCTTTGTATTGTCCAGTGATTGTCTTGCTGATCATTTATATTGGACCACATTGACACAACCACATCAAGGTTGTCATGTATGTAAAATGTTCTCATTGTTTGTTTTGGTCTTACTTGGTGTAAAATACATGTTTTTTTTTTTTTTTTTAAGTAAAACTACTCTTTGGATTTCTACATTTAAAGACCACAGCAATATGGTAAATTTAGGCTATAATAATCCTACGCTGAGGGCGTAGCCTGTTAGACATTGCATGGATTTTCTCAGAATGTATCCCCACGTACTCATCCTGATAAGAGGGGGAGCTGAAGTTCCCTCTCTGCAAACAGTGAGAAATATTATATCCCCCCGCCATTAAGCAGCGAGGACGTCGGGCGCTGGGTGCCAGCTCGCGCAATGATGACAGACTGCTAATGTGCAGTAATTTGCTTAACAAGATTAGAGTCCCAGTTAGCCGTCTCCCTGGTTTACTGATTCCTATCTCGCTCATAATTCTCTCCTCCCCTTTGTTCACTTATAAACAGAGCTGGACTGGCATGGAGGTGGCGGACAGAGTGGTGAGTGTGGGGGGGGGGGGTGGGTTGCCATCACAGCATTTTCTCTTGGACATCAGGGAATATTTGGTGTGACTGTGGGTCATAGATGATATGTATGATGTATTAACATGGTTGGACTCAACTGTACCACTTCATTTTGAGAATGGTCCATGAAAATCTTTCAACATTGTATCGTTCCAAGCTAATTTGATCCAAGTCCAAAAAGAACCTTACAGGCACATTATACTCTTAGCATACACTCATAGAAGGAAAAGTTCTTCATTTTCACCATTCAAAGTTCTTCATTTGTCCTGCCTTTAGATACCAGTATATTTAAAGGGTTCTTTAAATCACCCTCAGAATCAGGTTCTTCTGAGAACCCTTGAGCATTATTCATATCAATGAAGAACATTTAAGGATCCTCCCACGGGACAAACAAAGAACCTTCTTTTTCGTGTACCCAGGCAGGACAAATGTACAGGAATATCCAGCAACCAATTATTATCCTTCAACCAATCATGGTCAGGTTGGTGTAAACGTTGGAAAAGGCTGTACAATTAAGAATGATAATTTCCACTGCCTTATTAAATTATTTCACACCTCAAAATTGCTCATATAAATTATCTGAGGAACAGGTGAGCCAGATCTTTGAGATCAGCCAGCACATTTGCAGGCAGTGAGTGGTACAAGCAATCCACTGTAATATTTCCCCTCTCAAGTGAATTATTCTGTTCAATGAATTGGGTGTTGTACAGACAATAACACGTGCAAAATGCAAGAAAAGATGAAAAAATCTTTCCGAAAAATCACCTTTTTCAGAAATTAGTTTTCTTTATCATGTCACTTTGTTCTTAGTAGTGGGCACGATGCGTTATCATTCTGTGCATGCGTAGACTAGTCTACTTGGTGAGGGTATTATTTTGTATCTCATCAGTTGGTTTTCACTTGTGGGGAAAATTGCTGTCTACATTTTTCCTGGAAATCGGCCAACTTGTGATGAGAAGAGGGGGTGGGGAGCTGTATCTTGTGTCAGTCGTTTAGTCAAGAGAGGAGCTCCGTTGCCAGGGTTTTTGTTCTTATCTCGCCATATCCGCTGTTTTTCGAAACCACAGTATTACTAATCTGCTACTACTGTTCCGTGAGTACTGCGCGAGGCTCACGACCGTCCGGCGAAGAGGGCCCTTGGCAGGTCTTTGCGGCAACTGAACTGCGCGAGATGAGCCCCTGCGGCTGTTTCAAGACAGAAATCTGGAGGTGTATGTGTGTGTGTGTGTGTGAGAGAGAGAGAGAGAGAGAGAGTAGGGGGTGTACCCCGTCTGGCCCTCTCTCAGTGCTCGCGGCAGCGGAGCAAACTGATGAGGCTTGTCACAGCACTCACCAGCTCATCCGACCGGCAGAAAGCAGCGAGCCCCCCTTTTCACCCTCCCATAGTCCCAGTTTCACTCAGCCCTCAACCTCGTCTCCTTTTACATACATAATTAGTCAAACGTTCATTTTACAGTCCTTACAACCAATTTTTAGGAATCAATTGTAGAAATCAATTGCAAAATGTCAAAATGACTCCGTAATGATTTCTGTACGTGTTCGTAACATTTTTCACACAAGCATATACTTTTCAATGGGATGTGACCCAGTGCAAATGGCAGATTATTGATTTATATAGGCTAAAAAACCTTGTCAATACTACATGTATAGTCATTACGACCACATCGCAAGGTTGGCCGCCCTGATCAAGCGCTCCGGAGGCAACTCTCTCTTGAATGTACATAGTTACGTGTTTCATTGGTGCATTACTGCCATCTAGTGGGGTTACAAGAAACTACAAACGATGCTGAATATTTCACTCCGCGTCGCTCAAGTCACCCAAGTATGGTAGATACAGGGGAGAATTTTGTTTGCCCAGAGTACATTTTCGTGTAAGATGACATATTACACAAATAATGTTATACAAATAATGTTACCTCACAAAATAACGTTGAGAAACAATGTCCTAATAAGTTTTTTTTTTCCTTAATAAAACAAGTTAACATCACCCACGTTTTTGACTTAGAGTTTTACAAAAAATTCAGAGGCACCTGTAAACAGCTGCATAGACTCATCATGGAAGTTCTCTCAAAAGTTTTCTTGCCACTGATTACCCGTGTCTCAGACGATAAGCCCTGCCACAGCTAGCACCGTACAAATGCGTAGTAGTTTCAAACGTGTTGCTCAGAGTCTGTTTTTACTGTAGGCGAGGTGGGTTTAATTAATAAGAAATAGTTGTCACTAGACAAGCCAAAATTTGTTTCCATGTTTTCTCAGGCTTTTCAGCTGGGTCGGCAATCGATCCACTAACTTTGTTGAAATGGGCAGTATATCAGTCCTGCTAGTGATTGGATCATTCATTGACTATTTTGTTTTCTGAAAAAGGGACTGGTGTTAATTGACATCCACTGTATCAGTGCAAGCTAGCGGACCGAAAGCTCTGTTGATATTATAGCCAGCTAATGTCAAGCCCTTAGGTGTATGTAGCTAACTACAACGCCCCCAGCATCTTACCTCCTGTCTGTTTGTCTTGAGCTGCATAGCAACAGATAAGGGCCAAACGTGTGGTAGTTAACAAATATTCGGTACACTGGCATGCGGTTATTATGATGTAATAATATATTCGCATCTTAAACCTGAATTGGTTGTTATGACGTAACTCTTTGAGTCGGCGTGTTTGCGCGCGGAGGTGTTTCTGCATGTTTTTGTTCACACTCGACTCCTTGCCAGCATTTTCCCAAGTTCCTTCGTGATTACCCAATCAATACCTTAGTCTTGGAGTTGCCATTTTCGTGCTTCACTCCTGAATAGTCTGACATTCTGCGAAACCCCCCGCTGTCCTCGAGATGTCTGTTTCTCTCCTTTTTTCTCTCTCGTAAATGCAGCAAATGTACTTGAGTTCGGCAGGGGTCCTCCTAACCACCGGAGAATCTGAGATGTGAATAATGTTCTGAGAGCCTCTACCCACGGGCGAGTGGTCCCTTACACAGTCAAACTGTGCGTACAGCGTGCTGTCCTTCCGCACGGGAGCTCTCAGTGTGGTCTGCTCCGCTCCGAAATCTCTGAAATCAGGCTCACAGCTCCCCCAACTGACTGTTCGCACAAAGCCGAAATTGTACAGCGCATCGTTTCCTCTTGTTAGTACAGAATCACGGTCAAATTCACTCGTAGCCGCTAGCGGCCACAAATGCCAGGGACAACGAAAGTAGTAAACTCCTCTCCAGAAGTCTCCAATTGCTTCTCATCACTCCGCACCCCACTTTAAACCTGTCACAACACCCAGAGACAGCAGGATAGTAAAAAAAAAGAGTTAATCTTTAAAGTTGAAATGACATTAAAGATGAGCGTGAACCTTCTTCATTTCCCTTGGGCCCCCGCTGTTGCTTTGTCTCCAAGAATCATAAATAAACACAGGAACATGTTTTACTGCAAGCTAGTCTATTAAACAAGCCATTGATCACTGGTATCTCCTGAGACAAAATGCAGACTCGGCAGAAATAATTACTTTGAAATGAACACAACTGTAGGATACCTTTCAGAACAAATGAGAGGAATACTAAGTACGAGAATAAATTAATAAATTCATGAGCATAACTCATCTAGTGTTAAATCATGGAACATCTTTTCCTGGCCCGTGCAGCCATGCTGACTCATTTATTACTGTCCAAAATAAAATTATTTTTAGCTTTATAAAAATTGAAGACTCTAAATCAGAACTAAGTCCTCATTTTACTCAAAACCCCTTTTTCTGAATATGGTCCGCAGTTAGATTGTTTTGAACATTTTAGATTGTTCTGTGGACAAAGGGCCTTCGAGTTTTTATTGATTTTTTTTCTTTTCTTTTTAATGAATGTAATGATAGTTTTAATAGCCTGAAGTTTGCAAAGTACTTGCGCTTCTATGAAATTACATAAGACAGAGCAAAATCCATTGTCATTTTCACTAATCGCCTGTTTCAGATCTGGAGAATGACCTTCTTTAAATCGGATGTCATGGAAGAAGCACCTCTTCTTATTCATTGTCACGTGTGCCTCCATTCCTCTCTCAGAGATCAGATCATTTACAGATCAATATCCACCTTGCAGTTTCTCTTCATCGTATACAGCTCACTGGCATGAAGCGAGCACATGTCACTCAATCAAAGACAAACCAATAGGAAAATCTGTAATGACCATTTATTAATACAGAGATCACAACTGTTTACAATATCAACATACTTTGTTGGCATGCTAGCTGGTGATGACAGTTCTTAAAAAGTCTATACAAAGTCTTATTGTTCCTGCTAGCCCGCCTCTGGACTGTGCGAGCCGCATCTAATTCTCTACAATGTGTTTTTTTTTTTTTTTTTTTTTAATAGACTGACTTGTAATACTGTTCCACCTACACACATGGGACCGTTGAGTCTGCCATGACATTTTTTTTTAATTTTCAAAAAACAAGGCAATAAACACATACACAGAGATACAAAGGACTGTATGCTGAATCCCCCAGCCTGAGTTACGCACATCACAGTTATTCTTTAAATAAGTTACAGTGTCAGTGACATCAGTGTACTCTGCCCACTTCTGCCTGGCGACCGTGTTAATCCCCTCTCTCATTGGGTCTTGCCCCTGTCACTCATGGAGATCACAGGCCCTGCCCCATTGCTGAGGGATTGAATCTTCCTCAGGAATATGTTTGATAGTTACCAAAAAGAGCATCAGCCTGTCTCCATGGTGGCCCTCAAAAAGTTTTTCAGCTTTTGCCAACATCTTTCGCATGGAGGGTGTTGTTTGTGTATTTCACCACTGAATCTCAAAGATACTAACTATTAATTAATTTAAATATTTTGACGGCCATTGGTTAAAGATTTTACCTTAAAAAAAGACGCCCATGGTGCATGATGGGATATGGTGTTGTAATCCTCATGCGGGACTCAGCAGAGATACCACCAAGGTCCTCTTTGCCAATCAGAGGCCATGCTTGAAACCACCTTGGTAATCTCAACCAATCGGATGTCATGTCTGAACCCACCTAAATCTGCTCTTTGCCAATCAGAAGCCAGGCTTGTACTACCTCTCATCAACTTCTTTTGTGGACCTACGTCCAGTCTGACTGACAGTGGTGATCTCTGTGCATCTGCCAGTCGGTGCTACTCTGTGCTGCCAGTCAATCAGGACTCAGGCTCGATGCCCGTAGAAAGCTGACACATGGAGACATGAGTGTCTCTCACTACTTGTCAGGCTGTCGCCACGCTGTGTGACACCACATCTATCCGAGGCCTTTCTTACAGGCCCGGTGCAGCGTGGGAAACATCAAAACACCGGCTCTCTGACAGCAGAGATGTTTTTCTATTATGTTTTTATCATCGCAAAGCCATTTGGTGGGCTGAGGGGCTATCTTTTGGCAGACAGACGAGGTTCTACAAGCTCTGTAACGTGATTTTCAGATAACTCAAGTGTTAGAGAGGCCTCCATCTAAAGAGCCATGGGGTGTGCCGGTTTTTGTTCTTGCCCAGTACCTGATTCAACTAATCAACAGCTCATTAGTACCATTATCTGAAACAGCTTTGTTAGTGCTGGGCTGGCCCAAAAACCTGCACTCCCTGTGGCTTGCAGGGCTCTCTACCCCTATGCTAACTGAAGAGAGGCTCAGGAACCCCCTTCACTGTTAAGCTACATTAGCATTACAACCAGCACAGTGGTAACAGGAAATGGGCGGTTCCACAAGGAGCTGTCCCTCCCCAGCCCCCAACTACGCGCTGACACTGGTCGCAGCGTTACTCAGACCGAGCGATCCCTACGATAAAGAAACCCCCTATCTCTCTCAGTCTCTCTCCTCCCCCCCTCTCCTTTTCTCTGCTTTGCCTTCACACGGTCTACACCCATCTGTACAGATAGACCTGCACAAAGAGCGTGCCTTCGGCCTTCAGATCCTCTGAATAATATAGTGAATGATTCAGATGATGATAACAACACTGGCTATCTCTCTCTCTCTCTCTCTCTCTCTCTTTCAGCCTGTCTCTCTCTTTCTCTCCCTCAGATTAAATAATCTTGACTCAAAACTAGAAAACAGAAATTACCAAGACTACCCAGTTCACAGACGATTATACAAATTGTCATAGTATACGTGGGAGCAGGGCGTAGGACATGAAATATAAAGGGGTAGTGTATTTAAGCATGTTTGATTGTAGTAACAGCGTAAGGCCTTCAACCATACTGGCTTTGTCATTTTGAGACACACAAGTCCAATTGAATGTAATTGTGTGTGTGTGTGTGTGTGTGTGTGCGTGCGTGCATACGTGTGCCACAATCTGTCTCCATACCGTTGTTTTAAAGCTCCTGCACCTGGGACTTCGCTTTTGTTAGTCCGTCACTGAAGGTGAGGCTCTTTTCATGTTGTGTTTTTGTGTAGGTGTGAGGGCTGGGAAAGCTTAAGACTGAAGAGTCGATGCTTCTGATTAAGACTGTGCATTTGAACTACAGACGCCGTATTTAAAAACACCCGGAGGACTAACTCAGGGCCACGGAGTAGAGTGGCCGAGCACACTGAGTACTGGACCCAACTGAACACAGAGAAAAAAGGAAAAATTATTTAAAAAAAAAAAAAAAAAAAAGCAACACAAACACATCCATTGAAAGCAACTGGCACAGGTCATTTTGAGCAGTATTAACGCTGAAACACGCTGTTGAAATGTTCTCCTCATAGCAGCAAAAAGCAGATGCAAAAATGTGTTCGAAAAAAAGGGAAAAAAAGGCCGTAATTTTACATCCAGGACTACAAATCCCTTCAAACATCACATCTTTAAAATGAGTTAATCCTTTACTGTTTTCAAGTATAGCTATATAAATATCACCATATTTATTTAACTGGGATTGCAAAGATGGAATACTGATGTATTAAAGCCACTTTTTTTTGTTTTGTTTATGTTTTTTTTAAATATATTTTCTTATAAATATGGTTAAATGCTTTTAAAATGAGAGTCCCTGTTCTGCATGCACATCCATGGAGGATAAGGTGAGAGGGTGCCGGGAGACAGGCCTGTGCTGAGGGGGGTGGGGGGGGGGGGGGCTTGTCGTTTCGTTTCCGTGACGACGCGATCCTGAAAGGGAAAAGCTTGTTTTGTTTCATGGCGCGACTGCATGTTAAGGAATGATGCACTACAATAATTTACATGGAGAGACAGATAGATAAATACAGAGATTGAGTGAGTCAGTGAGTGAGAGAAAGATAAGGAGAGAGAGAGAGAGAGAGAAAGAGTGAGAGAAAAGAAATGTAAGAATGGAGTGTGCTAGCATTGTGGGATTGACTTCCCCTCGGTGCTCCACGGTGGAGGACCCCTCCTCTTCGTCGCCCTGAAAGGTAGAAATAAACAAGGTCAGGTGTGTTTTCAACAAAGCTAAACTTAGCCACGTACAAACCGGCTGCTCAAAACGAACATCCACTACCAGCAGTTTTCACCATTTTTGGAATTCGGTCCTTGAAACTTCTTGGGTTGCGTTGCAACACCGTTTTCAGAAAATGGGGTTGCAACCTGCCCCTGCCCCCTCCTCCCCCTGCCCTTGCCCCCCCCATCCCCATCCCAATCCTGACCCCCACGTCCCAAAATCTGCCCTCATGGCTGTCCTGACAGGGGCAGTGTCTCACCAGAGGGATGGCTCAGCTTTAATGGGCCCTGTTAGGACAGAGCAGCTCCTCGTGGATCTGCTATACACGCTCGTTAAGTGGCTCTTAAAAGACTCAGCTCACGTGAGGAGGGACAAATAGCAAACAGGAGCCAGGGGGGGGAAGAGGGGTGGGCGCTCAGCCTTGGTTGTCCGTCATCATAAACCCCCAACCCCCCCAGCCCCCCAACCCTAGCCAGTTTAAAAAAAACACCCAGTCTGTCTTTCGTTGCCCCCTCTCCCGATGAACCACTAATGACCCCACCCTTTGCTCCCACCCTGGATCAGGACCCTGTCTGTCAGGGCTGGGGGCAGGGGGGGGGACGGGTCCTGCCACTTTAAAGCATTATGGCAGCAGGCTGCCCGCGCAGACGGAACGTAATAAATCGGGGAGTTAATTGAGAAGCAAACAGCATTATTTATAATCCTGAGCCGTGCAGTCAGGCAGTCAGAGACGGCGCCGGGAAAGGTGTGCGCGCGCGATAACCCAGCGGCTCTGCGCTTATCAGACATGCGCGCGCAGACAAGCACACAGTGCACGCACACACACACAGTCACAGTGTACACACACACACACACACACACACATAGTGCATACACACACATACACACACACAGTGCATACACACAGTGCACGCACACACACACAGTGCACACACACATACACACACACGCACACACAGTCACAGTGCGCACACACACACACAGTGCACACACACACACACACACACACAGTGTGCACACACACACACAATGCATACACACACACACACACACAGTGCACACACACATACAGACACACACACAGTGCGCACACACACATACACACACACACACAGCGCATACACACACATACACACACACAGTGCGCACACACACACAGTGCACACGCACGCACACACACACACACAGCGCACACGCACACTGCGCACACACACACACAATGCACACACATACACACACACACAGTGCGCACACACACACACACGCACGCACACACACACAGTGCACACACACACACACACACAGTGCGCACACATGCACACACACACAGTGCGCACACACACACACAGTGCACACGCACACACGCACACACAGTGCGCACACACACACACACAGTGCGCACACACACACACAGTGCGCACACACACACACACACATACACGCACACACACACACACACACACACAGCGTTTCCTGCGCTGAGCAGACAGCAGGCAGCTTTAATAATTAATCACCAGTCTGATGGTGTTTTCCTCTCCCCTCATCACAGGCTCCATTTCCATATCACAGACATGTGCGGCAGCTTCATTGTTCTCTTTTTCACCCTGTGCTCTCTCTCTCCTCCTCCTTCTCCTCAGCTCCCTCTCTCACTGCCTTTGCGCTGCTTTTTTCTTCATCTCTCTCTTGGTTTTCTCTGTTGGTGCCTTTCCTCTGCTCTCTCTGTTCTTTGTCGGATCTCTGTTTTCTCTGTGTAGATTAGTCTTTGTAGGAACGCCAGTCAGAACATCACACCGGTGAGTGCGGTCAGGGACAACATGTCCATGCTGTGTGGAAAACTACCATTTGGGCAAGAAGGAACTGCCATGAACCTCATAATACGATATTACCATGACACGTTCACTATGACAGTGTTGCGCTTGTTACAACTGTGATTTCATTCTGCAACATTCTGATGATTATAAATGGGTCTGAATTAATCAGCAATTCACCTTAAGACAAAAATTTCTGTCAAAATCCATGGAAAAAACAACGGCGTCAATTCAACCATTCAACTTGCATAGAAATGTATTTTTTAATTGCGAGGAGGTGTCATGACAGAACTGTGTGGCAGGGTGGTAGCCGTTACCAGTTGATATTGCTAGGTCACACTCGAAGTCGTATCTAAGAATGTGATAAAATTAATTTGAGTTAATTAATTTTGATTATTGATTGTGATCCTCAAAAATAGGCCTGAACACATGATTTCACATATATGAGGAACAGAAACAATATACAGCTCATCGTTATCGAACCTGTTTTTAATTTTTTTATTTTATTATAGTTTTTTTAAGGAAATCAACATCTGGTTTGGCTACACTGCAATGGTACAAAGCAAAAGTTGAGAAAATCTGACGCCGGGCAGCACATACAGCGAAACGACACACTCCAGCCTCAACGGAATTTACCGTAAAGAAGCAATGACATAACGGTTCACCGTCTAGCGTCCTTCACGAGGACGTGACATTTGTTAAGCAAATGATGAACAGGGCAACGGCACAAGTGTTAGCGCATGGCTAAACCTAGCGTTAGAGTTAGCGAGAGCGAAGTGTCGGTACTCACCTAATCGCCTCGCTGCTACACCATCTCGTACTGATTGGCAGTGATGAACCGCGACAGACAGCAGGCCAGCAGCATACCGATCAACTGCGGGAGAGAGAGAGCAACGATGCCGGTTAGCTATACACAGTTGCTGATAACTTGTTTAGCTGGTTACAATTTGTTGACCTACTTTTTGTTTTAATTGTCTTACCTGTTACTTATATATTTTAATAGTATGATTAGTATGATCAGTTTTATTTTGTGCATCACATCTGTGCCATACTTCAAGTGTTTTGAGTCTGTTTTGCTTTGGTAGTACTATGTCTGTGTCTTGCCAATGAAGCTCAGTTATTCTGAAGGAATTTTAATTCAAAATGCTCTTCATTTAACTCAGTCTTTAGACCATATGCAGGCACAGAATTAAAACTTTATACTTCCTCTCTACGACCTAAAGAAGCCAAAAACAAAACAGCCAGAATATAAAAAATGAGTAGAACAGGGGAGGCATGATATGGAGCCAGCAGCACAGAGTGCTCTGTTTTGCCCACGGCGACGCTGACCCCCCACTTCACCACTGCCAGGAGCCCGTCTCCCCCGTCCCCGGGACCTCAGTCAGCAGCGCCCCCCACCTCCCCCAGCACCGCTGCTCAGCGCTATTGCAGCAAACAACGCAGGGGAGGCTGTAATGGAGCGCTGCTGCCGGGGAGGCAGGGGGGGAGGGGAGAGGGGCGCTCCTAATTACAAAAGCTTCGATCTATCCTGAGAAAACGGCAGTTAAATCAGCTGGCTCTAATTAAAATGATTGGGTTTATTTTCCCCCCCTCCCCCCTCCTCTGTCAGCTAAAGACACCTTGTATTACACTGCGAGCAGGACAGGGGGTGGTGGGGGGTGGGGGAGATTAATTCCTCTGACATCTTTTTTTAATTAAAACAGAAGGAGGACCTTCCTGGACCCCCAGCCAGCCAGCCCACACCCCACACCTCACTCTCCCCTCCGAAACCCCCCCTCCCCACTCTGTTGGAGCAGGGGAGTCGGGGGGGACCCTGTCACGCTCTGCAAAGAGAGGGATTAGAAGCATTAGGACCCGAGCGGTGGTGGGGGTGGGGTTTCTTTAATAGGTGTCATTGATCTTGCCTGCCTTTTATTCCCCATAACATTTACAGTTCAATTAATGGCTTGGGGATTTTCAGAGGAGCGTAGCCTAGCCTAGCCTAGCGCAGGTCACATGACTCCCGTTGGCACGGGCAGCCCCATTATGAGTAATGGAAGGGCCGTAGCGCCGGAGGGGCTAACGGAGCTGAGACGCACTACGCCGAGCTGAACTGCGCGCGTGGTTTTTACCCAGGGTGCCGAGGGGCAGGTGAACTAGCGGGACGCAGGGAGGGGGGAGAGGGAGGGAAGGAGGAAGAGAAGAAGGGAGGGAGAGAGCGATGGCAAGACTGTCTTTGCTTGGTCTTTTTACCCAGGGTGCCAAGGGGCAAGGAATGATTAAAGGATGGAAGGAGGGAGAGACAAAGGGAGAGAGGAAGAGAAAGAAACAGGGGTCAAAGAAAGGAAGAGAGAGGGAGAGGAGGAAGGGAGGGAGAGAAAGAGAGCGAGGAGAAAGCCAGAGAGAAGGAGAGAAAGAGAGGAGGGAAGAAAGAGAGAGACTCAGAGAATAAGAGGGAGGACTGAGGAGAGAGAGAGGGGTGTGTTTCACGGTTGCGCTGATCTGCACAGGGGTCCTGGAGGACGCGGCGCGAGCGCAAGCAGATGCGATAGACTCCGCGGCTGAGTGACGGGCACTCTGATTGGGCGTGACGGAGCGGCGGTGGCAGCAGGCCGCAGCTGGACCCAAGTCCTCGCGCACGGCGGCAGGGGCAGGGGTGGGAGGGGCCTGGGTCTGGCCTCTATAGCCGAGCCTGCTCAGCCTGGCAGTTACGCAGTGTTAACAAATTTGACAAAATGGCAGCATTTGGCTGAGAGCAGAGGAATAATCTGGAAGGTTGGAGTTTTGCCCTTTGAATTCTCTCCCTCAACAGTTTTGCCGGACTGTCCATCAGTAAACACCTTCCCAGCATGCCTTGCTCAGTTACATGTAGAAAATGAGGGATTGGAGTGTAACTGAGATTGAATCTCTTTAAGCCTTGTGAAACCCTGGCTGATCTTTGCATGCTAACAAGAACCACAGCGTGCGTGTACCTGTGAAAAGGCGATTCCAAACGCCACACCAGCGATTATGCCCATGTTGGTCTCAATGAAGGAGGTCACCAGCTCATAACAGCCCTGTAACAGGAGAGAATGGGTTTATGCTCTGCTAATAACAGAACTGTGAGAAGGGTGAGCGGGTTAGCATTCACCTAATAACAGCACTATAATGATAGAGAATGGGCTAGCATTCAGCTAACTACAGCCCTACAGCCCTTGTGACTGGTGGGATTGGGTTAGCCTTCAGCCAGAAGATCACATTTATACATGCTTTAGCCTGCAATTACTTATCTGGCAGCTTGGTAGGTCATGCGAATCTGTAGCTGCTAGATCTCAATGGAAAGACACAGTCACAACTGTGCCAGAGGTGTCCGAGTTATGATGCATGACTAATGAACTGACAAACTAATGGATGGATGGAGCCCAATCTAGAGGCCATGTCCTGATTTCGTCATCACAACCAGCAGATACTGTGACCCTCCTGAACTTGGCCGGGTCAGGGATTGACAGTTCATTTTAGCTCCACCCTTTATGGGGTTCATGACACCACATGCCCCAGTCATTGGCTGCCGGGTGTCGAGGTGAAAGGGGTGCGCTGACCTGCTGGTGAACCTTGGTGGGGCCGATGGTGGCGTTGCGGAGGTCTTGTGGGTTGCAGTCGGACATGTTGGCGCAGCAGCTGACGGGGAAGCCGTTGGCAGGGAAGTAGATGCTGGTGTACCAGCTAGTGTAGTTCAGTACTCCACAGCAACGCAACTGGAGAGAGAGAAGGGAGGGAGAAAAAGAGAGGAAAAGGCCGAAAAAGAGGGAGGGAGGGAAGGAGGGAGGGAGGGAGAGGGAATGAGGAGATGGAGAAACACATATTTAATTGCTATTTAATTAATTATGAGCTGTCTCCTTTTTACAGGTTTTTTTCTGAAGTCCTCCAATCGGGACAGATACAAGTCATGTGATTTATGATTCACAGGGTTTGGTCCAATCTGATTGGTCCCAAATATTACAGAATAGTCCTAAGGAATTTTCAAATGATCCAAAATTCTTTTTCAGGTTGATTGTGTCTGTAACTCAGTGCCCAAACCAATATAGCACACAGCCTCGTCGCTCTGGAAGACTCACGCTGCGCTGCACGTTGTCCACAGCTTGGCTCTTCTCATCCTGTGCGTTGTAGTTCTGCACAGCGTCGTTGTACGTCCTCAGGAAGGTTCCCTTTATCTGTGGGGTCACACACACACGCACACACACACAGGTCATTTACTGCTCTCACGTTCTTAGCTTCACATCCTTTTTTTGTCACAAGTTTAACATTTTGTTTGGCTGCCACAGCACAGTTTCAGGAGCTGTTGCTACAGTGAGACAGATGGTGGCTACCCTGGTGCATGCTGGGTACCCATGATTCATCAGGCAGGCTGCTCACAATCTCACCTCATGGCGAAAGACAAAGCCAGAAATGCCAGCGACCAGCTCAGCCAGGAACACAAGGGACAGGAACATAGCATACTGTGGAGAGAGCACATGGAGGACCGACTGTGAGAGACCCAATCACGTTACTGCATCTTACTTCACCTTTATTTAAACTCTGTTCTCCTTTGCAGCTATGACCTAGGGGAGCAGTGTGCGTAGACTGCATGTGTAATGGAAGGTGTGTTTGTGTCTGCGCATGTGTGTGTGTGTGTGAGACCGAGTGTGTGTTCGTAGGACCACAGTGGGCAGATGGGAGAGGAGAGGGGCCGAGGACCATGTGCCTGGTCTTAAAGGTGAAACCTCTGTTCCACTGTCAGCCACCCAGAGAGGATGATGGGAAAAATCTAATCGCCAGAGGAGCCCAATTAGACAGAGAGAGAGAGGGAGAGTGAGTGAGACAGTGACAGAGAAAGGCACGTATGAGACAGTGACAGACGGAGAGGGGAACACAGAGATAAACAGAGCGAAGCGCACAGAGAATCCCATCAAACGGGCACCTGTTGCGCAGCCATCGGCAACACCTGTCGACACGCCGGCTTTCTGCAGATCGGCGCTCAGACTCCATCGTCTCCTGCTCCTGACAGCAGATCCTCACCTTGCCTGCAACCTGCTCAGCTGTCCACCGGCAGACAGCTGCAGGGGCCGATCTGCGAAACACTGACAGGCCGACAGCCGCGCTGCCGCTCTGCCGACAGCTCTGCCGCTGGTGGGGGTGCCCCAGGCCGCCTAGCTGAGGTGGGGCGACGGAGCCGCAGATTCCTGAGGCTTAGTGAGAGTTTTTTAGGGGTCAGAGGCGCTTCATCTTCCCAAGAAGGTATCCAGCTCCTCTCTACTACTGAAGTAAGGGGAACCCCACCCAATAATTAATCATTTGGCATGCCCATGGCAACGTGACTCAGAGCTCTCTGCCACTGATATTCTGAATGACTCATCCTCTGCCATTGGACATTTTCTGTTCCAGCAACTGAAAACTGACATGTTATAGGCCAATTCCCTGGACCACCTGACACAGGTAGGACCCAGGTGAGGAGCGAGTAAGGCTTGGTCGACTCTAATGCAACAGAAATTATTCCCAGGGTGTGTGTGTGTGTGTGTGTGAGAGTGTGTTTGTGTGGGTGTGTGTATGTGAGTGGGGGGGGTGTTCACAGGTTCAAATCCCAGTTGGGGCTATGCGTTCTTGAAACAGGCCCATTTAATCTAAAACCCCCTGTTAAGCAGGTCAATAGAACAGACGAAGGGTATAAAACATAAGCCTGGAGGGCAAATCCTGAAGAAAAAGGCTCATCTACCCTGGGGCCGATAACCATAACCATCTAATGGTATTGATCATCTATAAATCGTTCACTACATTCCTCACTAACACCAATTTACTGCTGCATACACATGCCTACTGTGTGCTCTGACAGCACGCACAAGTGATTGGTTGAACATGGCTGAAAACAGTTGGACACACTCTGTAGACACACCAGTTACTCAGCTCCTGATTGGTAGCAGGAGTTTCTGGTGCTAAATTACAGTAGTAAATGTCCATTGCCACCGTGCTGAACTTGGCTACATGCCTAAATGAATTTTCATAAGCTGCATTCGATTGGCATATTTCAGCTGCAGTGGGAGAGAGACAGAACTATCAATATCAGAGACATTGAGCGGAGGAAACCCTGCTGTTCTATTACCGACTGTGGCCAGAGGTCTGCTTTGGCCACGCAGCAATTGGCTCACTCTCACTGGGGGAAGATAGGACGTCGAGCTGATTAAAAGGCATCAGTCTTTTAAAAGTCGCCCTCTAGTGGCCACTCCTGCATTGCCAGGTGCCTGTAAGCACAAACTGATTCGGCTCTGTGAAACGGGGCATGACCAAGCTGAGAACCTGGTGACTTTAATTCTGTGTTGTTTATATGAATCATTATCCGATCTCAGCGCAGCCTCCCTAAGCTGGCTAACATAAAGCCGACTCACTCCATATTGAGTCAGGTTGGAGAGATTGCTTTAATCGCTGTTGTCGCCTGTATCATTACGGCTGTACGGCTATCGTTCTCCCAGGCGGAGACGTTTCTCTCTCTCACCAGCTTGAGCATCCATGGGCTCCCGCGGCAGGTGGCGAAGCATCCGAACAGGCCGAACACGATGATGGTGGTGCCGGTGCCGATAAGCACATATGGAGCGTTGGTGGAGTTATCAGCGATCAGGGAGATGTACGGTCCGAGCATTAACTTCCCCCATACTCCAACTGCGAGGAGGATGGCCCCGGTGATCTACAGAGAGAGAGAGAGAGAGAGAGTGGGAGAGTGAGGGAGGGAGGGAGAGGAGGAGAGGAGGGAAACAAGTGAAGTCACTTTTGCAGGAAAGCACTGAAAGCAGGAAAGGCAAAAGCAGTAGCGCCAAAACGAGAATATCAATGAAGAGTATATATTAAACAGACAACGTCATAGACACCCCCACACACTCCTACCCTTCCTCTGATTGGATAAAATCAGACAGACTTATTCGTCTCCTCTGGAGAACCTGCATATGATGGCAGCTTTGTCAGATTTTCTTTCTGAATTGTATTGTCTCTTTTATATGGCTAGTTTTCATCTTATTTTTCCTTATCAGGTTCATTCATTGTGAATGTCTCTCCTGCTTTTGCAGCTGTGTTTGCCATTGTCGTGTGCTTTTGTTTGCTTGTTTGTAGTGCGTAGTCACCTTGGGTAGGTAAATGGCCTTTCATGAATGTAAATCCACTGTTATTTTTATTTTTTTTTTTATTTGTTTTATAAAAACGGCGGGCTGCTAAATGCCAGTCTTTGAACTGTCACCCCACTGTCGATCATTCATGCGACCTCGCTTATGCCCCGCCTCCACCTTGCTGCCTGCGCGGACGGTGTTCGAACGTTATTCAGGCTGCTCATGGTCCTTTGCTGCCCCCACGTGGTTAAATTAAGGATCTACAGGACAAGATCAAGACCGTACGTGATGGACAAAACGGTGAAAATTATAATACCATCGCAGCAGAATAGTAGAAAGAAGAGGCACATTTTTACATATTTATGTGAATTATTTATAAGAAATTATGTTATTAGGTACAGTTACAGGCAGAAGCCATGCTGTTGATCAGGGAAATGAGCTTCATAATGAGACTGAGATACTGAAAATTACAGGCTAATTGTATATATTCTGTCCTTGTTCACTGAAAAATATGGGACATATTGGGTGATGCTCAGCCCCACCTCAATAATTCTTTGCTACTGGTGTCCATCAAACAACCAAAAGAAATCAGGTACATGAGTTTGCAAAGTTTTTTAGAAAATGGTCATTATGGATGGGTGGGAGTGAATTAAACATTACATTTTGTTCATTAGTGGGGACTGGATTATGCAAGATGCAACATGGATCATAACATACCCATATCAGCTCAGATCACTGTCATTCTCTAAATCAGGGGTCTCCAGCCCAGCTCTGACACACCTGATTCACATACAAAACACATACAGGTAGAATTACAGTGAAGCTAGTCACTAAAGCAATCAACACCTTAAAAAAAAGTCAGGAAACCTCTCTTCCAGATGAATTGGTTTTTATGAGAACTGCCCTTCAGATGGGTTCAAGCATGTGTAATTGTAAGCAGAGCCTGTGTTTGATTGAGATGTGTAATTTCTTCACACTGCCATTTAACTTGCATTGTACTCATGTCTTTGAAATATTCAATATATATATATATATATATATATATATATATATATATATACACACACATATTATGGAACAATGGTATGATGGAGGGAGCAATGTGATGAAATAATTATGGATACATGTCATTATTATTATGGTCATTAAGCATACAGACTGGTCAGGAAACCGGTTTTGACGCCAGGCGCTCAGTCTATGTGAGAGTGGAGTCTGAGAGATGTCCAGTGGGCTTTTAGCAGGCCATTAGCTGCCTGAACGCTAATTGGTGTGCTCAGATTTCTGAGGGTGGACTTGCTTGACCCAGAAAAGATTTGGGGGAATAAAGAAAGTTAAAAAATAAAAATAAAAGCGATCATGTAAATCTGCCTCCGATTTTGCATGTTTACAGAAGTGTCGGCTTCAGTTGGGCGATCGCTACAACCTTGAATTACTTTAATGCAATATTTAGGCTCAGAGCTCAGGGCCTGGACGACTTCAGTCAGGACCTCCCTGGTGGATGAACTCAGCACATAAATACGCATGAAGCTGTTGGTTATCGTGAGTTTATACCAAATATGCGCAACCATGAATCTCAATCATTAGTTTGATTTGACATTTCTGAGGAAATCATTAGTTACCCCTGCAGGCACATTTTTCCTTGGTGGAAATGTGAATTTAATATTGCCTCACACTGGACTGAACCTCCTCTGGCGTATAAAGCTGTTTGAAAACTGACCCAGATTGGCTGGAACAGGAACCAGCACATACCCTGGTGCTCCAGGAGTCGATCCTCCCTGGTATACCTGCCTCGGGGTGTACGCTGCACTGTGAGCTCCGAACCCACCTGTGCATGGCTGTGGCGGTTCTGCTCCACTGAGGATAACAGCGGCAATACCACCTTCTGCCACCGGAGGGCACTGTGGAATGTGTTTAAGTCATTATGGCACCCAGGCAGAGGCCATAAGGCTGTGCATGTCGCAGACCCAGTCCCACTAAACATTTCAGTTAAAGTTATGAGTACTTTGGCCATTAACATCAATTTTCTGAATTTCTCCAGATACTACTTCATACAGGTTATGATGTATATTCTCACATATAGTACAGATGTGCTGCCACTATACTTTTCATAGTTACTGAGCGAATGGTGGGGGGAGCTGCTAATTTCAGATTAGTTCCATAAAGGACTACATCACGACTCTCTGTGAGTTCAAATTTCTGAGTGAAATCAGAAAGTAAGTTTGGCCTGATTGGGCCTTTTCACACCTTAATACTTATAAACCCAAACTTACCAAACACTCCACCAACAGCCTCCTCTACCATGGAAAACTTTTTTTTTTCTTGTTTCAGCGAGGAAATTGAGAAATATTTCATGCTCATTCCCCTCCGGAACTCCCGCCTGGAGAAGTGGACCAGATTCAATTAGCAGCGTTTCTTTTCCTGTAGCGTCTCACGGCCTTCGACTGTGGGCTGGAGAGGCCTGGGTAATATTTCACAGCAAACGCTATGTGTTTAATATTCAGCTTCTTTTGCTTTCCGTTTCACTGAGAATCTTAATAAGATGGGGCTTACCCAAGGGTTTCTGCAGTGCTTTCTGTCGTACTCCTCTTTAAAAAGAGGAGAGACTGTGACCCTTAGCTTTCAGCCAATCACAGCGCACAACAGGCACAGCTAGGAACATCAGTGCCACTGGCTGACTGTGGGGCTATCTCCACCATCCTACAGACAAATCAAACAACCAAAAGGCCCGCTTTTGTTTTTCTGCTACAGAAGGTTCTACTGTAATGAAAAAGTTGATGAATAGTCATGAAAAAGAGGAGTGCCTGAAGACAAAACAGTGTTTTTCCTTGGTCACCCCCCAAACCCCTCAAGAATATTCTTAAGATTCATCAGATCGGAATGTTTCAGCTTCAATGGCTGGGAGATGTTAAGAATTCAGAACATGGAATACGGCATCTGTGATGTCACAAACCAGAGCCCACAGATTCTCTATGTTTACCTGATAGGCAACTCCCGAAGCTTATTCCCTCTCTCCCTGCTTCTTAACTGCAGGAGGTTCTTAAGAACAATTTCTAATGCTTTTTTACATTTTGGATCATTCATTTCCACCATATTATCCTTCGTTGGAACTGAATTTTTCAGAGGATGCATTAAATTTGAAAAGCTAAAAGCTCCAAAGGCAGGGAGATGGACTTTTGAAACGTTAGGGGTACAAGGATCACAGGATCTGTGATACGACACCTTGCGGAGGATAAACCGCGCTCAGCGGGGCTTTCCAAATGCAGTAAAGAGCAGAACGCTGTCTGCTGCTCTGCCCATTATTGCTGCGGTAGAGACCATCAATAACTACACATCTCAAACAGGGGCCCTTGCAACTCCCAGCAATGCATAAAATATCATTAACAACAAGTTCAGTGGGTGCGAACAACATATTATCATTACTGACAGCACTCGCGGCATCAAGATTCACTGTTATGACAGGTAAATTTAATTACCACTTCATCAGCAGAAGAGATTCAGGACACGCTAAGTGCCATTACAGAAACCCATTACGAGCAGCGCGGGTCTGCAGTCGTCTGACAGTGCGGGGATTCAGCAGGAAGTTCACCTTGTACTAGTTATTTTTCTGTGTTCCTTCCTGCCTGTCCTCGCTGAATCACCTGAGTGCAGTGAGAAGCTTCTCTTTTACTGATAACTCCCTACCTAACCCAGGGGGATGGTGCGGGGGGTGGGGGGCTGTACCTGTTTTTGATTTTTTTTTTTTCTTCACTCTTACTGATAACAGCAGCAGCAAACCCAAAACGCTTTCCCACCTCCTCCCTTGGGGGTCCTCCAGGTTCTATCCCAGCAACCCTTGCAGGTCTGCACTGCCCACAGAAACAAACTCTGTAAACACGACCACTGCTACCCACGCAGTGCAGGATTAAAGAAGAAAGAATTCAGAGACAAGAGGAGGAGAATTCTTCTCTTTAATCTCTCAGAGCCACAGACTGTAGACCCGGGGAAGACAATAGACGTTCAAAGGACATCCTAGAAACGAGACAGTGTTACATGTGTAGAAGGGTCATTTTAATTTTCGGAGATGAAAATTGTTAGCGGAGGTGCATGGGAGGGCAGCGTAGAGATGGAGCTGGTGTCAGTGTTAATCGAGCTGCTCGGACACACAGCGCTCCGGACTGCGTAGCTCCTCGGGCCTGATGCGGACAGTTCCTAAACACCCTCTTTAGACGGCCTTATTCCATCAGGGAACAATCAATGTGCTTTCATCCCCGTGCCAGTGCAGTTAAGGCCGTTCTTCATGTGGCTAATGCGGTTCGACAGGCTCCCGGATGCCACCGCGCAGCGCACAACTTATGTAAAACAGGGAGCAGTGGTGAGAGAGAGAGAGAGCGGCTTTTGAGAAAAGAGAGAGAAAGAACCTTTCAGTGAGAACCAGGCACGTTTAGCGATTCCGTCTGTGTCCCACGGAGCGACGGGGGCGTGACAACCCCCTACCAAGCGAAAGACTTTCAGTTCCCCCGGACGTTACTGGAAAGTTAAGGCAAACACTCGCAGCAGGAACGTTTCATCGGCTTTCCCTGATGTTCCCTTGAAATTTACAAGTTTCAGTCACGAGAAACACTTCAGGAGTGGCATAAGAACATTGTTTAGCCTAGTTATTCCGGCTTAAAAAAGGAATTTGAATCACAGACGATGAGTCATGCGACTTTTATTAGGAATCTTATTAATGTTAAACAATGAACTGCCAGTTCAGCACGTTCATAGTGTCACACACCATTCCCAAAATCGCACTGCCTCTGGGGGTGATGGTTTTTTCATTATGACATCATAACCAGCAGGGGAGACTGCTGGACGGCGGTGTCAGGGAGACAGGCCGTGTCGCCGTGACACCTGTCTCCACGGAAACATGGCGATGGAGAGGAGGAAGAGAGGGAGCAGGATGGAGCCCCTTTAAGGCTGCGGAAGGGAGGCCTCACAATGAGAGGCGATGCATTATTCAGGTGAACAGGCGTGAAATATTCAGCAGTCCTCCCGCTGCCGAGCCGCTCGTCTTTATTCATGAGGGAGACTTTCACAGCCCCCCCACTGCAGGGGCCCCCGCTGGGGGTCCCGCACTCACAAGAGAAAGTGATGGAGAGGAGAGGGAGGGAGGGACGGAGGGAGAGAAGGAGGGAGGGAGAGGGAAAGAGGGAGAGGGAGATAGAGAGGGAGAGACAGAGAGTGAGGGGGAATGAAATGTGTGATGGAGAGATGGAGGTAGAGAGGGTGAGAGGAAGAGATAGAGAGGGAGAGACAGAGAGTGAGGGGGAATGAAATGTGTGATGGAGAGATGGAGGTAGAGAGGGTGAGAGGAAGAGATAGAGAGGGAGAGGGAGAGAGGGGAGAAAGAGGAAGACTGAGGGAGATAGAGAGTAAGGAAGAGGGAGACAGAAAAGTAGAGACAGAGAGAGGGAAAAGAGAGACAGAAGGAGAGAGGGAGGCACACATGAGGAAAATTTTGGAGATGCTGAGCTCTTTCACAGACCCCTGTTGGGCCTCAAAAGAATCCTGCTTCAAAAAGCCCTCTCCCAGCATGCTGTGCGCCAGGTCACATGAGAAGCAGGTGAGAACATTCTGAAATGCGCTGGTGGCTGTTGGTAACCAGCAGAGTGGCAGAGCAGCAGGACCTGGAACACTGACCGGCGGATCAGTAACTCAGACTGGCTCTGATCATCTCCTGAGATGCGCTGCCAAAGGGACGAGCCTCACTGCGGGACAACAGCAGCCTGGGGGACACAGCGCACAAAGGGCCCGGCTGCTTCCCTTAGATCTGGCCAGCCTCGTTAGCCAGGCTTACACCTGTCAGCCACATGCCTGGTGAAAGCAGTACGGTTCAGAGTGAAAGTGCCAGGTTTATACCTCTCTGCTGTAAGCCTGGTGAAAGCAGTGCAGTTCAGAGTGAAAGTGCCAGGTTTATACCTCTCTGCTGTAAGCCTGGTAAAGATGCCTTTAGTAACTGTGAGTTACTGTTTAACTTTGTGAAGCCAAAAATGTTTCTGTGATACTTCTGTAGAAAATGTGTGTGTGAGTGTGACTGTGTGTATGTGTGTGTGTGTGTGTGTGTGTGTGTGTGTGTGTGAGTGTGTGTGAGTGTGTGCGTGAGCGTATGTGAGGCCAGCAGCAGCAGCGCGGCCAGACTGCAGAGCTCCAATATGCCCCCAGGTGTCGGGTCTGGGCGGATCCAGCTAGAAGATTCCGGAACCCTGCGGGCACAAGATGGCCCCATTCCCAGCACCACCTGGAGTAGAGTTCAGCCCCGCATACAGGTAACCATAACGCACACATATCTGCTCTCACACCAGGCCGTGACTGCAGCCCGATCCCTGACTGTATATCATACCTTTGTTTAACCAGGTAGATTAACCGAGAGCATGCCAGGGATTTAGCAGCCAATCAGAGTTAGGGATAGTTGGTCAGGCAGGTGTGCTTAGCCAGTAGTTTTGTGTAAATTTGATCAGGGCAGTGGGGTTAAAAACTTTACTGTTTTCCAAATTGCCATGGCATCTTTAATGAACGCAATGAGTCAGGAGCCAGGTTTAGGATCTCGTCTGAAGGGTGACACCTGCTACAACACAGTGTCCCAATCACTGTGCTGAGTGGGGTACTTCAGTTTGGCTTGGAGGGAAGAGTGCTGTCTATTTGGGTACACAGTGTGCCTGTGAAACTAGTCTGGACTCCAAGCCCTAAGTATCTGATAGCGCGTGTCTGGATAGCTGTGTTAGCTTTGTTGACCAATGCTTCCGGGAATCTGATTGGTGCTGGCAGAGTTCTAATGGTGGAATAGGGCTGGCTCAGGCATGCTGGATGCTGACCATTGGTTCGTTAGCAAAACACACCTCTGGAGGTTGGCAAGAGTTTTTCTGCACCAGAGTGAGAAGTTACTCAGGCTCGTAGTTATGATGTCATAAATATGAGCCTGACTTGAAAAGCTGCTCTGGAGGGGACTCACATTCATCAGTGTCTGAGCCCTGACAGGAGTGTTAACTTCATACAGGGCCTGAGAGGGAACTGGGCCTAATGAAGGCTAACGAAGGTGAGAGAATTAATCTGCCATTACTGTGGGTTATTCCTCGGCTTCAGGACAGCATGACTGCTACTGTCAGACTGAAACAAGATACTAATCTGTGTAATTTAACTCCCAAAGAAAGGAGATGCAAAACCACACTGTTCCACTGAGGCAAAGTCACGTTTTCCCTCATGCAATAACGGCAGGTCTGGGACAACATTCCATTTAGGAAAGTTACTGAGCCACCCCAGCATCGTCACACCGTCTACTTTTGGTTGTAGAGAGAAGAAGAAAGAAGAAAAAGATGAAGATGAAGAACAAGAAGAGGAAAAAGAAGAAGATACATTAAGTAAACAGAGATCTGTGGCTTTATTGTGTGACTGCTTAAGGTTTGTTCTTGAGTTTTTGAAGCTACTCATTACAGGACATGAGAGCCTATGGCCATTATGGCTTTAATCTCTGTGCAGCTCTAACATATGCATAACTCTCTGAGCAGATATGGGTTAAGCCCTGTAAGATAACAACAGCAATGCCCTCCATCCCAACTGAACACTGCAGAAAAAACAACCCTAAAAAACAAACAGAGCATTTCCGTGTTTCTCTCATAGTCCATCTTCTAATAGTCCACAATCATGTTTATTTACACACTTTCTTCACCTTCCTAGTTCACAACGATACACCCGGGTCCCTCTGCTTGTACAAAAAAACACTCCCCTCCTCCCCTGATTTCAAACGGGTGGCCCTCCTGCAAGTGATTAAAAAATTAATCCGGGACAAGGTCAGACCAGCAGTTTGGGGGATTTATCGCCAGTGGTGTGAAATTCCATGACGTTCTTTCTGACGGCTCGGATATTTCCAGGAGTCGTTCCCCTCACATATTCCCATCCATGTGTGAACTTTACCACATGGAGGGCACGGCCGATGTGACCATATACATATGAATACGAAGAGTGTGCACACAAAATGGCAGATAGAAAGAGGTAATGGAAAAAAAAGAGAAGAATCACTGAGTTTCTGATATCTACTGTCTCTCTTCAAACCCCCTCCCCTCAACCTCCAGGCCACATTTTCACGAGAGCATGCAGTGAGAGTGCTTAACTCAGTAAATGGCAGGGACCAAGAAGCAATGATAAAATAAACACTAGAGAAACCGTAATAACCCCCTCCCACCCCAATCCCTTCGAGACGGGCTCCAAGCTAGGAGAGCTCAGCCCACCCTTTTCAAAGACTCGTACTGTGCAGATCTAAGTATTATTTTTATTTTCTGGTGTTAAAAGTATAAAATAAAATACACAGATGCATAATACATTATGCAACCATGTGTTCTTTTATATCACTGATAAAATATCACGGGTACATGCCATTATATATCTGTGTGACTTGGTGAGGTGAAAGTTTCTATCTGTACATAAGAAAGCAGTATGGCTGCTGCCCATGCCGCAGCGCTGTGAAAATAAACCCTCTCCCTGCGTTTGTGAAGCTGCAGGTGTGGCCGGAGGTCACCCCCTGGGCAGCGTGGAGAGGAGAGGAGGAGGTTTAAACAGGCCTCATTAAAGTCTGCTCTCATAAACAGGGACACACAGGCAGAGGAGCGAGAAACACCAATCTGCACATCAGATAAGGTGAGATTTGAAACTTTCTTGTTGTTTGCTGCAAAGCACCCTGGGACTGCAGTTCAGACAGCTCTGTGGCGAAGCGGCCTGAACTGTGTGGGAGGGGGCCGTGGGCACGAGGCTTTCAGCTTGGCTAAGAGAACCAGTTTTGGTTTCCCAGGATCCTCTTCCTCCTTTACAGAATCAGAACCAGGGTCTCAGAGTAAGGAGGAGGACGCAGAGAGAGAGAAAAAAACAAAACTTCCAGTAGGAAGTGGGAGGGAGTGTGACGGCCCGGTCAAAGCTGGTGGGCCACAAGTCCACGGACCGCTCTAAATGAGTCATTAACTGCGCGTCATGACGAGGCGCGATGAACCTCTCAATACGTGGTGTGGGCCAGGTGCGGGAGAGCAGCAAGCGGCTGAGCGTTGCGCGAGGATTTTGAAGCGAGACGGACATAATTAGCGTCGGTGGAAGACCTCATAACCGGCTGAGTGAAGGTGGGTAGATGTGAACCGATCAATGTGAACTGCAGAGCAAATTAAGGAGTGGGGGTGGGGGGTATGGACGGCCCTCTGCTGGCAGCCCAATCTGGCCTGGCACGAGGCACTGGGGAGGTGACGCAAATGGGCAATGATGTCACAATCACACCTCTCCACGTGTCACATGTCAGTTACGAGTGGGGGGGGGGGGGTGATGACAGACAGAAAGTACGAGAGAGAGGGAGGGAAGGAGAGAGAGACACAGCTGTCATCCTGATTACACCCTTACACACTTCAAAATTGTGGCACACACAGACACAAACACAAACACACTTTCACACACATACAGTAACCTCATGTACTTACACATAAGCACATGCTCACGCCAGACCTGGGCCAGAGACGTGTTTTACCAGCTGGGATTCCCCAGGTGCTGCTTACGTCTTAAAAGACCCGACCATTCCCTGACACTTCTCCACAGAACTTGTTTCTAACCACTACCCAGAAAAACAGAAAAACATTTTCTGTTCTGAATATTGGGGAAACAGAGCTTCTGTCAATTTTCAGTAATCTGCAAAGGAAGGTCTCTGCCACCTAAGAAACATTTCAAATAGAAGTTCTGGTACACACAAGCCATGAAAGCTGGCGTACACATATGTTTAAATGTACCTGCAAATCTCCACTGAAACTAAGCAAACAAAAACCAGATCCGCACCGTCCTTCACCTTTGTGCTCTTGTAGAACGTTCTCATTTTAATTGTCAGCGTATTAATGAGGGCCTTTTGACGAAGCCACTGCACACGCGTTTCTCTCATCGCTGCGATTCCAAAGACACGCTGGCAAGCGTTTACAGGGTTCCCCCGAGAGGACGATCAACAACCCCGAGCCTTCCCAAGACAGATTAACCGAAGCACATTCACATTAATGAACGCCCTGAGAATAAACCGCAGACGATGTTTTAAACATCTCGTCTGCATGCAGTCCTTTTCTTTTTTTAGTCTCGTCATTTGGGCTGTACTGTTCCATCCTCCGCAATCTGGAGAGAAACAAAGGAACGTGGGGAAGGACAGAGAGTGTGTGTGAAAGAGAGAAAGAACACACCCACATACCAACTTGTTCACAATTTCTCACATACACCAGTTACTGTTTTATATATTCTGTCTCATATTAACATTGAGGTGCATTATTGTTGCTGTTTTAATGTTTCCTTTATCTCCAGCAAGATATTGCAGTACAATTGCTTGTCACGTCCATAAAGCATTTTGAATTGAGCTGAATTAAGGGGGATGGCGGGGTTGGGGGAGGCGTGGTCGTTCACTGTGATGACAAAGGAGCGTTCCTGGAGCAGGGGATGTGCTTATGCCGTGTTCTGCAAAACCACCGAGCCACCACGCGAGCACAGTTGCTGCCGTCAGCAGCCTCATGAAGAGGTGACAAAAACGCCTCTCTGCTCTCGATTGAGAGCAACAAAATAATAACACTAGCATAAAATAAAAGAGGTGCTCTTTGATCCAAAGGGAGACGCGCCTCTTGTTCTTCTCCCCCTCAGCATTTCAAATGAAAAAAAGCGCGTGATCAAAGCTAGTGTTGCGCAGCGATGCTAAAAGCAGCCGCATCTTTAAATCAATTTCAAACAAAACGACTCATCTTTATTTCAGAGACTGGAAAACGTGGGGGCGGGGGGCATAGACCATACTTCCCGTGCGTGCATAGCGGCACTCCGGAGTGAGGAGGTGCCGTTTTCCAGTTCAGCGAGATTTATGATCGTGCCGCGGCGGCGCTCCTTGTTTCTCTGCAGCTACATGGATAACTCATTTGCGCTCTCCGATGACGGCAGCTCAGAGCTCAGCTCCCTGCTGCTGTCAGCCAGCGCCTCAGCTGCGCTGCTCAGCATAGTTACACAGGGAAACTTCAATGGAGGCAGCAGTATAACATAATGGTTAGGGAACTGGGCTGTCAACCCCCCGGGTATGGGTTCCAGTTAGAATCGAGTAGTAAACTGTGTAAATCGCTCTGGCTAAGAGTATTTGCCAAATAATGAACTGCAATGGTGAGAGACGATGACCACTCAATTCCATCAGGAATTGCAGGGATGGACATGCACCCCAAAGACGCTCATCGACAGGTTGGGGCGTCATACCCACCCTGGGAGCGCATCTGATCATCACTGCGTCCTGCTGACATGTTAAAGAAAATAAATGGATAACAAAAACACACACAATTGTTCCATCATGTCAGAAGGATTACAGGGCCTAGACTGTAATCGAAAACATCAAAGTAGATTTCGCTGTGTATGTAAACAAAGGAGAGTCTAAAGGCCTGCATTAGGGAGCATTCAGATGTGTGTAGGCCAACAGGAGAAACGTAATCCGTGCACATCGCCACGTCCTGGTACAAATGAAATCTTGTTTTTCTTTTTCTGGGTTAACCCATTCAGAAGACCAAAAACAACCACACTGGATTAGTGCAGTTCAGATCTTCTGTTGTATGTAGAAATAGATGGGTCAGCTGGGCTCTGTTTCATGTTCCACTAGAGACAGTGAAAACAGGGCAAATGGAACACACATCAAATGTACAGTGATCCCCGTGTGAGATATGTCTAAACAAACGAATGAAAATGAAAAGATACACATGCTCACTCGGTAAAAAGGCAGGAGGGGACGGGTCTCTGCAGAGCAGTGAACCGAAAGGTAAAACGGTAAGAAGTGCGAGAAAATTCTGCCTGCATAACAGACGCCTACTTCTTGCGACGTCCCGGCACAATTAAAAGAAAGTCAATGAGCGGTGAGCGGTAATTCACAACGGCAGCCAACAGATGAATGCAGGAACCACCTGGCGCGCGTCTATCAGAGGGGGAGAGAGGCGCTGTAAAAGACCAAAACAATACCCTCCCGCTCCGTTCGCTCCTCATGCACCAACCCCCACCCCCCCAAAGCCTCCTGCCTGCTGTGTACACGGGAAGTGAGAATCGAATAGCGCATGTAAGAGGGAAACGCGCATTAAACGCTCTTTCCCTCACTCAGGGTCTGTCCAAAGGTTTATGATTTCCCCTGATTAATCAGGAAATACTTTCACATGCTAACTGCCCCAGACAGGTGACTTAGGTCATAACACATAACACATAACACAAGCGCACACACACACACACACACACACACACACACACACACACACACACACACACACACACACACACACACACACACACACACACACACACACACACACACACTAATTGGCAGTGCACGCTTGACGTTGTTTTCTTGTATTTGATTTAATTTCCTCATTTCACAGGGCCAGCGGTAATACCTGGTGCTGCTGAGCTGTGGGTTCTCTTACAAAAGAGATTATTGATCTCAGAAGACTTCCCAGATTAAATAAAAATAATAATAAAAGAAAAAAACACACCAAACACACCCACACCCCCCACCCGGGGGGGCTGCTAATGCAGGTTTGTGTGTACACCCCCCATCCCTGTGCCCCCACCCCCTTTTTAAATAAAATCTGCTGCCCACACATTTTCCAGTACCAGCCGGGGGACACTGTGGTTAACGACCAGTTCGCTGGAGCATGACTGCACAGAGGCCAAACAAGGGGCAGAACAAACGCGCGTGCACACACACACACACACACACACACACACACACATACACACACGTGCACGCACAAACACACACACACACACATGCACGTGCTCGCACAAACACACACGTGTATGCACAAACACACACACAAACACACACTCGCACAACCACGCAAACACACACGCACACACAAACACACACTGACACACACAAAGCCACATGTGCATGCACAAACACACACACAAACACAGACGCACGCACAAACACACACTGACACACACAAAGCCCCACTCACATGCCGGTGGAGGGGAGTCTCTGGTGAACTAGGGGGTCATTTGTACGCAGAACTTTATTGACATGTAATGCTTGGCCTTTTTGAGACAAAAAAATAAGGAAATTTAAAGCAATGATCTATGTTCTTAGCCTGTCACACCACATCCACCCTCTGCTCCCAGCCCAGGACCTTAACCCAGACTGACGTAGGAGCTTGCAACTCTCTTGCCCCTTGGACCTAGAATAGCATTTCAAATTCTCTCAGCTAAGGTAGTTTTATTTTCTAGATGATTTTAAGACAAAAATCAGGCATATACCACATTAAGTGTGCAACTATTGAATGTCACTGATTGTCTGTTTTTAGTATGTCCTCTGAATAGACTCTTAAACTATAATGATTCTCCTGTATGTGTTTTTACTCTGGCTGCCATCTTGGTCAGGTCTCAACTGGAAAAGACCTCAGCAGTTAAAATAAAGGTTAAATTAAGAAAAGACAGCGACAAACTGGCTTTCCAGACGAAGCAGCTGGCCTCCTCTCTCCTCAGAGCCACTAAGCAGGCAGCGAACATCTCTGCCCTCTACGCCCCTCTGCTGTGCATGATAGAGATGGTGGTTCGACGGTCGGAGAAAAGACGGGGGCTCCCTGAAGCCAGCGATTTTTTGGCAACGCTGTGAGACAGGCGTCAGCAGTGTTTAGGGGCGCATGTTACGCTGTTTATCCATTTAACACTCAAATAAACACACACGATGATAACAAACAACAAAACACCGTCATAACAAAGTATAACCTTCCTCCAGGCTATGCACTGCATAATATTACCCTGGGAAAGTGATGCAAGAAACAGGCCAGACCGCTGAATGAGAAAAAACAAAAAACACACAAAAAAGTGTGTGACATTCGGCTGTCTTCATTTCTAATACAAAATCTGGTTTTGCTTTTTTCAGATTGTGTTTATTGTTGATGAACTCAGCCAATAATCAGGTTGTTTTGGAGCCACATTAAAGGCACAAGGGCACAGAAGCAAGGTGATTGAAATCGGTGTTTTTCTGGGCAGTGCTGAAAAACCATGGCAACACAAAGGTATTTATGCAAATGCATTCATGATGTGCACAGGATGTAATGAATTGAAAAAAACAGAAACCTGAAGCAGAGATCATTTTTCTGCCTCTCACTTCAAGCTTAATATCTGTTGATTAATTTCTGAACCTCAAGGCCAGCTCCAGGCACGTGTCAACATTTACCCAGCCGCTGATCCAAAGCTGCAGCGGGCTGATGGAGGTGCTGGAGGTGATGTTTTAACTCCAGCGACGCATATCAATTTTCCCCGCTCTGAGCAGCCGAGCCGTACCGACCTGACCTATCATCTGCATCCTGTGCGGAGCACTGCCTTTTCCATCCAAGCTTCAAGCATCCTACACGTTGCAATGAAAAGTTTCCAAAAATGAAAAAAAAAGCAACAATCCGACTTGAAAGAAACTGCCACAACTGCCAACACCAAAAATGGGTGGAGCTACAAGTAGCTGACTTGTTTGAACCAATCAAAAACAGTATTCTCCACACAACAAACACAATGATTGCTTTCAGAGTTAGTCAGTTACAGGTAAAACATGGTAGCTCCACCCATTTAGGTGTCATGACACCTCATTTCTCCTTGTCACCAGGCAGCGAACACAGAAAAAACACTCAATACACAGGCAGACCGTGACCACTTAGCGTTGTGTTCTCATATTTGAGAAAGTGAAACATTGTCTTTAGAGGCTTTTCTGTGGACACTTGTTTTGTAAGGTCTAGATTAAAACATGTTTTTTTTGGGGGTTGGGGGGTGGTGGAGGAGGGGCGACAAGTGTAATCATGAGTGAGCAAAATCAAAACGTGGGCGGGCACAGAGCCCCGACATTATCGGGAGGCCTGAAAGCAATTAGTTTCTCTTCTGATGCGCTGCCGTTTTATTTATTTTTTGCCCGTCATCAATCCAAATCCCTGGGTTCCAATTAGGCGTTGAAACGATCGCGGTTCTCCAGCAAGCCACGCTCACGCGTGGGGCCTGGGTGAGGTATCGATCAGGAGGTACGTGAGCGGGCAGGAGGAATGGACCAGAAGGAGGGAGCGTGTGTGTGTGTGTGTGTGTTGTGTGTGTATGCGGGGATGTCTGAGCTGGCGGTATCTCAGGAAAACCCGCAAAGCATGGGCGTTCTGTCTGAGGTAAAAAAGCTGTGTGTTTTTACCTCAGAGATCACAGCAGTTTGGGAACCCAGTCAGATCCCGGAAGATCTGGAGACACTTTCGCCCTCAATATCTATGGCAACAATCTCGACTCCACAGTCGACACAGTTTAGACATCAGTCAGATTCTCAGAGGCCGGTTCACGGAAGCATCACGTACTTGACCTTTGCGTTGTTTATGTGTAAATCACTGCAGTGAGAAACTGCCCAATCTTTAGATCCACCTTCATGGAGCTGACATGACTGGTACTGAATGTATTAGTAACGTCTCAGAAGCTGGCTGGTTTATCGTTCTGAAGTGCAGTGGTTTCGGTGAGATGATAGCGGTGCGGCATAGACCTGGCAGGCTACGAGGTACGCTATCCAAACCCTCTTTAACACAATGAGCGCTCACCCATTTACCATTAACATCAGAGAGTACATCGCCTGAGAGAGAGAGACGGCTTCTGTCTCCAAGACTAATAACACCTTCTCTGATCCAGCAGAGCGAACTCGGTCTCAAGACTCGAGAAGCTAATGGATGCGACCTTTCCTTGTACAAACAAACCCTCCGCTACAATACACACAATCAAATCAAATCAAAAGATAAAATCTATACAAGCAAGAGAGTGAGTCGAAGGTCTCCTCCCGAGAGCTTGCGGCCTATGTTCAGTGGTCTTGCGGCCGCGGTTTTCTGATTATCCTTTGAGAGGGTGGGAGGGGGGAGAGGCACATTGTTACCCTCTGATCCCCCCTCCCTGCTGGGCCTGATTGTCCCTGATCTTCCCCTCCCTCCCTGGGTCCTCTCCACCAGCTCACATACCCCATCTCAGGTCCTCAGTGGTCACAGGGCATAAACCTTTATGGATAAACCAAATAAATCAGAGACTCTCATTTATTAAACGACCATATGACCAGATCTATCATAAACTGAACATACTGTACGTTAATTTTCCCACAAAGCTCAGCATTTATAATTTTGAGCGTGGTCTTAAAAATGCACAGTTCTTTTGCTTTTCTAATGCAGTTGTAGGAGCCTGGCCTACTTCACGCAGATGGTATTATTTTAAGAGTCCATTTTAACTGTCTTGTTAAATCTTTTATAAATCGTATTATTTATATTATTCCTTTTCCCTTTCTGCCCACTTTGTTCTTTAATTTGGAAACTGCTTTGAACATGGTGCCTGAAAAACGCCTTGTGAATAAAGTTTATTGCTGAGATGATAAACTGAACTGAATCACTACGGATGATAACACGGTCATGAACTTTTATTTTTAAGACGTTATGAAATGCACTTTGGTGCCATTAGGAGAGACCCAGAAACCCGAAGCGAAATGAAGCCACCCCCCATCCCAGCCTCAGGTGACCTCTCCCATATGACAACACACTTGACCGTTTCTCTGGCGGTCAGAGGCTGATAGCCGGACGGACGGGGGAGGAGAGTACTTGAGGTCCTTAATGGGTTTCCACAGCGGCCAGAGTGACTGAATGGAGACGGAGAGAAAGAGAGGGAGAGAGAGATGGGGTGGGGGGGAGGCAGAAATGTCTGAGAGAACAAAGAGTGACATCACAGCCTTCTGTGGTGAGACATCATGGAACACAGTCAGGCGTGGAGGGAGGCGGGAGTCGTCTCTTCAGTGCTCAAAAATTAAAACGCTTACTGCCCTGCGCTTTCATGAAGGACCCTTCCAAAAAACTGCAGTATATTGCCGATATGTGGGGCTCTATTTTAACGGCCCAAGATCGAGGCAGACCTACCAGGTAATTGCTGCTATGCTGTATTTTCAAAACTGCTACGAAATAAAAAAAAATCTAAACTGTGCACTGACACAAATATCTCACAAATCTGGGTTTACAAACAAACGGTGAAACAATTATTCACCATAAAACATTTCTTATCTATCACTGCATCATGAGACAGGACAGTCAAAACAGAGAGTTCTGGGATATTAAACGGATACACACAGTAAGTCTCACAGCTGTGTTTTATTATTTAAAAATAAATAAAGATGGCAGCTGTGTGAATATTTACCCATGTCTTGTGAAGTGGTACAATAGATATTCTGATATTAACAGCCTTATGTATTTGAATGCATTTCATTTCTGTAAGAGATAATACAAGAATTCAACAGTTTACCCAAAGCTGACTCACACAAATGGCGGGCTAACATGGAAAAGATAATTCCTCTGTGAGGTAACGGTGTGAGAGAACAGGGACCCGGACAGGAGGGTGACGAGATAACAATGTGTGACATAAAACAGGCCGGGCCGTGGAATCTAATCAGAGGCCCGACCTTGCGACCCACTAAGCTCGGCGTGTCAGGGGACGAGGCGCGAGAACACGGAGCGATGGTCGGGCTAATTGCACGGCTATTGAGCAGCTGCTTGGTGATTTCGATGTGACGCGCACTCACTGTCGAGCTTTGCCTTTTTTTCCCCCACCATTTAATGGAAATGCACTGCTAGTCACGGTGTGGAAACAAGCAAGATAATGAGATGGAGAGAGGAAATGGCCGTTCGCACCTGCCGCTGATGGAAACGTTTTGAGGACGTTGGGAGGAACATTTTGATTGGGTTGGCATTTACTGATGTCTTTCTCTGAGAGCAAGCGATATCTACAGAAGTTCATCAGAAAAACACTGACATGAAGATAAAGACTTGGAGGTACAGATCTCAGGACCTGAAAGGGTTACCACGGTGACTGCAAGGTTGAACAGCTAGAGTCGAATGAGTCAGGAAAAAAACAACAACAAGATTAAGGTCAGGCACGGGAGAGATGAGAGAGACACAAAAGATAAGTGTAATGCTTTGCTGGCCAGACGTGACTGGAAAAAAATTAAAGTGTGAGAGGGAACAAGAGGGAGAGAGAGAAAGGGAGGGAGAGAGAGAGATACACTGAAGCTGCCTGTGCCCCTGGTGTTGTTGTCTTGTGACAAGTGACAAAAACATCATCATTTCTGCACTCTCTTGTTAGCACCAGCAGATACCAGGGAGTGACACAAAAGTATAGTCATGCGCATGTTCTCTTAAGCAAGAACTCCCAACAAGCCCTTGAATGGTAAAGTTTTACAAATAATGAAGAAAAACATAATTATCATTAGTCACAATAAAATTTTGCAATGGTCCACTGGAATATAGAAGGGTTTGTGGCTTCCATATCAGAGGCTTAACTTCTACATCAGCTCTTGTGTGTCGCGAAGAGCCGCAGCATCTCGTCACTCTGGTGTGGTATAAGTTCAGCACATTAGCATTGCTAATGCATTGCTTATAAACCAACGGTCCATTACTGTGGTGAGGGTGGGTTCATTAAATGATTAACTGTCCCAGCCAATCAAATTTACCATCAGAAATCTCCTGGGGCCAATCAGATCACAGAAAACTTAGGACAGAAAAGTTAACAAAGCTATTCAGGTTATTCGGACTCTGCACCAGGGATCAGAGTCAGGAGTACATCAGTACACAGAGTTTATTAGTATAGGGACTGAGTCATAAAATATAAATAATTAAATGAGTGATGTTTTCCAGGGCAGCTGGAGTGGAGTGCCCTGCTAAAAGCATGGGTTTTTAAGTGCAGTGACATGCCTGGCAGTCTGGTATCAAATCCTGGCTGTGGCAGTGCTGACTAGGGCCGGGGTCCCCCAGGCCCCGCGCCGTTAGCATTAGCGCTACCCAGGCAGGGGAGGGTTTGAATTGGCTGGGTCAGCCTTAGCGCATGAGCGCTACTGCTGGCAAATAAAGGCGCTTAGAAGGACATCGCCCTCTTGTGGGGGACCTCCCTGCCAGCCGCTTACTGACCAGACATTTAGCATTAAATATACCTAATGTATATTCAGCGAGTGCCCATTGCTGGGCAGAAGCAGATGGGCTCTAAGCTGGATCCTGCTCCAGTTCTCTACCTTCCAGCCTGGGTGTTTTTCCTCACCTCTTTGCCCCAGGCTTGCTCAGAGGGGTCTCAGGTGTGGGGTTCTATGTAAAGCTACACAAGTAAAATTGAATTGAACTTTCCCCAATGTGATGACACAGGCCAACTAATACAAACTCGGAAAAAAAAAGAAAATAAGCAGTTCAGAAGTAGTGAAAAACAGGGAATGGTATTTCCCCCAGAAAAAAAATGCATTGTTTTTCAGACCTCCTGGTAAAGAAAGGATATTTTCTCGTGTAGCTCTGCAGGCTGTTTCTCCTGGCATGCTTCGGGAATAATAAGCGCTGTGACACATGCGGAGAGGGAGCTAAATCACACGCCACGGCTGTGAACGTGATGCTAACACGCTCGCGCTGCCGCCGCCGCCATCGCCGCTGCCTCCAGGAGGGATCCATCACTGAGACGGATCAAAGCGAAAGCAGCCCATTTAACACCTCGCTCCCCTGCCCGAGGGCTAATTATAGCGCCTGTTTTCATTACCGGCTCCGCGTGAAACCCAGTCGCCACAGCAACCGGCTGGCTCGTTCCGCGTGGGCCTCCGTGCCGCCGAGCGCCTTCAAATTCCGCATTCACAGGCTAATTGTGTGCCGCCCCGTCCCAGAACCTCCTTGTCACACCACTCTCTGACCTCTAACCCCTTTGGGCGAAACACGCCTGGACGTCGAAAAGAAAGCTACATACAGAGATTTTCTGTCCAATCTAATGATTGTAGTGGTGGACAGGGAGGGGTTAAGCAGTGATTTCATAACATTTCTCTGCTCTTTGTATCGCCCCCCCCTATATTTCCATTAAATTCAAGCATCAACAGGACTATGTGTCACTATGTGTTTGTGTGTGAGTATTTGAGAGAGATAGAAAGTATTTGTGTGTGTTTGAGAGAGATAGAGTACGTGTGTGTTTGTGTGGGTACAGTGCGGCAGGTTCATTTTCTCATCTTGGTGTTAAAACCATTTTGATCCTTCATGGGGGAAGGAAAGGTCGCAGGGTGGCATCTGAAGACCGTAGCGGCCTGGTGTCAGCTCTGATTCTCTGCCGCGAAGCCTGGGAAGAGCTTCCAGTGGCTCACTGCTCACTGCCCAGAGGACAGGGGGTGTGAGAGAACAGCCCCTCACTGCCCAGAGGACGGGGGTTTGAGAGAACAGCCCCTCACTGCCCAGAGGACGGGGGGTGTGATAGAACAGCCCCTCACTGCCCAGAGGACGGGGGGTTTGAGAGAACAGCCCCTCACTGCCCAGAGGACAGGGGGGGTGAGAGAACAGCCCCTCACTGCTCAGAGGACAGGGGGTTTGAGAGAACAGCCCCTCACTGCTCAGAGGACAGGGGGTTTGAGAGAACAGCCCCTCACTGCCCAGAGGACAGGGGGTGTGAGAGAACAGCCCCTCACTGCCCAGAGGACAGGGGGGGGGGGAACAGCCCCTCACTGCCCAGAGAACAGAACAGCCCCTCACTGCCCAGAGGACGGGGGGTTTGAGAGAACAGCCCCTCACTGCCCAGAGGACAGGGGGTGTGAGAGAACAGCCCCTCACTGCCCAGAGGACAGGGGGTGTGAGAGAACAGCCCTCACTGCCCAGAGGACAGGGGGGTGTGAGAGAACAGCCCCTCACTGCCCAGAGGACAGGGGGATTGAGAGAAAAGCCCCTCACTGCCCAGAGGATGGGGGGTTTGAGAGAACAGCCCCCTCTGATCCTCACTGCAGAGGGGGGTGTGAGAGAACAGCCCCCTCTGATCCACAGTTCAGCAGCCTCTGCTGATCCATAATGACTCAGACGAAAAGCTGGAGAACAGCAGCAGCCGCTGTTTGGTTTGAACTCTGGGCTCCCATTCATAAAACATCTCTGAGTATGAGTGCTGGTCCAGGATCAGTTTTACCTTTTAGCTCATACTGGTTCAGATTGGGATATGGCTGAGGAAACCTGATCCTAGATTAGCACTCCCACTCTGACACCAAAGCAGCCAAATCATTTGCAGACATTAAATAGTAGCTGCTCCCATTTTTATGTTCAATGAAACCTCATTCCCCAATCAATAAGTTGGAATAAATACTGACCTAGGGTCAGTTTTGCCTCTTAGATCATAATGAAAAAGGTTATAATATGGACGTAAACCTGATCCTCAATCCTAGGCTCTAGATCCTTCGTTGAGATGTTCTGTTGAGTACTCTGGACTCATCTTCAGCCAGCCAAGACTCTTTTCTCTCAGAAAGGAGACTGAAATCTGAACTTTCTAGTCACACTTGAAATACCCACTTAAGATAATTTCACATCCTGGAAATATTCGATAAATATCCATCAAAATGTGACATGGAAATAAGTTATGTGGGAGTTCACAGAAGTTGTTGGAAAAGTCACATCCCTTCCTTTTCTTCGTAACTCTGGACAGGACGGCTACTTCCCACCTGTGATATATATGAAAGAGCAGACATCATGGAACTTGGGAAATTGGGGGAGAGGGAGAGGGAGTGGGGGGTCATTAAATCAACTTTTATGGCCACTGACATGTCACGGGCTTGTCTCACCGTGAGACGCTATTTTCAGACTACAGGTTGTGATGTGAAGCTGAGGACGGTCAGGATGAGTTGAGAGGGACTTGCTGAGTCCTGCTGCCTACACCTCACTCTGCACCACTTGGTGTCTGCCACTCGTTATGGTGTCTGTACCACTCGTTAAGGCACCACTTGTTACGATGTCTGTACCACTCGTTAAGGTGTCTGCGCCACTCGTTAAGGTGTCTGTACCACTCGTTAAGGTGTCTGTACCACTCATTAAGGTGTCTGCTACACTCGTTAAGGTGTCTGCACCACTCGTTAAGGTGTCTGCACCACTCATTAAGGAGTCTGTACCACTCGTTAAGGTGTCTGTACCACTCGTTAAGGTGTCTGCACCACTTGTTACTCGTTAAGTGTCTGCACCACTCGTTAAGGTGTCTGCTACACTCGCTCAGTCTGCAGCCCCAGGGACCCAGGCCTGTCACATTCACACTCCTCTTATTGCATCCTAGAAACTGTATTTACTCTCATTTTCACCGTCGCTAAGAGCTGGTGGGAATGCATAAATGAATAAATAATAAAACCTGAAATTTAAAAAAACCGAATCAGAAAAGAAGAACATATAATGGAAAATGTGCCATTCAAAACAGCTCTTTATGTAAAGTAATACTTCCTGATTTCAATATTGAAATTACCCTTAATTTTTTCCATTTATACACCCTTGTTCTTCCAACTGACCTCAAGCTGAATCATAGAACTTGTGATGGAGGAGTCAGGTTTAATTGAGACAGAAATAGGAGGAGCTTTAATCATTTAAGTATTACCGACTCAGTGATTTGGACCAATGACTGCATTAGCTGTGGAGAGATACGCAAAGCTGAATGGTTCAAGCAATGATTGACAGCAGAGTGTGGCCCGCCCTAACAGGTTCAGAAAACCTCATTTCCGACGTGTCTAGCTGAATCTCACACCCGGTGATTGCAGCTGCAGGGGGCTGACAGCTCTACCTGCCGGTTTTACCTGTCAGCTGGAGACCACCCTCAACCTTCAAAACATCATGTTCTCTCAGGTAGAATGGTGACGCCTGTCAGCACCAATAAAAAATGCGGCGGGCGCGGATGGGCAGCGTGACATATGCGGCTATAATTTGTTGAAAAATGAGCTCAGTTTCAGTGCTGAATGAAGGCAGACAGTTCTAATGTGGCTTAATGAAGAGTGAGTGCGGAGATGAATAGATTTCCAGTAAATGCTTTCGCTCCTAACTGAAACTTGCTTTGCAAGATACACTCCTCCCCATTAACCCAAATTAGGCTGATTAAAGAAAACACATTAAGGGACACAATGGTAAAAACAACTGTGGTTTCAAACAACAGAAACTCACAACTGAAAGCACCATTAACTCTTCAAGGTCTGGGGGAAAAAAAACATCATGAAATGGCGATGATACTCAATTGTGGTTTTTTTTATTTTCACCCTAAAATTAATTGTGCAATCAACCGCTGTAATTGATCTATTAGGTGCTAAGCGGGAGTGAGAAACGGCGTTTTCCAGGGCCCTGTGGGATTGAGGCTGAGCATCCTGATGATGTGTTTGACTGGGTGTTTCGTTAATTGCATTACATTCAGGTAGGATTAGCCCCAGATTCAGGGCTCTGCAGCTCCTCCGCTCTGTTTTAAATAATCTCCTGTGTGAGAAATCCTCGGGCTTATCCTCTGCGCCCTGTTAATCTGCACTTTACCCAAATGAGAGCGCGGCGCTCCTCCATCAGACGGCTGTCTGTGGGGCCCTATTGCTGCTCCGCTCCCTTTCAGGGGCCGGAGACGGGGATGGGGGGGGGGACGGGGGGGGGGGCTCTTATCACAGGGAAACAGCACTGCCACTGAGGGAGGAGTGGGGGCCTATGAAATGGATATTAACGGAGTTTCCCTCTGAAATGGACGTTCACATTCACAAACACAAACACCTACACACACACATATACACACACACCATATTCTCACACACACTCAGCACACAAACACACACACCTACACACACACACACATATACACACACTCACACCACATTCTCACACACACTCAGCACACAAACACACACACCTACACACACATATACACACACACCACATTCTCACACACACTCAGCACACAAACACACACAACTACACACACACATATACACACACACTCACACACATTCTCACACACACTCAGCACACAAACACACACACGTACACACACATATACACACACACTCAGCACACAAACACACACACCTACACACACACATATACACACACACACTCAGCACACAAACACACACACCTACACACACATATACACACACACACTCACACACCACGTTCTCACACACACACAGCACACAAACACGCACACACATATACACACACTCACACACAACATTCTCACACACACTCAGCACACAAAAACACACACCTACACACACAAATATACACACACACTCACACACCACATTCTCACACACATTCAGCACACAAACACGCACACACAGCATGTGCACACACAGCATGAACACACACTCAGCACACTCACAGTCTTGCGTACAACACACACCTTCAACTCTCTCTCTTACATACATACGCACAAACTGCACACATTACCTTTCTCTCACACATACACACATGTAAGCACAGATCACTTACACGTGCACATACACACTTAAACAAAAGCAAAACTGCACACGCACACACACACACACAGACACACGCACGCACGCGCACGCACGCACGCACGCACGCACGCACACACACACACACACACACACACACACAGACTCACACAAACCATAAACTGAGTCAAACCAAAGAGAGGCAGGCCAGATTACATCATTTGTCCAGACTCAGCTATGCCTTTTATCTACGAATTTCTCCCCATTTATATTCAGTAGGAAAAAGAAAAGCACAGATAAGCGTCTTTTATCAAAGCAAGGAGATATGCGAGATCCACATTTTGGCTCCGCACGCTCAATTTATCATGGAGAATATTAATTAAAATATTAACCTGAATCCTAGTGATGAAACCGGCTTTTCTTCTCCTCTACCCGAGAGAAAGACCAAAGGCTGAAAGGAGACGATGTAAAACTTTGCGCGATGCATCATTCCATTACGGTGCCTAGTATTTTCAGGACAGAGACAAAGATCGATAATCTGAAAGAACAGCGTTTCCCCCGGCAACAGCGGCGCAGGCTGTACAGCGGCGCATCACGCGGACCGGCTCTCTCGGCCACGTTTCGCAAACACTCCCATTCCCAAAAGCCCCCTCCCCCCATTGCATTGTTTACCAGTGCGGCCTGTAATTATTGGAGCGACAAATGAGAATTAAGGAGGACGGTGCGGGAGAGAGGCCCTCCGCAGGAGCCTGGGGAATGATGCGCTTGCGCTCGTGTTTCCGTCCCGCAGATAGCAGAGTCAGGGCGGCCTACATGCCTCAGTAACGCGGCTCTCAGACAGGTGCGCAGGTGGAGCACCTGCTCAGTAATACAATGGTAGAGCCCTACCTGGGATCTGACCATTATCTTACATTCAGCAGATGCTCTTATCCAGAGCAGCTTATATAGTTAACATTTAGACACCGTTTCCGTTTAAACAGCTGGATGTTTATGGAATCATATCCAAAGAATGCACCTTTGTAAATGAACCAACAGCAGTCCTTTACCTGGGAATGGACCCCCCCACCCTCACCTTAGAGTAACAGCCTCTCACCTCCCTAACCATTATAATGCCCTGCCACCACATTCATTCAAATCATTTTATTTCACCTATGTTTGCAGTAACAGCCAAGGTAATCGGTATTAGTACAGGTTGAAAGGGACTGTACAGCCGGTGAGACAGAGGCTTTTTAGATGTAGTGAGCAGGTTTTTTTTTTTTTTTTTTTTTTTGGGGGGTAATTTTAACCCTGGGCACCAGAGGTTAACACTCTACTCTTTAGAGAAATGGCAAGGGATCATTAATGAATACTGTGAGTCAGGACCTCAGTTCAACTTCTTACCCACAGGATGAATTATACAACTCCACCTAACCGTTAGGCTACATTACCCTACCACCGTTCAGATGCACAGTAATAATGAGCAGGGAGCAACCTTCTAACACAGACCAATACAACCTGGTGAGGAGGGAAAATGAAACATTGTTTGTGGACATGAACGATTTAATTTTTTTCCTATTCAAAGGGGCTGGTGGTGACTCAGAGTGAATTATTTCACATAAGTGATACACTCAGAAACTCCAGCATTACAGCCTGTGATTCCAACAAAAGCCTGCTTAAAAAGAAACATTGTTTTTTCAAAATATGTGACAGACAATGTCAACTGAGTTGCTGTGTTGTGTCCGAAGGGAGCTTGGAAGAACTGCATCATGGGAAACACCCCACAGTGCTTAAAAACCTCTGAACTATAGTTTCACACCTTTCATTCCTTTGTTTTTTAACATATGATGAAATGGTGAGAAACTCTTACTTTTAACTAAGAGTCAAAATACAAGCAAATTCCAATCCCAGCTGCGCTATTACTGGCTATGGCTGGAGGCCCTCATTGGTGGGGCAATCACTAGCTCTGCTTTGTCTGGGAAAAATTATGTGACAGTTGGTTAAACTCATCGAGTCAATAATATTGAACAGCTACACTTTCCAATCAATCAAAATTGTGTTTGATTCTGGCATTACAAATTTAGCCATACAGTTACAAGTTCCTCGACCATTATACAACAGTACCGCTTTCTCCTCTCTGACCCTGAGGGAGACAAGCTGCTGTCCCAAGGACCTCTCCACTGATCCACCACAGTATTACCCCAGAGGAGGGTTTGTGGGTTCAAATCCATTTTTACCCAGTCAGTTCAAGATTAATTGCATTAATTGAAATTCAGTCCATTAATTGAAAAAAAAATCTGCATAGACCCTAATAGGCATTTTTTTTTCAATCCATGAATTAAATTTAAATTCATTTAACTGAAATTCCCAAATTAAAATGGAACTGAACCTTGCTCCATAGGGAAGAAAAACAGCCCAGAACAAGCCAAGACTTCATTACAGATACACCATTACTTCTCTTCCTCATCTGCGAAATAATCCATTTAACTTGCTAATGTAATCTGTGATGCTAAAGGGGAGCCTCCCCTCTCTTGGACTGAAAAAGTGGCTTGTGATCTTTCAGAAGTACAAAGAACACACATGCATATCATCGTCAACATCATCATCTCCATGACAGTTTGCCTTATTAATATTCACAAAGTTCTTATTTAATAATCAAGCATATGTTATTGGAGGACATGAATAATATACACTATACTGACCCTGACTGAGATGAAACACAAAATCTGTATTTAACTGGTCTTTATATATTAATTAGAGGGGCTGTTGGGTTGTCAGAGCTTTAGCTAATGACCTCACTGCAGTAAAATCGCAGACGAGGCCTTGAAGGGATAGGTAGCTCATACTTAATGAACGCACTGTGAGGCTACATGGCTGACAGTCCTCCGATTTCTCTGAGACGTACTCGCGCCTCAAACACAGAACACTGGCTACCTCTGCTAAGCGGTCTCAGTCTGCCAGAACACTTCAATTAGTTTAAAAGACCATTTTTTGCTGATAATGACCGTTTAAAGCCAGCAATTTCAAGGAAGTTGAGTTTCACCCCAGTCACTTCCAGCCCACAAAAGATTAATATTATTTCTCAGAGGGGGTTGGGGGGGAAAGAGAAATCTCCTTAAGAGAAAAATAAAAGGCTAGCTATTAATATGTGGTAATATTTTTCAAGGCTATTCCTGGAGGAATAAAAAAAATGTCTTCATTTCCCATGCTCTTTCACTCGGCTGTCAGATTTCCTTAGATCAGAAATCTTTAGATATCTTCAAAGGGCCTACTCCCTGTCACCAAATCAAAGACAACACATAAAGGCTCATGAGTTCAGAGTTCATGTTTGTCAGACAAGCAGATATTCCTTGTACTTAACCGGAAGTGCATTGGCAGGACACATTACTCCGTGTGATGGGAAAAAGATTTAACTCTTAGCTTTTGAAAATCAATTTTCTCCAGCTCTCTGAACAGATGGCAGGACCAGGTTTTTTAGAAGGTCACAAACCTTCACATCAGGAATTTATTATCAGGTTTGTCATCCTTGTATCTTGCTTCTGTTTTAATTTTGAAGGTTAATTCAAGAGCGCAAAACACAAAACAACTCTAATGCCATTTAAATGATACAAAACAGCCCGTCTGCAGCCTGTTCATAAAGTCCCACTGATACCCAGGAAATACATCAGAGCAAGCAGCTACTGCTGCCTGATCTCAGCATGTGAAAAACAAGAAATTTTCCACACCTACAGCTACACAGTCGCAGAGAGATCTGATGTGTTTGACACCTTGAGCGTCAGTGCGTTTAGATGTATGCCAGGACTCCTGTGACGTTAGCACTCGCTCCACTGGAAGCTTTTATCCTTCATCTCATTCGAGTTCGTCTTTCCATTGTTGTAACTGACGTCTTCATTTTGCTTGAGACGGCCTGCAGATGCTGGAAAAACCTGGCACAGATGTTACAGCTAAAGGCCTAAGTGTCACCGCTGAGCATTTTTCATGCTCAGAGCATTTTCGGTATGTTTAAGAAGTTGGGTACAATTTCCCTACACCCGTATTGGTCAAGGATTCTGGAGGTCCACTGGGCCTTATCTCTTATCCACAAGGAACTTTGCAGAAATGGCATTAGAGCAACATTGGTTTTGTTTTTCCAGTTTAAATTGTGTAGTTTAAATTGTGCAATTTAAACTGCGTTCTGTGATTGTGGCTTTTCATCCATGTTGACTTTCTCAGGAATGTTAGTGATGGTAAACGAACCTGCCAATTTCCTTACTTTGATTCAACAGTCTTAAAATGCATTTGACACGTACCCTTTGAGATGTTTTCCCATTACCAAATGAGAATCGTCAGCATGTATTGTGGTGGAAGATCTGTGATTTTACATAATGCAGACCTGGAGAACTGTGCACTGCCTGGAGCTCATCATTCGTTTTCTGTGTAGCTGGCTGAATTTTCAAAATGGCTGCATCCAGCAGCATCAGGCAAACAGGGATGCCATATATATGTATGTGCATATATAGCCTATAGGTTTATTTCCATGTGACACTATTACTGATAGCAATAGGTAGGTTACTCAATACATTGACTCCAACGTAGACCAATAACATATTGCCGATGCCTGAAGGGGAACACAAAGTCAATTTTTCCGTTAGAACGGCTGAACTCATTTTCTCCTCACCAACACAAACCTCTGAGGGTCCTCCAGGTTTTAGTAGGCTTGGGTGCGGTCTCTGCTAAAAACTATGTACGTGATCGAGTTATCAAGTCTTGGGAGAAGGAGGGAGACGAGGTGAGCCCATGACGGACAGAAAAGGGGTAACAGCCCCTTTGTGGCAGATGATAGGGGACAGACGGCTATGTCAATATGCCCCCAACCCCCCCAAAGCACGGCACCACACATGGTGCGTATCCTGTCCTACACATGGAGCGCTGATACCTCCCTGCAGCCTGAGCTGGCTTCCGCAGCCCTCTGCTGAACAGATGAAAGGAGGGCCCGCGTGGATCGATGCTCTCATGAGATCCATCTCTCGGGCTTCCCGCGCGTTCTCCCATGCGCAGTCATCAAACACGCGATTCCCACCACCCCCACCATCTCCCACTCCCCCTCCCATGTTAAGTATTTCTAGGGCTGTAGGGAGTAGGGCTCAGCACTATTAAAGAAATCCATTGCATCATAATTATCTGAGCTTTTCTCATTTTGATAAATACCACAATACATGGATCAATATGCAGACATTATTTTTCATCTATCCTGAATGGTAATTTACCTTGCTGCCCATTGAGGAAAAGACCAAAATCAACCAAAAATTCAACCATTTTCGGTTGTTAAACTCTCAGAAAGGTTGACAGGAAGACTTTGCAAGTTTTGCTTGTTAATCAAACTTCAAGCAGCAAAATAGAATATTATGGTATCACAGCATAAAAATGTCATCACAACATGATCAAAATGAAATTTGATAAATGATAACAATTTCCAGACACAGTCTGAACAGTCGCTGGGGAAGGCACATAATGACTCACATTAGAAAGAGAGTTTGGCCTACCAATGGGAGAATGTAATACATTTTAATTACACACTTTTGCTAACAAATACCTGGCTAAGCAGCTCTGGGGAGAGCAAAAGATTCAGATTGGTTTAAATGAGTCAGTGACAGACAGCTCATTGTAGCTCCACCCATTTTGGAGTTCATGAATCCTCGCTCTTGCACAATAAGCTTAGTCCACCGAAGTGATGTAGAGCTACACAAACGCACTTCATCATGCAGTTTGTACTCTGTAAAACCACTGAGCCCTCTGCCTCAGACGAACTAATGGACCTGACTGCTGCGCCCAAATAAGCCTGAAAATGTCAAACAAATGAGGGCCATGAGACATGAGGGACTGTGGAGGGCTAAGGTCTGGAGGAGGAAGTGAGCGTACAGGAAGTGAGCGTGCATAATCCTGGGCATACAGAAAGTGAGCGTACATGATCCTGGGTATACAGGAAGTTAGTGTACATGATCCCAGGCATACAGGAAGTGAATGTACATGATCCTGGGTATACAGAAAGTGAGTTCACATGATCCCAGGCATACAGGAAGTGAGTGTACATGATCCTGGGTATACAGGAAGTGAGTGTACATGATCCCAGGCATACAGGAAGTGAGTGTACATGATCCCAGGCATACAGGAAGTGAGTGTACATGATCCCAGGCATACAGGAAGTGAGTGTACATGATCCTGGGTATACAGGAGGTGAGTGTACATGATCCTGGGTATATAGGAAGTGAGTGTACATGATCCCAGGCATACTCAAACCGGGGTCATGCCAGGAGAGCAACGGAGTTTTCAGTCCAGCCCCTGAAAACTCTGAGGAACTGAGACTAAAGGGAGGGAAACCTTGGGGGTGGGGGGAAGGGATCCTGGGGGGGGGCGAGCGCCACTCACCAGGTATATCAGAAAGTTATTTCACAAAGGAAAGCAGTGCTAATAAATCATTGACTTAAATTAAGCACTCAGATGTGTCAAAACACACAAAACGGCAACAGATACTGCAGCTCCTTTTTGGGGACCGGAGTTTGAGATCTCTGCTCTAAGTCATTAATCATGAATTTCCCTGTGCATAACAGCAAGAGTGCAGGGGGCAAGAGACACCTGCCATCTTGTTATTCTTTTAGCCTTTCGAGCTGAAGTAAATGTAATACAATTTGACTTAATACAATGAAATACATCAAAAGCTAATGAAAAGAAAAAAAATGAAAATAAATTTCCATGAAAAGCAAATTCTTGAAGTGAGGTGAAACAAAAACCAGACATCGTCTGGAGGTACCTGCTATTGCCCAAGCTGTGCGTATAAATAGCGTGTCCTAGAGGAGAAGGCCGAACACAAGAAGAAGTGAGGATCCTTTTTCAGCCTTCTGCTTCTGCCCTGTTAGACCGCAAAGTCTCAGACGAGGAAAGACGTGCTCATTTGTGGGGGAGGGGGTAGGGGAGGGTTTTGCCCAGTTTGTCTTCTGTTTTGCTGAATCATAGGACATTTTCAGACTGCACACATCCTGAGATCCTCTTTTAGAAACAGAGCTTGTAAATGAACCCTGTCCCGTTTTGACAGCTGCTGGATTTAGCCTCAAAACTTAATTATTTCTGGCCTGTTTTGAATTATGGGTTAAAATTCTCTTGGGGCTCTAATGAGTAAACAAAGCACACTGGTTGGATTCGGGAGAGGTTTTGGCTGCAATCGAGCCGAGACCACCTTGACCAAATGGACTGGCTCCCAGTTTCTGGTTTTGAAACCAAGGGCGTTTGTCCATTAACACTCGTCAAAATGAACCATAATGGAGAGGTAAACAAACTCATTTTTGGAACAAACTCTCCAAGAAAATGGCCCCAAACTTAAATCCATGTTCTAGTATTCCATCAATACACCACTTTTTATTCCCGAGTTGCCAAGGTTACCATCTTTCACAGCCACCATGTTTTTTTTTCCGAGAGTTAAAAACTAGACTTGTCTCTGAAGGCTTGGTTTACAATGTGTCACTGCTCTGATGGCTACAGTCATTTGATAACCACTCACAGAGCTGCATTTCTCAAACTAAAAAGCAGCTGGAGAACCTCTACGAACAGGTAAGGAGGCTTATAAACCAAACATTCTTATTTTCAGTGAACAATACATTTGGTCAGGTCAAAAGATTTGCAATTTATAAACACCACCCTACCTGACAGAAAATCACAGGGAAACAGTGCGATCTCCTCTAACACTCATCTAGAAATGGCAGCAATAATTTGGAACCACAGTTCCTAACATGAGCTGATGGAAGCTCTATTTCCGCCTGTCACACAAGTGAGAGAGTTGAGAGAGAGTGGGGAAAAAAAAACCCGAGCCAGCTTTGGTTTCGGAGTCCATTACAACCTCTCTTTTAAAGTTCAGAATCGATAGATAATGTCAGTGCAGCTGAGAGTCCTCCCTACATTGATCAAGCTGAAATACCACATCCTGATGGAGGGACAATGGCCACAGAATGCTGTGAAAAAGAGTTCCTCCTCAGATTGGCCTGCACAATTAATCGTGAAGACGATTAACTAATTGTAAGAGGCTGCAATTATTTTATTATGATGAATGAACTCTATTTAGGGTGGCTGCCTCATCAAATCCAGTTCTTTTGGTTAGCTGGAGTATCAAGCTGATTCTGCTCCATTTGTTTAGCATCGTCACTGTATTGACAAATGAGTGCATAAAGTGCAGCAGTCCGTTTGGAAGCATTATGTTCATTCAGAAGTGTTTAAAAAATGTTCAAAGCTTTACTTGCATTTTACCCATCCTTACGTTATTACCATGTTTTATATATCATTTTATTATTAATTGATTGATTGCAACCTTTTATTTATTTTGAAATAATTCTTCAAGGGTCTAGAAAAAAACTGGTTGGAACTGGTTTCCAGGTCAAATGGTAGGCTGAGACCCCTGCAGTGCTGAAATGCAGGCTTGCTGCAGTCCTGAATACTCAGTGCACTGTAGGTAATGCCAGGCCCAGCTGGACTGAATGGTCTGCTGTTGCCGTGATACAGTGCCCACCATGCTATCTGGGAGAAATATGCATTTTTTTTTTCTAGATGTGGCTCTGTGCTCCACAGTTTTACATTTGAAATCAATTCACAAAGTTTAAAGTGCAGATTTTTATCTTTTATTAAAGAGTATTTTTATACATAATGGCTTCACCAGGTAGAAATTACAGACCACTTCATACATGTTTTTATTGTAAATAATCACAAAATAATCACAGCCATTCTTCATTATTTCCTTCAATGCAGTGCCCTTCTGTCAGACTTCTACTTCTACTGTCTACTTCCTGCCAGCAGAGAGGCTGGAGCATGGGGGCTGGTGGGGGCGGGGGACGGGGGGTCGTGGAGGGGTTTTACTGTGAAAATCACAGAGCCTCGTCCTGCTTCTGCGTACGCATGCCATTCCTGCCATGTATCGCTTACAGGGTTATGTTCTCCTGACCGTCCAGAGCGTCCCGCTAGGCTTAGCGGAAGGAGAGAGCCTTAACTGTGATCCCCGGACAGTCCCACAAGCTCCGGTATCTGAGTGGACCCGCCCAACCATTACACACTCCGACAGGTTTACTCGCAGTGCGACAGCACATCGGGCTGCTCAGATTGCTGGTTAGCTAATTACAAAGCTAAAAAAGAGAAACAGGAGATGTCTGCTTGCGACGCTGCGCCGTGTTTGTTCCTTAGCACGTTTATAGCTGGTTGGGATTTATGTGTGTTGTCCTTGGAGATTCGGCTATTTCGAGGATGTGTTTGTGCGTTGGGGCTGTGTCATTCTGTTAAGTGTGTTCTCAGCTCTCTGTAATTCATACAGCATACAATTTTAATTAATCATCTGCCACAGCAAAGAAATTCAATATATGTATGTGTGTGTGTTTATATATATATGCTTCTGTCTCTGTATTATTATATAGTGATAAATAGTTAGGATGAGAGTCAACTAAATTTACAGCACAACCTGTAGCCTGACACTGATAAAACATATACATACAACACAAAACGTCAGCCCAAAATACTTATAACCCATGAGAGTTTGCATGAAATCAGCCAGGGATCTTTGCTCCCGTTGAAATTAAATCCTAGCGAGCTCCAGGCAACAGTGTCCTGACTGAGGGCACCAGTGAGAGAGGCCCTGAGCTCCCTTCATCGGGAGTTGGGTTACAGGTGCTATCAGAGCAGAGCTGGCAGGAAATGTTCGGAGTGGTGCAAGATCTGGCAGAAGCTGATGGACAAGGAAGGGTTTCGACATTTTGTCCCCACTTCTATTAGTGTCTCAATTAGAGAAGGCCAATCATATTCACAAGCAGCATTCATCGCTCTAACTGTTTTCATTCTGGAGGGCGAAGACATGTGCACAGCCTCCTCTGGTATATGTGATGTCACCTGCTGCTCCTTCCAACACAGCAGCCCACCAGTTTGCATAGTGGAAAAGGCAACAAGAAGCGCCTTCCTGTGCAGCTTTGTGCTTGCACACTACGCAACTGACCAGCAGGGGGTGGTGGTGAGTAGTGAGAAATAGACATCCTGTCAACTATATTCCTCCTTCCTTGGGTGAAGGAATCTGAGTTCAACACCATGTGCACCATCCACATACAGTGCACTGAAGGCCTTGACTGGCATTCTGATTCCACAGGAAGAAATACTCACAAAATGGAAACAGAGAATTACGACACAGGACTGAAAAGGGAATGGTAAGACCCCTTCATTCATACAGAATACTTTACAAACAGGTATGATAAATGTAAGAACATATTCCTCATATGTTTCTCTTATGTCTGTATGAGGTAACCTATGGCCCCAATTTCACAGTTCTTAAAGTTGTTTTCTAATCTAGCACCAAACCTTCCGTAGCACAGTGTTTTTCTATTTGAATAAAAGTAATTCTGAACACCTTGTTCCAATACCACTAATCAGTAAAATGTTTCTTTCCAAGGCAGAGTGAAAATGTATTTTCTTCAGACAATTTAAAATCACAAACACTGTTGAAACACTGTGCACAGAGACAGTTGGTTTTTTTCCCCAAGAAATGACAAAATCACAGCCATAACAAAAGCTTCCACAGGTTTGCAGAACGGTGATAATAAAATGCAATGTTTACAATCGGAACCCAAGTCTCTTGAGCACATACGAAGACAAAGATTCAGCTTGACAGTCTCTGCCTGGTGTTGTTTGGAATAATGGTGAAGAGCGGCGGTGAACCTGCATTAACAATGCAATAACAATAACATACAAAAATATCCATAAAACAATACACATATTCTTCAGTCAATCCCACGACTGGATATGCTCCATTATGGAAATTCACAGACTACTTATACTGTTGTTCATTCTCCTTCAAATGTACAGAATGTGATCAACACCTTTGGATAATTTGAAGAGAGACAGAATAATAATAATAAAAAATGTTTTATAATTACTGTGATGTGTCCACACCATTCTTGATGCAGTTGTCAGGATGCATGAATATTCTGTCAGGGTTTCCGTGGGTTTCCTATTTAGGGCTCTGTCTCTGGACCTCAGGTTTAAGGAAATTGATGCTCCGAGTAACAAAGAGACTCTTATCTGTGAGTTTCATGAGTGCACCTTCCTCAGTCTGTAAATCAAGCGTGCCGGTTTCCTGTTTCATTAAAATGGATCGGACACAGCTCGGGTTTGCACTCACTGCTTCCACCATTTACTTTTCGACCACCCTGTGGTAGGTCTGGGGCAAAGGGGTTAATTACATTTACTAGATGTATGTTCGTAGGTGTTAATGGCGTGACATCTCAGACGTGACTCTCCTGGTCAATTACCTCAGTCGTGGTGTCTATACACAAAGGCAAACGCCTGCATTTCCAAAGCGTGTGAAACGGATTAACATTATTTTGCCACTGACCAAATGGAACAAAAGCCTTTCCAACAGACTGTGGGATGCGATTCATTTCTCAAGCATATTACTTTTGTGTCAGAAACTTTGTCTACAATTAATGATGGTCTACCTATTTTGCCACATCCTCAATAATAAAAAATATGGTTAATGATTCTACTTTATTCTGTACCCTGAGTTCTCTTCTGCCCTTCTAATTTATCCTGTGGTTAACCTCATTCTTCTTTGGATGCTCATTCTGGCATTCTAAAATACTCCAGACAATCGTGATTGCTAAGATATGTATCAAGCATCTGACAAAATAACGTATGTCGTTTGAATTTCTTTATATGTTTTTTGGATTAACATCTTTGAATCACATTTGTTTTATCTGATTCTGTTTTTTTGGAGATTTCCTTTATCATGTAATAATTCAGAATACCACTGAATCTTCTTGAGTTTTATAACTGGCAAGAGATAATGCTTTGGGTTTTTTTCCATCTTGGAAAACTTTTTAAAATATGTTGAAATATAACCCTAGACATTAGACTTTTGTGCTGATTTCACATCTCAGTTTCTATCTCTTTCAGCACTTGCTGCCATTTAGTACTTAAAAATCCCAGATTCTTACAGCGCTTGCAGAAATATTCACTGTTCATATACAGAGTCTACTCCTTCAGAATTCTCAAACGTCCAGGAGAAAAAACCTTCGGAGCAAAACATTGGTACTAATGTTTATGTCACCAGTCTGTGCAAAGCTACCTGATTTACAACTACAGTCAGGGACTGCGTGCTCCTGGACACATTCTCAAAATGAGCTTCTATTGCTTTCCCCTATCTCAAATCAGGGCTTTATTTCATTGCATATTAAATACAACCACTTTGAAAACAAGTTATTAAAACGTTTTTATCCACCCTAGTTCTTTCATAGATTCTTTTCCTTATCATAGTGGACAGTTTAGAGTCTGCAGATGGTGCGCATCTGAACGCCGCGCGAGTCTGCCCGTGTCGCTCCGCACACAGACCCACAGAACAGTAATTCTCACAGCTCCTCACTGAACAGGGCTGATTCACATTCCAGGTGCATTCTGGGAAGTGGCAATGAGCATCAGCTGTTCCCTCCCTGCAACAGCACCCTGGCTTTCACAGAACCATACGGATGCCCCTTGTCTGACACGGGTGAGAGACATGCCTGAATCCAAATGAAAGTTTTTCTTTTCCTTTTCAGTCTAGTGGAATCACCACTCTCATTTCCTATTTGTTTCCATTTTATTGAGACAGCAGGGTATTAAAAGAGGGAGAGAGCTGAGAGGAAGCACAGAGCAGAGATGGCAGAAGCAAGGTTGACCCCTTGCTTTCAGGAGGAGAGGATATGTGAGGATATCCGCTGACAGTGAGTGTTCCCACTGATCCACGACTTTCCATTTTCTCCCTTTGTCATTTTTTATTCATTTTTTTTTTCCCGGAAGATGAATATTAATCATGTCTTAACTCTTCCTGTCTGCCAAAAAAAGGAGATGTTCTCAGCACTATTGAATCCCTGAAATTTTGCACAGGAATCTAACCAGACGCTACTAAGCACCGGTAGTGGCGGTCTCCCCAAGGCGGGGTAAGACCTTCAGTACTCATAGACATAAGGGAGGAAATATAGGTCACAGACGGAGATTAGAGGCACAATCCACGGTTTGGAGAAATGGCTGTCTGGGTCCATTACTGAAGCTCCACAGAGAACAGCCTACACAGGCCTGAGACAGGGAAAGTCCTTAATGTAGCAGCATTAGCGATAGCGAGGCTTAGGGTGCCCCTCGGCTCCATCCTTAGCCCAGTTTAATTGCCCAGGGGCTTCATCTGGCCGTCCCAATTTCCACAAGCAAAAACCCACTATGCCTTGCTACAGTTTTTTTTTTTTTGAATACTCTTGCCTTGTCTGCACGAAGGTTGGAGTGAATGTTGATAACTCATTTTTATATTTGGTATGGGTCTTAATGACCAAGACGGAAGAACATATTCAACCTAATGAATCTAAGGGCCAGCTTTATCCAAGCCTTGAGCACATGTTAAAACGTTTGCATATGAATTTTCAGTGACATGATTTATGATTCGACCAAATGAACTACCTCAACCAATCACATGCTCACCCAGTCAATTTGCATCAGCAGGGAATAGCTCTGTGTGTCCTACATGCAGACTAAAATACAATTTATTCATATGACCAAGAGCGTTTTGTTGTAAATTTCAGCACGTAAACCTAATTTTAGCTTTTCCCCAAGACAAAACAATAGAATAAAAAGGAACATACAATAAGCTCTTCTGGCGGTCTTCAAACCAGTAACAGATCTCTCAATTTCCCCACTTATTTATATTAGAAAACAAAAAGTAAAACCCTGGCAAGGTTCCTGCTGATACATTCATAACAGACAAATGTTCATTATGAGGCAACCAAAGGATTTCACTGCCAAACAGATGATTACGCCTTTAGAACACTGGGATTATGAATTACCACCATTTTCAGGTAAGTACCCACACAGGCATTTTTTACACATAACTGTAAACACTTGGAACAGCTACTGAAGTCATGTGCTAGAGGCAGAGACCTTAAGAGTGTTTGAGCGCAGGCTGGATGCAGTGCTGGATACTCTCTAGAGTCCAGACTGCAGGTAACTGACCTGCTTAGGTTGGGTGAATGGTCCTCTCTTGTCATTACGTATTCTTATGTTCTTGAGGTCTAGCAAAACATAAGATTACCAGATCTGAGGATTCCTTACCCAAGAAGGAAATTGGGTATGCTGAAAAATAACTCTAGAGGCCTAAATGAGAAACATGAATATGGATGGTCCAATATAGAAAATTCTGAACCAGTGCTAGTAAGACACTGTTCATTTCAATTATTTCCCTATTTTCTCATTTTTGAAGTTCACTTCAACTGCAAACTGTAACAAGATTATGCACTTCCCAATGAGCTAGATAAACACAAGATATAACTAAATTTATCCGCATGACATTTTAAACTTCCTTACACTGATACAACCTTACATCATGCACTTGCTAATATTGATTGAAACCATTAACAGGCAACCTCATGCGGGTGAACAAAACGAAATGGAAGCACCATTGGCAAAAATGTCCCTGTCTCCTTAGCTCAAACTACAGGCCTTGTCTTTGTACTTGGTCAGTGTGGTGTCTCTTAAGATGATTGATTAAATTTCTGCTGTTTCTTAAGTGCTTTCATTTTCTCCAATCCATGGAAAAACTGGGCAGATAGCACGTGTTGCAAATTCCTGTCTTTTTCGATTAATTTTTAAATATGCCCATGCGGCTGACTAAACAGAGCTGAATAAACAGATTTTTAAAAATGTACAGGCCGTGAGACTGCAGTTTTGAGGACCGAAGAAGCCACCCCGTGGACAAGACGACAGCGAGCCCTGGATCCAGCCGAGGCTCAGACCCTGCGTCTGTCCCTGGAGTACCTCGCAGTGACAGAGGAGCTGCGATCTATTTTTAATGAGAATATGAAAATACTGCCATCGTGAATGTGAGAACCATCTGCTACCAGAACTAGTTTTCCCCACATGTCAAAAGGGTATCGAGGCCGATGTATTAAGACGCTGCATTTGCATTTATGGCAGCCAGACTGACGTGAGGGTAAAACCTACACTATTTCAGAGCTCGAAGCCTCTCAGATAAGTATGGCGAACTGGCGGTCGTGCATGCTGTCAGGACTACTGATGTTTTTTACGGGGCTCAGGGCTTGGGCTGAATAGAAATACGACCACAACCTTGTTGCACTTGAAGGGAGGGTGAGCAAAATAACACCTATCAGAACTAAATATATCTACGAACGCTATATTTAACACACACATGCCAACTATATGGGTCAATGGCCTATTTCCACTAGAAAAAGTACAATCTTTGCATCTAAACTCTTTAAACAGTAAGTTTTAATTTCACTTGAATGGACAAGTTTGAGACCTGACTCTGAACTGAACTGCACTTCAGTAATAAAACAGGCCAAGGAATTAATTATGACTTGATATATTTATTTCGCGCTGAGTTAAAGCCTTCTTTTTAATATTGTATTAAAATGTCATACAAAATTATAGCGATGTTTATTAGATTTTTAAAACATTTATTTTCACACAGCGTTTCAAAACAATTTAAATTATAAAATTAAAATTATGTAACGGGCTCATATTTGATGGATGCTTGTTTTTTTCCCCCTAAAAATAAATATGTTTTAAACCAACACCACAACTCCACCTGTGTTTAGTCAGTGTTGTTTCATAATGTTATTCACGTGCTGACAAGCGACGAAGGCTAGTGTGCAAAAAAAAAAAAAAAAAATGCTGACAGTGGTAATTTGAAAATAATTTGCTTTCCCTTCGTTCCAGGAACCCAAACAGTCTTAAAAAAACATAATTGACTTGGTTTTTCTATTTTAACAATACCATCAGCTTATACTGTAGGGTGGTTGCCTATTTGCCAATATGGAAAAGTATTAAATTAATGCATATGTAAACAAATATCGTTCGCATAGCCAACAACTGCGTAGGCCCACATAATGAGGAAACTAACGCTCGAGGAGTTCCGAGCCAAAACGTCAGATGTGTGCTGCAAACACTTTCGGCGACTTGTTCCCCGTTATCTCAGCGAATTCCGTAAGCCACAGACAACGGGAGCGTCCATGGGGCGGTGCCAGTGTCGCACAGATGAGATAGTTTGCAGTTAACAGTTTTTCATTGCGTTTGTATTCTCCGTCAGTGCCCCTGCCCGGGACCCGTTGACTGCTTTCACTTGCACATCAAAACGCTTTTGAGGTTAAATGCGCGGAGGCTGCCGTGTGTGGACACTGCCTTGTTTTTTTATGCGCATATGAAGGTCATTGACATCTTACGAATGAACATAAATCACTCTCATATCAAACTATAACTCAAGCAAAGACGAGAAAAGGATACCTGTCTCCTTCTGTAATTTTAAAAAGGAAATGTTTCTGTGCATATTTATTTAAATATGCAGGTAGGTCATTTGCTCACACCACATTTGCAAATTAACGTTATAATTCATTCTCACGGACACATAAAAACAAACAAACAAATCTGATAACACGCGTTTAACAAAATAAATAACATCATGTACTGTAGCTAACGGTCGCAATCAGATGCCTCGGTCATTGGCATAGAGTAGCCTACATGCACTTGTTTTCCAGCAGCAACATCACGTAACATGCGGGCATTTATTCAAAATAACACCATCATATCGTTTCTAAAGTCCATTATCACCTCGGAACGGCATTTATCGCGAGAAAAGGCTTCCGAAAAAGGGGTCAACTCACCCAGAACACGAAGGAATAGATGATGAGGAGGGTTTTCAGGCAGGTTATCACTGGTTTAGTCTCCATTCTCCTGGATGCCATACTATAGTAAAGCGAAGCGCAGAATTTTTACAAGAGTCGCGTTGCTGTGATTCTCCACTGGGCTTCGCTCAGCTGATCCACCGCAGTCCCTCACAGCGCAGCCGCCCTCGGCCGTCCGTCCAATGAGCGGAGGAACTGCACAATAGCCCTCCCTCTCGGTGACGCCCTCTACTGGACTTGCACTGCCCTGTAAAAACACTCTTTGGGTCTTCGGGCAAGTGTATTTCCAAGTCAAATTAAGATAATTTAAAAAAAATCAATATACAAGCCAACTGTAAATTTTAATATGAAATTTGACTCGTCAGACAAGGTAAAATTTACACAGTAAACTGTTCAGTGTTATTTTACCTCTACCATAGTTAAACAGTGACCACATGTACTCTGTAATTACACTAAAATGTACTCTGAGAGAGTTAATTTGACGCTCGAGCTTTTACTGATTATTTATATTCTTGGTTAAGAAAAATATCTTTTTACATGTAGGTATATGTTAATTAATGCTCAGTAGAACTGAAAATGCTGGAAAAGTAATCTACTGTCACTGTTAACCAGTCATCAAGGGCAGAACACCCCCAGCCCCCCCCAGCCCACCCCCCACACCTCACACATAGCTGTAGTTGCAGTCTATAGACTGTCACAGAGAACAGGTGACAGTGCAGATCTCTTGTGACTGCTGGCATGGACAAATGGTCCTGGAAACAGCTGAAGGGGAAAGGATAACAGTGATGATAGGAGCTCTTGGGAGGGAAATGTTGGACTGCAGAATGTTTGTCAAAACACCAGGGGAGCCCCAGTGCCGCTGTAGCCCTGAAACGCTGCAAGGGAAAGCAATTACATCTAAGCAGTGTGTGACTGTTACAATGCTTAAAAAAACACGAAACCAGCCCACCATTTTCGGAGTTATTTTGAAACACAGTTTTGGGGTTCTTTGCAGTACACTGAAAATAAATCCATATTCCATATCTCATGCATACACTGCATGTACCAGTATTTCTGCCATTTGCTCAAACTCAAAAGCTCACATGACTAGCTGAGCGTATCCAAAATGAGAAACCTCCCGAGGTGTGACATTGGTTCACAGTGCTGTTTTAAAACTCGCACACTGGTGCGCCATACAGTGTCAGGCTCAACACCTTCACAATGCACTGTGTAAGATCTGCGCTTCTGAACATGGGCTGGAGAGACACAAGCCTCTGGACAGTGCACGCGGTTTCACCGGCTGTTGCTGCTTCAGATTTGCAAACGATATGCTGAACAAGCTTTGGTCAAAGCGCAATACGTGAAGGGACCTGACCTTCACACTCTGTCCCAGCCTTAATGTGGAGGAGCTGGGCTGGGGTCCAGGATGTGCGCCTGGGTCTCCAGTTACCCGCAAGTCCGTATGACTGTTACTACACCGATAAAGGCCCATTACAGCCTAACCTGCTCCCTCATGTCACCCAAAGAATTACTCATGAACCGCCAGGACAAACGGTGACAAGGGGCTTCACAGAACTAGTTAAAAAAGTAATGCCCTTTTGTTTGCTCTGTGACTTTACAATATACATATTAAAAAGACAAAATCACTTTTTACAATTCAAAAACTTAAATAAATTCAAATTTATCTGTATAGTGCTTTTTACAAAACACATTGCTGAAATGTAGTTTTACAGCTGATCCAAGGTCTGAAATCCCCTCAGAGCAACCCAAAGCAAAAGTGGCAAGGAAAATCCCTCTGACTTTTACTAATGCTTTCTCTGACATGTTGATTTTATGAATTTTATCACTGTGCAACTGCAGGACAGAATATACAGCTATGCTATACACGCTCCTAAACTATCCCTCAGTTTGCTTCAAACCCACTTCTGCGGAGCAGGATAAGCTTGCATCATTTTGCTTTTGTGTTGCTAGTTTTTTTTTCTGTTTTATGTTATGTATTTTAATTTCTAGATGTTGATAATTAGGTCGTGCATCAGCTGAAGTGTGAGCATGGCCTGGCTGTAATTAACACTGATGTATGCAAAAGATTTGGCTGCAGCTTCTGTTCCTGTTTTCTTGATACCACTGTTATGTATTTCTCTCCAGATCGGCACCATTAGGCTGCCTGTTGACTTGCTGCCAGTCTGGTTTGGCGGTAATTACCGCTGATGTATGGCATGACTCCGCTGTAAGGGAAGTGTGCGGGCAAAGAACATTCACCAGCTGACACAATCAAAAATGTTACATCACTGTACCATTTAAAAGGTCACCCAAAAACACAAAATTCATTTTGTTTCAATTTTTTATTTCACAAAGACATCTCCTGAGTCTGAGACTTAAGGAGATGGCTCGCAACAGTTACTGAAAGCTGCAATTCCCTGGCTGTTCTGCTAAAAGCATGGTACACGACTCTGTTCTCCCAGGATACTTCGTTAATGTACGAACTTTTGTTTAAGAGCCCCAGATGTATCAAATCTCACATGCACACTTTGAACAGAGTGCTGTACAATTAACATATAACAAACAATGTGCAAAGACATTGAGGTTACAATGGTAAAAGGAGGTGTCATGAACCCCATAATGGGTGGTGCTACAACAAGCATTCAGTCACTAACTTCTTTTAACCAATCATAAGAATTCGTTCTCTCCCCAGCAAAACACCCGATTGGCTCAGGTCAGTCGGGCAGTGGTAGCATATGGTAACTCCACCCATTTGTGGTGTCAATCAACCTCATTCTCCCGTTACTACTGTACAGTGGAGCCTTAAACACTGAGCAGTGTTTAAACGCAGCAGGTGCAAGCTGCCATGTAGTTTGGCCCTCTCCTGTAGCCGCCTCTTGCTGAGTTGATGTGTGAGAAGCAGATTGGTTGTAGGGCCTCCAGGTGGCTAATGTAGCTAAGGCATGTGTTTGTGATGAGGCTGTGGGTCTCGCGACTGGGACTGGGAGTGTTTGAGTCCCAGCCTTGCCATTACTGGAGGTCCACATTGGCGCTGGCGCAGCCTCTCTCAGGAAAGACAGGGAGGAAGCAGGTCAAGGTCCGTCAGCTCAGCGGTCTTATGAGCAAAGCATAAGCTCGCCCTGTGCTCCTCCTCCTCCTCCTCCTCCGACGACGACAACACAGGCAGTATGTGATTTGGTGACATAACTGCGGTGCTGTATGACACGTGAATCGGGGGAAGTCATGTGATCTGTTTTGCGCCTTCCTGAGTGTGTGGGAGAGGGTTGGTGTGAAGGGGCTGATCAGTTTGATAAAGGAGAGAAAGGTAGCAATGGGGGAGGTGAGATTCTGTGGTTTATGCTGCCCCACATGCTGTAAAAAAAAAAACCCCGCAGCTAATGTATCACTTGACATCTATAGTTCTGACAAGTCTGGGAGCAGACTGAGCATAGACACAAACACGGTCCTTTGTGAATTACACTTTCATGTCTGTCGCTGCACCACCTCTGAAAGAGCGTTTTTACAAATCTGGATTAATGTAGTATTCAATAAACATTATGCTTTTTGTCATCATCGACTGAAAATCCACAACCTTTAAGAGTGAACTGAGGAGAACCCAGCACAGTGTTTGATTTTGAAAACTGTGGTTCCGCAACAAGAACAACCTCTCAGGTTAGCCCAAAAGAATATAAATGAGAGATGCTGCTGTTTGTTACATACCGTTGGGAGCAGTAAACGGCATCTGAGTGGATTCTGCTGGAATCTGCTGTTTCCAGTTCTGCACTGTAATTTGCTCCTAACACCTCTGTGTGTATGCACCATTATCACTTCAGATCATTTGCATTTCTCTGATTTTCTTGCAAAGGAACACATGGGGCTAACTAGCCCAGCAGTGTAATGTCACATGCAGAGGTTTGTTACCTGTCTGACACACAGGTGATGACTGGGGGCAACGCTTCCCTAGCGCAGTTAGCGATAGCTCCCTGTCCCCCGCCCACTCAGCCTCCCTCCAACCACAGTGATGTAACAGGGACTCCTGGCAGCACTGAAATGTTACCATCAACAAATCTGTGGGAGGGAAAGCAAAGTTAACTGCAGAAAGAAAAAAAAAAACAATTCAGAGAAAAAAACATTTCAGAATAATAAAAATATTCATCACATTGTTCCTATTTACACAACAGAGACTTGTGTTTTTTCCTGTGGTCTTCATTTTAATATCTGACTCAACAGCTGTCCTCAGCTGCAGTCTTTCCTGCATTAACGGGCCTGACAGACATATACCCAGTCATAAGAAATCTGGGAAAACTGGCACGTTTAGGGGTCTTGGTTATAGGTGGGATAGGTTGTCCGTCCACAATAACATATAAAAGAAATATATTTCTAAATACATATAAATATGTCTCTTTACCTTCAGTTTGATGCCAAAATTCAGGAGTAAAGCCATTCAGCTCATCTTGCGCCTACTGTGCAGAGAGTGCCCAGTACTGTGTCGATTTATGCACGCCTGTCTAACCTCAACGGTTACATTTATTCAGCTTGTAGAGGGGCAGTAGGATCAGGTTTGCACCCCTGGCGAGAGATAAGATCAGGGAAAACGGCACGTCACTTCAATGCCAAACTGAAATCAAAACAATAGAATCCATTACACACTTAGAGGGAGATTCTGGCAAAAAAATCCCCTGTCATGCTTGACTCTGGCTGGCGGGGGCGGGGGGCGGGGGTATTTTATGTGTTACTGCTGAAACATGCTGAAAAATATCTGGAAGGCCAGCAGGAAGTCTGTCCTTGTGGCTCAGCCTGATACGGCAATATTTACGATATTTACAAAACGGTGGCATCCATTCCACGTCGGGCTGTTGTTTGACATGCTGCATTCAGACAAGAAATAGCTTCTGAAAATGCGTGAGATGCAGGCACAAACTGTCAATTATTCAGCACAGCTATTTGGGTAACCATTTTGCCCTGAGAAAGAACCAGGCTTCCCCTGCAGCAGCTGCTCCAAATCCGCAGGGCAGTTTGGGAAGCGGCCATCTTGAGGGAAGGGAGACTACTTCGGTCAGTTACCCATCATGCATTTTCAAACAAATGCAACAGGCAACGGAGAACCTTCCCTGTCTAATGGATTATATCGAGAAAGTAGTTAACAGAATGAAAAATAACCACCCACACAGCCAACAGCAATTCAGAAACCCCCTGATGAGTGTTAAAGCCATTTGCAAAAATAAGCCCTCAAAAGCCCTAAGAAATATCAGTTATAAAGGAACACTGAACACCTGTTTACTCATTATGTATTTCCTTCAGCCTGTTTGCGCTGCAGGCATAATCCAAACCAAGGCATAGGACTAGTACTGGATCCCAGCTGATTTACTGCCCTAAATGTGCCATTCAGAGAGGACACAGTGGAGGTTTACATAGATATGCAAACAGCCCAAATCACCAACAGTTCCCACACTAATATTACACATTGGGAATGATGCCAACCAGGGTCTCATTGAGGAGGGAAGAAGGGGTTTTGAACGATGGGTATGGACACCTCCTTTACCAGGTACTCCACAGCCTGCTCATGATCAAGCAAGGGAGTGGACCCCTAATGTAGAAGGAACCCTTCAAAACACACACAGCTGTCAGGGCCAGATGGTGCTACAGAAAAATTGCCTTAAAACAGACTGCTAGTTTGTGATGTATTCCCTGTCTGGCCATGTTTGTAAATAGTGCTGCTTGAGATAGAACCCAGCATTATCCATATTTTGTTTTAAGAGATTAAACAGTGAGTCAGGAGAAGTATCTTTGAATGCGCAGACCTGTGTTGGAAAAGACTGCCCTCTTGTGGTACATAGTAGTAGAAATAGTCCTGTCTGTAAACCCAGCAGAAACAGGGTCCATCTCCAGGCCCCTTCGCCAGTGACTCAAAACCTCTAAAATAAAATAATTCTGAATCCTTTACCAAACATGTACTATAGGCTGCGACTTATCAGACATTTAACAAGGGTTAACTAAGGGTATTTCATTTTGTTTCAATGTCTAATATGTGAAGTTGATGAAATTCGGAAATAAAACTGGAAAAAACATTCCCCTTCGTGAATTCTGACAGAAATCTGAATTGTATTTACCCTGTTGTTCACGACAATGTGAATGAACTAACGCTTAGCTGAGGGAAGTGTAAAACGGCAGTGGGTTGTCATAACGGAGCACAATGAAAATTTTAGACGTTTTTAGACGTTTTGAGTTAATAACATGAACTCTGAACTAAGATCATGAAAGTCTGATCTAGTTCCCTCTCAGTCCTTCTTCTATATACAGCTGGCCTATGCACAGAAGATTTTCGTCGCACTGTATGTGACAACATTAACCTCTGGTTGCTACAAGAAAATTTTGTTTACTTCCGGGTCGTCTCCGATAGCAACAGAGCGGAGCCCAAAGATCTTTACCTGGAGACAGCACGGACTGGGCAAATTAGAGACATGGCAGGGGAGGCTGAGGACGAGATACCTGGTCAGTGAAACCGCAAGACTGATAGCATGTTAGCTGCAGCAGCACCTAACTTGTTTCTAATACGGATAAATAATCAAGTTTTGTGCATTAGTGTTTGTACATGTACACCAAGCTACCTGGCTAGCTATTTAGTAAGTTAATAGACCGAACTGAACCTGTTCTGTGTGTTGTTTTGGTTCAAAAGTTGAGAGTAAGCTTGCTAGCCTGCCAGCTAACCTTTACTAGTTGGTTTCTTTTTCGCTTGCGAACAGTTATGTTGGTTTGCATTAAAACTAAAAATCACTGGGCTAGTTGCTAGTGAGCTACTGTTAGCCATAGCTAACGGCGCTGGGAATCAACTGATCGAACTGTTAAAATAATTAGCTGATAACGATATGCTCTAAATTAATACTTGAAATGCAAGATTAATATAGTTACTCACATGTTAGGAATTGCCATCTCGCTAGTTGATTAACTTACAAAGTATGGCTGATTTCTGGTTTTAGAGGCAATTGTGGTTCTGAATTTATAACAGTATGTTACCGAATGCTTGCTGTCAGTTAATGTCATCTATTAATAAGATAGGTCAGATAGCTAACTGTTCAGCTAATGCTATATTTTAGCCTGCATTGGTTAGTTGGACAGGTAACGTTATTTTCCTGAAGGTTTTATGTTGTCATTTTCCTGAAATAGAATCAGGAGCCGTCTTCACCTTTGGAAAAAGTAAGTTTGCTGATAACGTACCCAGCAAATTCTGGCTGAAAAACGACAAACCCGTCCGGATATCCTGTGGAGACGAACATACAGCTTTGATAACAGGTGATGGATGAGCCGGTATTGTTCTTGGGTTATTGATCCCCCTCTGAAGTTGTAGTTGCTTGCAAGTGCAGAGCTGTGTGTGTTTGCTGTTTGAAGCCAAGTAACGGTACAGTCAAGCTAAATTCAGTGGATCTGCAGACAGAGCTGCCTCCAACACAAAAAATGTTTGTCTTTGCACTCTGTTATCTTAAAACATATCCGCTAAAATTGCTTGTGATAATGTTAACTTTAAATCACACATTTCCAACTATATGACATATTGATGTTAAAAATGAACGGAACCATTTTCATTGTAGATGAAGTGCACAGAAATAGATTTCCTTTTTGTTGAGAATAAATGGCACGTTCTTCCATAGCTGTCAGCATTAACTGACAAGATACGGGGTGTTTTCAGGGGGAGTGTGTGTGACATTTTCAAAAATGTCTAGCGTGTGTAATTTTCCTGCTTCTGCCCAGACAGATCCTCCATGCAGAGGGTTAACAAAGAGTGTGTTCTGCCGCAGCGGTTCATGACATGTTATTTTACGATTTCCCAAAGTGTTATTTTTTTCCTTCTGCAGACAATGGGAAGCTTTATATGTTTGGCAGTAATAACTGGGGCCAGCTGGGTCTGGGAACAAAGACCACGGCGAACAAGCCCACTTGTGTGAAAGGTGAGTCATACCGAATTTTGTCATTCCATTTGTCAGCATTTCTAGACACTAGCCAAAGACAGTGAGTGCGTCTCTGTTGTTCTGCTGGCACCCACAGCTGCTACCTCTTATGTGTGGTGCCAAAGCCCCCCTATACATGAATGTGCTGCCTGTTGTCTTCCAACATATTGCATACATGCATTGTTTGCTAGGAGGTCACTCTGATAAGCACAGAGTAAGGTTTCTCATTGCTTTTGGTGTGTGATTCTGTTTTTTGAGTGCTCAGATGCAATCACCAAAGTAACAGATAGATGCATGTAGACATGGCCGCGTTTATCTAAGTTGCACATGCAGATATCAGTATACATGTCAAAGATGCAGTTATTTTAGAGAAAAGTGAGGTTTGCCGATGTGTGAGTTTGCTTGAGATGGTGTGTAAAGTTACACACAAATCTGACCATCCACAGCCTCATGGTTGACCTGTTAGCGCACCCCAACCAATCATCAGGCCGGATACAACGTTATTATACATGGGTTGACAAAGTTGTCATTGCTCACCAGCGACCCCTGCTGGTTACTCAGCCATCCACAGTCTGTCTGCACAAGGCTGTGTGTGAAGGGTTCTTCTCTGTTTCTTGCCTGAGTAAGCTCAGTTTGTGGACTGCAGTTGTGAAATGAAGTGGCGACTGACATCACACATTTTAGAGAAGAACACATGCATGTGCCGCAGGTTGCACTGATGAATGTATCTTGTGAATATGACTGAGCCCTTCAAACTGGTGCAAAAGAGGGAAGAGCCAGATTAAATGGCAGGAGAGAGGTGAGCGTCAGTGTACACTGCCACTTCACTCCAGTCTCTGAGTCATGTTTTTGTGGCGGTTTGCCATTTTCTTCAAACACTTGCAGTTTGCTATTCCAAACATTCATTATCAACATATTCTCCAATGTGAAATTGAAAAGGCTTGTGTAGCATGTTGCTGGTAGATAAAAACTGCCACAGTTTAAATCCCAAAGACGTGTTTTGAACAGCACGGTCTTGGTAATTGCAGAAAGCGATTGTGGTACCGCTTGGGCTCTGTTGTGCAGCTGTGGAATAAAACCCTCCTTGTTGTTCGCTTGCACTGAGATAGAGAGGATGATCCTCTTTAAGTGTCCTTTAAAGAGAATTAATGTTCAACAAGACACAAGAGCAGGATTCAGTGCTGGGCTACGTGGCCAACAGCAGCCCTGTTCAGATTCAGAGCAGTGTTTTAGATCAAGGTGCTGAGTCTGAGGAGTGCGGCGGTTTCCTAGGTAACTCCTTTGAGTTAATCAGACGTGTGACCCTCTGAGTGTGCTTGTGAAGGGCGGGGCTCAGCAGGACCATGATGGTGGAGAGGCTCTCAGTGAGAGTATCCGTGATCCATGCCCTCACTTCCTCTGCAATGAGGACGCTCGCCTCATTATTTCATTGTGTTCACTCGCTTTCCGCCCCGCCATGTTCTCGGAAACGGGTCGTTCCAGTGGCTTTTTCTGGGAGCCGCCGCTATGCATGCTGGGACCAGGATCCAATCAAATGCTCTAAGTCTCTTGTAGTGCATGTGCAGTTCAATTACAATGGACTTTGCTCATTGTAAGGACATATGCTGTACTATTTTAGATTTTGAATTGCATTTACCCTTAAAGCCGCTGAGTGCATTTTATTGAATCCCAGCCAAAATTTTTCTCCAGCCAATCGTGTTATTAGTAGAAGGAGAATGCAATTGAGGGCATGCATGTAATTTACCTCATAGCCAAATGCAAGACTACATTTCCCATGAGTAGATGTTAAGTTTCAGTAATTGTGTGCCAAAACTTGTGTGTTTTAATCAATTAGTTTGATGGTTACATAATTACAGCATACAGCTTAATTGACAGTTAATGATGTTTGTACATTGTTATCAGCTATCTACCCTAGTCTGAAAGTTAAAACAAGCCATGGTACTTAATGACGTCAGTTAAGACATGCATGTGTTATATTAAATTTAGGCCAGTAAGTATTTTAGAATTATGTGGGGAAAAAAACATTGCTAGGATTGCATTTTGGCCAGTCTTACATGAAAGCGTTTAAGTTCAGAGAATTGCAGGTGTTTGTGTGAAACGGAACAGATGGCCCACTGGAGACCTAATCAACACAGCCATGTGATGCGCTATTGTTTTTCAGGCAAAAGTAAAAGAGCCGCATTCTTGCCCATTCTTGTCTTAACACAGCCGCAGAGCGCTTAAAATGCATGACAGAGCACTTCTCAGGCCCTCGAAAACAATCCGTAATTACCGCATGGTTACGGCGTGCGAAGAAAAGGAGCAAGCAGGAAGGGAGTGTGTAAGAAACCGCAGAAGGCTTCAGAACGTTGCGGTCTATTCACGGCGATCTGTGCTGTAGTGTAGCTTGTATCCCTGAGTGTTCATTTCTCCACCCAGAATGACTTTTCCTTCCCTGGGGAGAGGGCACTTCAGCCGATAATAGCAAAAGCCGCTTTCCCCAGCGAAAGGACTTTCGTCTTTCAATTGCACACTCATTTTTCCATGTTCTGAAAAAATACGTGCAAGGAATACATGATTACATTGCTAGGAATTCCACCCTGAAAGTCTCAGTGTTCATACATGTCACTTTTCAAAATATGTACAAGTACTTGGTTACCTGAGTATCAGAAATCTATCCAAATTATCCTAATAATGAGTTCCACCTACTATAAAGCCTTGAAGTTATGTGTGAGAATTTGTGGGAATTCATGTGTTAAAATAATTACTCATATTTCGTCTAAGCCCTGAAGACTGAGAAGGTGAAGCTTGCAGCATGCGGACGGAATCACACAATAGTGTACACATGTAAGTTTACGCCTTACTGTATTCATTCATTTTTAAGAAATCTTACTATAAATTATGTGTGGTTAAAATTAAACCATCGTGTCACCTTGTGTCAATGATTCAAATCCTGTTCCTTTGATTGTTTTTTTTTTTTTTTTTTTTTTTTTTTTTTAATCTTCATCTCGGTGAGACCAGAAGCTGAGGAGGGTAGCTGTGGATGCAGTCTTTTGTTGTAGACAACCACAAAAACACCTAATTTGACAAATCATTAAAACAGCACAAAGATACAGCATTATAACAGAATATTTATAACACAGTGATATTTTTATAAAGCGCTTGTGTCCACAGTGTAGAATGTAATCCAGAGTATTAAAAACAGGCGAGTCTCTTGTTTATAAGTGTTTTTTTCCCCTCTCAGCCATGGAGGGAATTCAGGGAAAGATGGAAGAGAGCGATAACCCTTTACGTTTCCCATGAGGTCGATGAGGAATGTTTTGGATTTAATTTTCGCAAACCGGCCGTTTGAGATCCCGCCCTTGCCTCCTGTTCTTTAATGACCTGTGTCTGTTTCTCAGCGCGGGGGAACGTGTACACGACCGGGGGCAATAGTGAGGGCCAGCTGGGGCTCGGAGACTGTGAGGAGAGGACCTCCTTCCATCGGGTGGACTACTTCAGCAGCCACAGTCCCATTAAAATGCTGGCAGCCGGCTCCAACACCTCCGCCGCTGTCACAGGTAATACCCTCACCTGTGGGAGGAGAGCTTCACAGTGGGGATAGGAGAAGGAGGTAGCATGGAAATTTGTGGAGCTGTCAGATTCTCCTGGAAACTCAGTAGAGCAATTAATGTATAGAATGACTCCCTATTCACATACAGTGCACTAACTGTGAGTCTCCATATAGGGAGACATTAAAGAGAGTACACCTGTTTGATTGATGAGCGATGTTTGTTTTGCTCTCTGGTTTTGCGGCTGCAGAGGATGGGCGTCTCTTCGTGTGGGGGGATAACTCGGAGGGTCAGATCGGCCTGGGGGAAGAGACCAGCGCGCTGACCCCTAAGGAGGTGACCGTCGGCAGGCCGGTGGCCTGGGTGTCCTGTGGATACTACCACTCCGCCTTCGTCACCGGTACGGTGCCATGCCACCCTCAGCCTCTGCCCAGTGCCTGATTTATCAAAAACAGAGCGACCTTTTGACCTTCCCATTGCACTTCATCATCGTCTGTCTTATGTTATAAAGTCATACTGGATGCTTTTATCATGGTCAGCCTTATCAGAAGATTGGGCCAATGGCAGAATTACTCCGCCGTTATCCTTTAAACTCTTTAGCAGCAGCTTTGGTGATGACTGCATTCAGGCAACGGCTCAGGCAGATCCTGGGTATGCATCTGCAGAAAGCTAAAGTCCTCACCGCTGCCCCAGACCTTACTCTGCTGATGAGGTCCTCTCCCTGTGTCCTGTTGCTCCACAGCTGACGGGGACCTCTTCACTTTTGGGGAGTACGACAGTGGGAAGCTGGGACTGCCCCCCGAATCGCTGGACAACCACAGGGTCCCGCAGATGGTGCTGGCCATCCCGGACCGGGTCATCCAGGTGGCCTGCGGAGGTGGTGCTCTGTGAGGGGCAGTTTCGATTCCCAACTGAAGCTATTCGATTCTCATTCGATCACCTTGGTGACTTTACCCCTCTCTAGGTTTATCTTCGCACTTTTTTTTACTGTTCTTATGCACTTTGCCTTGTAGTTTCTGATTCTAACAAATGCCCATAATGTAATGTAATGTAATGAAGCACTGCTGCGGTACCCTTGAGCCAGGTACACCATCTAAACTCAGTAAATACTCAGCTGTATAAATGGACAGTGTGTGAAAATATAAGATGTGGAAGTTGCCCTGGATAAGAGCATCTACAGAATGCCTGACGCAAATGTGAACCATGAGCTCATTCGCTTTTGTTGTTCCTCTGTGTCCTTGGATTTCTGCTATTTACAACAGTGTGAATTTCCCTCTTGCGCCGTGATGACGTATATCTATCTAACTATAATGAGAGGTATAATAGTTGTGGTAAAATTTAAATAGTTTTATTAGTTTGCGGCTGTCAGCTTCCGAGCTTTTAAACTGCAGCACTTGAAGCTCCCATTTCTCTGGCAGCAGTCACTGTTGGCCCTGGAAACTGGTGCATGTGCGCTTCATTGACTTAAATTAATTGCGTAAGTGCGGATACACGCCATTACCCAGCAGACACTGCGGCTCCCCAGGACTGGAGTTTTACTACCGTAATCCACACCAGCAGTGTTTTATTGTGTTCACACCTGTCGATTACCCCACACACACATATGCAAACACACACACACTCACAAAAACACAAACAAACACACACACACACCTCCTGTGGGCACTGACAGCCTGCATGTTTCATAGCTGAAGGTGCATTCTAAAAATCGCTCTGGGAGATGACAGCCGCTGCTGTCATTCATAGTTGTTTTGGCATAGACACTTTCATTAGAAGTGGGATGTTTGCCTGGAAACGATCTCTAGCGTGATCTTTATTGTTATTGCTCCCTGTGGCGATGGGTCGGAAGGCCTGGGGCGGCTTTCAGGTCACCCAGACGGCTTCACTTCTAACAGCTTAATTTCCTCCACTAAGAGCCCTTGTCAAGAGTGAGTGATTTTTCACCTTTTTAATCTCCTTTGTTTTGAAAAGATGGCATGTCACTGTCCACTGTTGTCATGTTTCTCTTAGACTTGCTTCTCAGGCGCTCATATGTTTATTTTTTTTTTTTTTTTATATTTTTTTTTTTTTAGTTTTAGTTTTAGTTACAGCGATTTTCTCTCTCTGATTTGGTATTACAATACCAGACTTCCGAGTCTTGGCTGTGCTTATAAACTAAAACGGTCAGCTATTTCCTGCTAATAAAACATGAGTCTCAGGGGAATAGCTGCCAGAAACAATGAACCAGCACAGCCAATCAGATCCACCATCAGAAATTTGAGGGCACCAATTAGGTTGCAAGGAGCAAAACCCAGAAAAGTCACCAAAGCTACCCAGATACTGGAAGACATTGGACTTGCTTCAGTCAAATGGGTTTCACCTCTTAGAGTATGAAGTACTTCCACAAACCCAGCCTGGGTCTCCTTGGCCTCCATTGTCTGCTGTGTCTTTCAGAGGAAGACCTGTACACGTTCGGGCTGGGCCAGTACGGACAGCTGGGCCATGGCACCTTCACGTTCGAGTCCCCCCTCCCCAAGGTGGTGGAGCACTTCCGCAAGGGGCGTATCAGACATGTGACGTGCGGAGAGAACCACACCGCTGTGATCACAGGCAAGCCACGCGCCGCGCGAGCACACCACTAGTGAAGCACCCTGCCCTCCACTCACAAACCTAGCACAGCCAAGGGAACTGTTCTAAATTAATTTACTTATCATAATTGTTTATTGGATTACTGTTGGTAATTAGCAGTGCGGGTAACAGGGGCAGTCCTGGTGAAGCTTCCTCATTGATGTAATGCAAACAACCAATCAGTCGCTGTCAGCTGTGACTGCATGCAGTCTTTTCCCAAGAGTGATTCTCCTATCAGAGGAGAGGCAGGGGGTGACATTGTGCATTTGTGCAGGCAATTAGGGAGAACGCGGGGATCTTATTTCAGTTTCTTGATCTTACTGTGCTCTGGGTTTCCAGACAAGGGCCTCCTTTACACGTTTGGTGATGGGAGACATGGGAAACTGGGCCTGGGAGAAGAGAATTTCACCAACCAGTTCAAGCCGACCCTGTGTCCGCGCTTCCTCAGATACTATGTGCAGTCGGTGAGTGCCGGCCTCCCAACCAGCTAACGTCAGGCTGTACAGGCTATCGTTGCCCTTGCAGATGGTTGGTCATTGTGGGGTATTTACACTTGCGGGTACAGGTGTAACACCTTTCTGGGCAGCCGTGCAGACTGAGCTCCCTCCTCTCGCGTCCTGGTCACAGGTGTCTCTCAACAGCCTGTGTGAAGTCAGCCCAGGACTTGCTGATATTATCATTGATCTCTGTATATTTTCGTTTTTCGCTCATCGTTGTAATCAGTTGTTGCATTGGGGCAAATGTAATATTACAATGCTAATACTGGCATGCTGGGTTTTCAATAGTGCAAAAATTTGTGCGTGTGTGTGCGCGTGTGTGTGTTTGTGTGCACTCCAGGTGACGTGTGGTGGCTGTCACATGCTGGTTCTGGCCACGCCCAGGCCGAAGGACATGGAGAACGTGTCCCTTGAGGAGGACGATGTGACGGAGAGTTACCTGGAGAGGTCATACACTGAGGTCCTGGGGGACACCACTGCCTCTGGCACCCTGGGCCGAAGCCTCTCCGCCCGGGTCCGGCGCAGGGAGAGGGTGGGTACCTCCTGACTAAGCATGCATCTCAAATAAGGAGAAACAATCAACCAACCACAACAAAACAAGAGACCACATGTCAGCAAAATAAAGCAATGAATAACAGTACAATAGGGGCCTGACCCACAGTTTGGGAGCTGCCGGTCTAGTCAGAGCTGGCAGAGAGCATGGGCACCACAGGTTAATCCAACAGAAGTAACAGTTTTACTCTGCAGTTCCACAAGGGGTCAGCATTCTGTTGTAAGTGTCTCCTACAGACAGCCTGTCCTCTGCATTGCTGCACCATAGCTTAAGAACTCTAAAAAAAACAAAAAACATGCAAATCTTTTTATACGTTTATAAATGTACAAACCTTATTTCTGTGCTCATAGATGTTCGTTCATGTGCTTTCCTCATGGGTATCTGTGAATAGCTTGGACAGGATTGATATTTCAGAAAATACATTTTCCTGCATCTGATCATTTCAACATTAAGTCGGCAGTTTATCATTGTTCTTCTGAATCACAGTTACTGCCTGTGTGCCTGGCGGTATTTTATCTGTACTTTGCTGTTAAAAGGAACCCTTAAGCACCATGTTTATGTGAAAGCTGTTAGGCTGCCCTCGCCCGCTTCTGTTTTTCTCGGTTTTCTGTTTTTTTTTCTGTGTTACTGAATGCTGTGAGAGCAGATGCTACTGTCGTTTGTGTTACTCTGCTATGCACACTTTGCTTTTATGGCCTTGTAAATGGCTAGATTAGAACGTCTGCCATTTAAATAATTAATTATTTTGCATCGTGAGTCACTGTGGATGAGGGCAGCTATTAGATGGGTTTAATACAGTGCAATATCAGCTGTAATGCGTAATAATGTAAGGCCGTGCTCTAATGCAGTGTAATATCAGCTGTAAGGTGTAATAATGTAAGGCCGTGCTCTAATGCAGCGTAATGTCAGCTGTAAGGCGTAATAATGTAAGGGCATGCTGTAATACAGCGTAGTGTCAGCTGTAAGGCGTAATAATGTAAGGCCGTGCTGTGTTTGCAGGAGAGATCCCCGGAGCAGTTTGGGCTAATGTTCCGCACCCTGCCCCCCCTGACGTCAGGCTACATGGGCGCCCCCCTGCCCGTGCCCAGCCACACCCTGCCCCCGGCCCCACCCCCAGGACCTGCCCGACGGAAAGGCCCAAAATGGCATCCACCACAGAAAGCATCCGGCGCCCCCAAGACTGGTACTGCGCTCTTACAACACTCCATGTGTGGTGTGGAAAGACACCAGAATAAAGCACGACATTCTGTTTCTAGAAGCAAACCCAAACTCAGCGAGGCCTGAGCCAGCGACTCTCCTCTGTTTCCATGTCTGTTCCCCAGAAACAGTGACCCATGGAAAGACCATGGGAGAGAAGCCCTCCATCGCTGAGAATGTGGAAGACACCGAGAGTGTGAAAGATTTAGGGGATACCACTGACTTGCTTAACTTGGTGAGTGCAGTTCACTTGTTTTATCCTCCTCTTTTTTCCTCCTTCTATAGTTACAGAATCCCATAGAAATCAATGGCTAGGTGAGTTTAGGCAGAAAGGAAGCAGGAAGTAGATGTATTTGCTCTCTGTTTGCATGGTCAGAGGGAGAGTCGATACTAAGGGGGAGAGTTCACACAGAATGGACAAACAAATGCAGACGGTTTCTGGGCATGTATGGACATTGCTGGAATATGATCATACTGTAGTCAGTATACTTTCTTATTCCTCACTTTTTTCTAAAGATCCATATTGAACATACAAAATATTATTCTTTTTAATTGACTGAATTTTCTCTCCACTTTCCCTAGTGCATCGCTTAATAGTATTTGTGTTGTAGCTGTTGTGCCCCCAAAAAAAGTTGGTGTATTTTGGCATGTCCTGCAAAACGTCAGCAGCACCGTCATGTTATTACTGACTTTTAGCTGTGGTTTCAGTGCCCCATTCATCCTCATTTAGAGAGATGATATACTGGTGTGACCTGGTCATTCTCATACATAATGCAGGGGTGATTTGTTAAGGACTGTCCATCATGTACATCTTTAACCTGATGATGGGATGCTGACAGGGGTTAATGCGAAAGCTCTCTCACCCAGCAATGTGCTGACTGGCCCTCGCAGAGCAGAGCTAAGTGGCTCGGATGCTCTTATGGCACAGAACTAGGTTAGAAGATGATTTAATGATTTAAAAACGGATCTGAGCAAAGTGCATCATGGTCCGCGAATGGGGTCGCTCTTAAGGCCCGGTAACCATGGTGATAAATAATTCTGGTTGCTTTTATGTCACAACCCATTTCTCCTCTCGCGGTCTGCTAACGTTAAACGGCATATCATTGAAAAAGAAAACGGACAAGATCAGCTATAAACGTTGTCCGCCTAGATTTTGTTTTTGCTCTGTTGTTACTGATGGTCATTGTTTATATTTATGGTTAATTATATATATGAACCATTATGTATTTTAGAGCTCAGTAACCAAGCAATATTTTGTAGCATGCAATTGCCTATCATGGCAATTTCATATCTATTGTATGTACAATGTAAACAAAAACAAATGAAATTTTATTTTACCAGTACTGCATTACATTAGCAGACATTCTTATCCAGAGCATTTTTTTCATATTGGACACTATCCGTTTGCATGACTGAATTTTTACTGAAGCAATTCAGGTGAAGTACCTGTCTTAAGGGTTTAATGGCTTAGGCCGGAAATGAGCTCAACCTCTGAGTTAGAGACCAGCTCCCTGACCATCATACCACACAGCTGCCTCACTACTATTTTAGAATATCCTCAGGTCATTCGGGCAGCACATGCAATTCTACCGTTCTCAGCATTTCTCAGCCAAATGGCTGAAGCTGTGACATCTCAGTAACTGAAGCTGTGATTTCTCACCTTGTCGTCGTTTTGTGGCAGACCCATGTGATCAAGATGGACCCAAGGGACAACAGTTTGAGCTTTTCTCCGGTTCACAAAGAGAAGGTGAGTCATAGGGCCCGCTAATGGTGCCGTTTCCATGGGTGCGTTTCCTCCTGCAGAACCCGGTCTAAACACAACCACACCAGCTACTTCTCCAGGATGAAACCAGGAGACATTTTCATTGTGGTGACTAAATGATTGGAAAATGTTGTCATACTTATGCTGCACACTTATGCTTGTTTTTGAGGAACTATTTTCAATATTATATCAATTGCATAATTTTTCCTTTGATTGCCAGGTTGCAAGGTCAGTTCAATTTCAGTTAAGTAAATTCAAGGCATGACTTTTAATTCAGACACTTCATTAAAATATCCCCATACAACATGGTGAGGACTATACGCCATAGTTTGAATGAATTGAATTTCAGTTAATTTCCTGACTTGAGTGAACTGAAATGGAATTGAAGAAAACCGCTGTTAATCATACTACAATGAGCTGCTTGAGATTTTTGCAAATATGGGTTTCCCCAGCAATTTGCACAGTGATTTTGTGATTTCAAGTCATGTGTACTAATGACCAGCCAGTCATGTGTTACAATGTTATATCATACTCATGTCAGCCACAGGTGAATGCCCTTTAACAAGCTCAATGACGCATCTGTCATTACGGTGTGAAACTGTGGAACTTGTTAAAGCTAAAATAATTGAGTTATTTCCCAACAGAACTGATAAATACACTTAAAAAATGGATAAAGCGTTTGCACATGTTGAATCCTGTTTGTTTTGGTAATTTCTCATTTCCCAGGCCTTACTTGGAAGAAATGAAAATGATTAAGATGTGGGTTTTCAAAATTGCTTCAGAAAGACAGCTTTACAAAGTCTCTCAGGAGGAGACAGAACAAGTTTTCATCTCACAGCTTGCTTTATTAGGGCTGCTGTTTCGTTTCTTTTTTTGTCAACCCCCCAACTCTCGTTTCATCGCCATTTCCCAGCCTGTGTTCCGTGTCATTGACTGTCATCTCTCTGTTTGTTTTTCAGCCTTGAGTCTCAGCTCTTCTCTGCCATCTCTGCATGTTCTCTCCTTTCTCTAACGCATTTCCCCTCTTTTTGCCCTCTGCTTTCTGCTGGTGGGATTAGAAGACAGTTAAAGTTGCTAAAAGACGCGGTAAGGCAGGAAAGAGGCGGTCCCAGAGAGGCCGGTCCTGGAGAGGCCGGTCCCGGAGAGGCCGTTACCGGAGAGGCCGGTCCGGGAGAGGGCGGTACCGGAGAAGCCGGTCCCAGAGAGGACGGTACCGGAGAGGCTGGTCCCAGAGAGGGCGGTACCGGAGAGGCTGGTCCGGGAGAGGCCGGTCCGGAGAGGCCGGTACCGGAGAGGCCGGTCCCAGAGAGGGCAGTACCGGCGAGGGGCGCGGAGCTTGCATCGCGACGGGCTTTGCCCACAGAGCTGCTGAGGGGGTCCAGCTCCAGGTCTCTGCTGTCTGAAACTCGGCTCAGCAGGAGCCCCCGGCACAGGAGCCCTCGAAGTGCTCCTGGCGGGAAGGAGAATGTTATCCTGACAGCACACGAGGCACAGCCCGTGAGCCCAAAAGCCAGCATGGCTCAGGCAAAACAGAGAACCCGCCATCCGGATCTGGAAGACGGCAGTATGGCGGGATCTAGAACAAACGTGCTGGTGCAAGATGAAAACGAGCCTGCAACAGTGGGACGCAAAGCTAAAAGTAAGTCCAAGAGAAGAGGAGAAAATATGAAAGGTCAAATGGCGGCAGAAAGCCGACCGCTCAAACTGAAGAGCTCGAGTCAAGCCTTGCAAGTCTATGGTAGTGCCACAGAGATCAGAGATAAACCTGAGGAAGTTAGAAGTAAGGCCATGGACACCACAAGTAAATCGAGAGAGGTCAAAGGTGAACCTTCAGAGGTCAAAGCTAAAGCTGTAGAGATCAAAAGGAAACATACAGAGGTCAAAGCTAAAGTTGTAGAAGTCAAAACTAAAACTGTAGAGGTCAAAAGTAAACCCACAGGGGTCAAACCTAAAGCAACAGAGGTCAAATCAAAACCTATAGAGGTCAAACCTAAAGCAACAGAAGTCAAAACTGATCCTACAGAGATGAAAGCTAAAAAAATAGAGGTTAACAGTAAACCCACAGAGGTCAAACCTAAAGCAACAGAGGTCAAATCGACACCTAAAGAGGTCAAGACTAAAGCTAAAGAGGTCAAAACAAAACCGGTAGAGGTTAAAGCTACAGCTAAAGAGGTCAAAGGGAAACCTACAGAGGTCAAAGTTAAGGCTAAGGAGGTCAAAGCAAAACCCACAGAGGTCAAAGCTAAAGCTGTAGAGGTCAAACTTAAGGCTGTTGAGGTTAAAAGTAAAGCATCAGAGACTGAAACTGTTAGGGTTAGAAGTAAAGTGGAAGTGAAATCCACACCTGTGAAGGTTAAAAGCAAACCAAAGGAGGATGAACGTAAACTTAAGGAAGTGAAAAGCACCCCTAAGAAAACAAAAAGTAAGCCTACAGAAGCTAAATCTGAAAGAATGGAAAGTCATATTGTGGACACAAGAAGCATACATACGAAGGCTGAAAGTGAAACTGTACTGAAGAGTACTCCTATAAAGGCTAAGAAACCTAAGGAAGTTGAAATTAAACATGTTGAAGTTAAAAGCCCAGCAACAAAAGTCAAAGTAAGTCCAAAGGATTAAAGCAAGAACCCACTGAAGTGAGAAGTAAGGCCACAGAGGGGGAAAGTGAACACAGTTTTGAAGTGCAAAGCACACCTAAAAAACTTGAAAGTAAGCCTGTAGAAACACAAAGTAAGCCCAAAGACATGAAGAGCTCAACAAAAAGGCAAGCGGTAACTGATTCACCTGGCCTTAAGAAGGCTGAGGTAGTTAATGTTGGCCGCAGTAAACCTCTAGAGGTTTCCTCTGCACCAAGGATCATATCACCCACCAGCCTTAAATCAACACCTGAGCCACCTGAAATTGTCTCAAAGCTCAGATCCCCGGATGCAAAACAGGGAAAAGACAATGATGGAAAACCAGCAAGGCCCAGTTCCAAAGTACCGGTCGTTGTTTCTGAAGTCGGACAAAGGGCCGATAGCAAGGAAAGTGGAGGTGTCAGGGCAGCGAATGGGGATGGAGATATGGACTGGGGGGACTTGCTCACTGAAGTGAGCTCTTTCCTTCCAAATGTGGGGTTGGAGAGCCCGGTGCGTCTGATGAGAGACATGGCAGCGTCTGACACGGGTGGAGACACGCCGGAGTCCACCCCGCAGCGCCTCAGGTTCACCAAACAGAGGGCCGTGGCGGACCCCTCCTGGAGCCGCTCCTCGGAGTCCAGCGTCTCCGAGCCGGGGAAGAGGACGGCCATCAGCATTAGCGTCCTGCCGGAGTCAGGAAGCCCTGAAGAGGAGGCTGGGAAAAGTAGAGCTGGTGAGGAAGGTGATGGAGTAGGAGACACCACGAAGAGCGAGACGTCAGGAGAATTGGGAGAAACCGGGGCAAGTGGGCAGATATCAGATGACAAGACAGAAAAAGCAGGAAGCCAGAAAGAAGATGGGGCGGGGGATGATGTCGATGATGATGAAGATGAAGCAGAAGACGAGAGTGCAGCAGTGGAGGACAGCAGTGCTCGAGAAGGAGAAGGTGAAGGGGCGGTTGAAGGTGAGGTAGTAGAGCGAGGAGAAGAAAAAGATGAAGATGGAAGTGAGACTAGGAGTAATGATGAAAGTAGGAGTCTGAAGAGCAAGGAAGAAAGCGAGGGAGAGGGAGGAGAAGAGGACCGAAGCAGAACCGAAGCAGGAGAGAACGGCGTGAATGAAATGGGGACAGGAGGAATGGAGGATGGGACTGGACAGGAAGAGGTAGAAGGAGAGAAGAGTGGAGGAGGGGAGGAGGAGGGCAGGAATGGAGAGAGTAGAGAGGAAGACAGCAAGGCTGGTGAGGTCAGTGAGGCAGAGGGCAGAAAGGGATTAGAGAGCGAGGGAGAGGGGTCAGCAGGGAAGTCCCTGGAGGAAGAGGAAGAAAGCGAACAGAGCAAGGACGATGAAGATGAAGCAGAAGGAGGTGAGGAAGAAAGCGAACAGGAAGAGGAGAATGAAGATGAAACAGAAGGAGGTGAGGAAGAAAGCGAGCAGGAAGAGGAGAATGAAGATGAAGCAGAAGGAGGTGAGGAAGAAAGCGAGCAGGAAGAGGAGAATGAAGATGAAGCAGAAGGAGGTGAGGAAGAAAGCGAACAGGAAGAGGAGAATGAAGATGAAGCAGAAGGAGGTGAGGAAGAAAGCGAAAGTGTTTCAGAGGAGGGTGAAGGAGAGGAAAGCAGCGTGCAGGAGGAAGAGGAAGAAGGAGATGAGGAAGAGGATGTAGGAGATGGAGAGAATGAGGAAGGTGAGAGGGAGGAGGAGGAAGAAGAGGTTGAAGGGGAAGGAGAGTTCGAGGAGGAAGGTGAGGAGGAGGGAGAGGAAGAAGGAGATGACGTAGAGGAAAAGAGTGAGGAAGAAGGAGGAGAAGAGGGTGAAGAGGAGGAGGGAGAAGAGGAGGAAGGAGTAGAAGAAGAGAGTGAACAAGGAGAGGACGAGGTTGAAGAAGGAGAGGAAGGTGAAAAGGGAGAAAGTGAGGAGGAGGTGGATGAAGAGGGGGAAGGAGAGGGTGAGGAAGAGGAAGAGGGCGAAGAAGGAGAGGAAGATGAAAAGGGAGAAAGTGAGGAGGAGGTGGAGGAAGAGGGGGAAGGAGAGGCTGAGGAAGGAGAAGAGGAAGAGGGCGAAGAAGAAGGAGAGGATGAGGAAGAGGTGGAGGAAGAAGGTGAGTCTGAACAGGAAGGGAATGATGAAGAAGAGGAAGAGGAAGGTGAGACAGAAGGAAAGGAAGAAGAGGAAGGTGAGGCAGAAGGAAAGGAAGAGGAGGAAGAGGAAGGTGAGGCAGAGGGAAAGGAAGATGAGGAAGAGGAAGGTGAGGCAGAGGGAAAGGAAGAGGAGGAAGAGGAAGGTGAGGCAGAAGGAAAGGAAGAGGAGGAAGAGGAAGGTGAGGCAGAGGGAAAGGAAGATGAGGAAGAGGGGGACGAAGAGGATGAAGGAGAGGGTGAGGAAGAGGGGGAAGATGAGGATGAAGGAGAGGGTGAGGAAGAGGTGGAAGGAGAGGGAGAGGATTTCGAGGAAGAAGAGGGGGAAGATAAAGCTGAGGATGAAGTTGAGGGAGAGGAACAGGAAGAAGGTGAGGAAGAGGATGAAGAGGAAGGAGAGGACAAAGAGGAGGAGAAGGCAAAGGAAGAGTCAGAAGAGGAAGGAGAAGAGGAAGAGGAGGAAGAGGGAAAAGAGGTAGTGGATGAAGAGGAGGAAGAAGGTGAGGAGGAAGAGGAGGCAGGAGAGGAAGAAGAGGGAGAGGGGGCTGAGATCAAAGAGAAAGAAGAGGAAGTAGAGGAGGATGAGGAAGAAGAGGAAGAAGGTGAGGAGGAGGAGGTAGAAGGGAAGGGTGGAGGGGAAAAAGAGGTGGAGAAAGGGAAGCAAGGGGTTAAGGAGGACCAAGGGGAGGAAGAGGAGGAAGAAGAAGGAGAGGAGGAAGAGGAGGATGAAGAAGGAGAGGAAGAAGAGGAGGATGAAGAAGGAGAGGAGGAGGAAGAAGAGGAAGAGGAAAGCAAACCTCAAAAGGAAGATAAAGATGAGGGAGAAGATGAAGAGGAAGAAGCAGGGGAGGAGGAGGAGAAGAGAAAAAATCAGGAGAGAAAAAGAAAGGCAAACAAGCTCAAAAACCTGAACCGTCAGCTGCTAGCAGGATGAAGGAGGCGCGTAAGCCGCCTGCCAGGGCCAAACGCAGGCCTGCGGGGACAGAGCAGGAGGCCAGTGAGCCTCAGGACTCACAGCAGTTCTGGGGCGACGTGCTCCCTCAGTACCTCAACCTGAAGTGATCCCGCCGTACCGACAACCTGTGATGACTCCCTCGTTACCACAACCATCAGCATTTCGTTCACCCCCATCATTCCCGCCCTGAGCAAACCTTTTTTGTGACTCACACATGGAGTCAGTTCAATTTACAGATTGTGAAGATCAGCCCTTTATGCACTGCAGATATGTTGCCAGTCACCTGCTGCCTACACTTTTGGAGAGACACAAAGTCAGCATGTACTGCTAATGTGCTTGCAAGTGCCTGGCTGGCCAGGAGTGGCCGCTAGAGGGCTACGAGACTATTGACTTTAACCAGCTTAACCCCTATCTTTCCCCTACAAGGGTGAGCCGATTGTCGTCTTGTCAGGGTGGACTTCTGGCCATAGCCTGTTAGGGCTTTGTCTCAGCACCCAGTTACTAAACTCACTATGCACAGTGTATACGTGCCTCTACTGCGCCACCTGGAGGCCCTTCACAGTAACTCTTATATCATTTATGGTCATTGGACATAGTCCTTTAAGGACCAAGTGGCACAAAGTGCCAGAGAGAAAGCATTTTCAGACCTTTGTTTGTAAACTGTTCCTCGCAGTCCCATAGTTAGTTTTATGTTTAGTTTTGCATACCACCTTGCCATTGAACTTGTTTTCAAAAACTTTGTGCCTCAAAGCTACAGTGCAGGGAACTTACAGTTGCTTATTTTGATGATTCAAAATGACCAAGAGAATGTATTTGATTTTGCTGAAGACAAACAGTTTTTTTATCAGTTTAAAACTAGTTTAAGACTTGAATTTGGGGGCGTTGATATATACATTTCATGCCTATTTTAGTGCTTATCTTCTGTGGAACAGTTGGGTACAGCCTAAAGATGAATGTCTGTGAAAGCAACTTTTTTTTTTTTTTTTTTTTTTTTAAGAGTTGCTCTTATTTTTCTTAAGGGAAAGACAGCAAGTTTTCACCGCTGAGGAAAAACAGAAGTCGACTTAATGATTTCTGTGTCATGTTAACAGGATCAAAGATCCCTTAATTATACTTTATTATTTTTACTATGCCGATGTTTTATTGAATTTTAAACCCAGAACATCATGTCCAGGCTATTTTGAAAGGTAACTTGGGTTTATAAATGCAATTTCTGAAATGATGTAAGAACAGGAAAAATTAATGCCTACTTTAAGCATCCTATAATTGTGGTGGCACAGGGCACTTTATCACATAGTACTGTCTGATTATGGAGTACCATCAAAGCTTAAAATAATTGCACTTGTGCTAGCAGGACACAGATCTACTGCTTAAATGCACTGGTACAAGACCACTGTAATAAATGTGACTTGATTCTGAACTTTAATTTGTATTCATTTTCATATAAATAGGTTTTACCAGAATTCAGTTTGTTTCAGTTAAGCCCAGTTATATTGAACAAGTTGTTTCAATATCCACTGATGCATAGAATGACATGGGAGACATGATGGGATGTTGTGCTAGAATGACAAACATGGCTGGCTTTAAGTACAGCAGCATTGTACTAGAACTACAAACATGGTTGGCTTTAAGTGTAGTAGTTTTGTGAAAGAACTACAAACATGACTGCTTTAAGTATTGTAGCATATTAAGCTCTTCAAATGCACCTGACATGTGTTCAGGTGTACCGATTTAGTGTCCAGCCTTATTAACATTTGCGCTTGGAAATTGCTGCTGAACAGCTGCAGATGCATTGTGATGTAGGTGCTTATATTGCTGGGCCTGTGACAGAAGGATAAAATCCCTCATCAATAAAGAACTGTGTTTTTATAGCACCTGTCATTCATTTACAATACACTATGCATTAGAGAGATTAAAATGAGCTGTAATGTAAAAAAAAAAGGCTTGTAAGACCATGTGAATGAAAGAATTAAAACACAATAAAAGGGAATGTTGAATGGAAAATACATAAACAGAATAATTGAAGTAAAATTTAATAATGCACGATTTTATTGAACAATGTACAAAGCTCAATTAACAGCACGCACTACAAAAGTGAGGTTTTTGAAAAAGGAATTTTGCAAAAAACAAAAAACAAAACAAAGGGTGCCGAGGAGTCCTCCGCTTTGATCCGAGCTGCTTAGTGGCTTAGCCGCCCGCGCAGAGGAAGCACAGTCTCCTTCTGATACTGCTGATGGATAATTGAGAGAGTCCAGGAAATATCTAACCGCATATAAATTCTTAAGATGTAAAAACGAGGCTCATGGATAGCAATCCTTCCTCCGAGATATTCTTTGAAAATTCAGTTAGTGTCTCGGAAGGATGGAGGCTGTCTGCAAACCCAGCTTTTATATCTTTAGAGTCTTTTTCCATGGTCTACCCACCAGTTTCATGTCTGGTGAAATTGCTTAATTAGAATTTCTTGGGGAAAGGTGCAGACACTGCAGATATCATACAGCATTGAAGATCATGATAATATTTCTATAAAAGCAGCAGTCATTCGGTCAGTCTACTTTATGTAGATGTACATGTCGCCATGTTTTAATATTTTTTCTGTTTTTATATTATTTTGGGCTTCCCATGTCGCTGGTCCTTAGTCCTATTAATTCCTTCCGCTGTTGTGTAAAGTTCCATCCATGCCTTTCGGAACACAAGTGCTGTACAGACCGCTGCTTTGTGACTGGGCTCTCTGAAATCTCAGCTAACGTACCTCAGGACTTACTGTTTTAGAACTACTGTATTGTTGAGAACTTGTGAGTGGTAGCATCTCAGAGTAGAAATGCCCCTTGCTTCAAAATGGATAAGGGTAGAACATGGACAGCTGGGCACTGATCCAGGATCAGTTCTACTCTGACATACGTAATGGATGTGGGGTCGTGTTCAGATGATAAGGGGAGTGGAGTAGTCACACTGGGGAGCGGGAAAAACCTGACGAGAATCGGGATCCTAATCTTCTCTCTGGCACTCCGCGGTCAAGCACCTCGTACTCCTATCGAATCCCAGATCACAGCCTGTTTGTCACGTAGTCTCATTGAGCACAGACAGAAAGAATGGATCGCCATGACAAGGTGAGATAGAACACCCAAAGCCCCCCCACCCCCGACCCAGTACACCTCTCGCAGTTTCTCGTTAGCTGGATGCTAGCTCATTTACTGAGTGGCTGTGGCAGTTTTCCGTGGCGCCTGCTTTTACCCCGATCACCAATTGCCTGCAGCTCACTGCTTCCCCTCTTTACTTCTCTCTGTTTCTTTATATGGCTTGCTGTATATATATATATACACACACACACACACACACATATATTTCCTCTCCTTTTTCGCTGCCTCACTTTATTTTTTTCCACTCCCTCACTGACTTCTTTCTTAACTACTTTCTGGACTTGCTGGTGAAATTAGGAGGTAAATTAGGTACAGAAAGGTGTACCCTGCTGTGTGATCCTTTGTTAACGCTGTGGTAAGGCAGGCCAGTCGCTGATGTTTCGCTGGTGTGGAGGGCAGCGCAGAGTCAGATGCCGTCTCTGTGATGGTAAGAGCTCGCTCATCCCCCTGGCCTGGGCTGGGGCCTGTGTTTGTGGCTGTACCATGGCTAGCGCTAGAGATTTAGCTCCCTGGATTACCCTTCCTGCGGTCTCAACCTCTGCACGGTTTCCCTCAATCGTGTGCCCGTGGCAGCAGCAGCGTCATTAGCATCCTGTAGAGAGCTTGTTCTCCTGTTTCTCTTAGTTGTTTTGCCTTTACAATGATCGTTCACTGAAACACACAGTGTGTTATTTTAAGTGTCCTTCAAATGAACAATACGGCTCACACAACTTAGTGTAACTTACTAGCAGGTCATTTTGGCTAGTTGTTTTGACCATTCTACCTGCAGGTACATAGATGATCTTTTATTTTTGGACATTGATGCCAACAGTGTTAGCTGTTGGTGGATTTACTGTTCAGGCAGACCATTAACTAAAGCCTTTTCTTGAATGTGTAGCACATCATATTGAAAAAAATGACTAATGTGATCTCAGGTGAACAGCCATTAAAACAGAACAGAACATAAATAAAAAACATGTATAATCTTTGTGCAGTGACCAGTGACCGCGTACCTCTCCACACAGGATGTTGAGCACAGAACAGCGGAGGAGAGTGAAGATGACGGACAGGATGAGGAGGATGAAGAAGATGAAGCGGAGGATGATGAGGAAGAGGAGGAAGATGAGGAAGAGGAGAAAGACACAGAGGCCGTTCAGGATCAGGTGGAGGAAACAGAGACTCTGCCAGAGCAGGATGATGGCTATAAGGTAGAGAGGAATCCCCAGGTACTGTGATGAGCTCCACCCTGTTCAACCTCCTGAACAGACAGAGTAGCTGATTGGCCAGCGGTTTGGTATATGAAGGAAGTCTGCCCTTCGTTTTTGTGAATTTTTTCTAATTGATTTTTCAGATATCTGGAGTCATAAAAGAAGAGATGGTTGTGGATGGGGTGAAAAAGGTGAGCTGTGTTGCTGTTGTGTCCTGCCATTGCTTCACTCATATATTCAAATTTAAGCATGTTTATGTTTGCAATGTTAATGCTTTAACTGTAATTTTGCACTGCACTGTATGTTTGTCTGTGTGTTTGTGTGTATGTGCATGTGTTCATGTGGGTGCGTGCATGCGCGTGTGTGTGTATGTGCGTGCGTGTGCGTGTACGTGTGTGTGAGTGCTTCGCTGGGAAGTCATACAGCCCGTGTGAAGCAGTCACAGGGCATGGAGGCCTGTGCAGCTGTGCTTCCTCTCCTGCAGGCCTGTGAACTGGCCCCTGCAGCACAGAGAGGGTCTGTCTACAGCACTCTAATCCTGCCCCTGAGCTAGCCTTATGCATAACACAGCACTGCTAACATCTGTGCCACACATCTGCACTGCTTTACCCTCAGAGACACATTCAGTACAGAACCCATCAGAGATAAAATCACCTGCAACAAAACAAACATTTCAGCCACTCTCACCGGCTCCTCCTCACCCTCTCCCCTTCGAGAGAAAGCTTCGCTCACGACCGTACGGCTTTCCTGTGCTTATGTAACTCAGACACAGAGACTGTTGCTTGTGTAATAAAAAATGAGCACCTCAAAAAGGGATTTATGCTTTGTCTGTTCCTTTTGAAAAAACAGAATAGATGTTTTTCTGTTCACAAATCAGACATACCGCATACTAGACCGCAATACTGCTGAATGTTGCTTTCATTTTATTGCTCTGAAAAGGCTGTGCTTTGAATGTATAAAATATATTTTATAATGAACACTGTTGTAAGGGAGATGATATAACATTATTATATATATATTTTTTTTTTTAGAGTCTGAAGCTGAACAGACTAACACTCCACAAACAGAAGTGAAGGCGGACTCCAACAGCAGATCAGAGAATGGGACAAAAGAAGTGAAACTGAGGGGCCTTTTTGGGTCGAATCGAAAGGTGGGCTCCTGCATTTTCACAGTGCTGCATAGCACGTATTTTTCTGTTATGCTTCTTTGGAAAATTATGCATAGTTTTCCAATGAGAACTTGGTTACAATGAATTCAGGTAAAACTACATTAAACTTCTTTGCCATGAATTCAGTTACTTTCTCTACACAAGTATGTTATTCTCTTCCCCGGAATGAATTTATAGCAGATTATTTTTCATTGAGCTTGTTCTGGACCTTGGATCTTTAGATGCTCTCCTGTTGCACTTTTTTTATTCCTATCTCACGATGCCTTAATGCTAGCATTACAGTAGCTTAGCACCATGGCTTGGTTAGATACTCATTTGTGATTGGCTTGAGGGTGTGTGCATTTGTTTTAAACCTGCATGATGAAAAGTATTTTAATGTATATTAAAGTAAAAATATTGGATACTTTTTTGTTGTTGCTGGAACTGAACTCGTCTCTAACTGATGCCTCTTTGCTCGGCACAGATCTCCCTGTTCAAGCGGTCGTCGACGACAGAAGCCAAGCGGGAAGGCGGGACCCGTGGAGAGGAAGAGAAGCGGGCCACAGAGAGCCCGCGCAGCACGGGGAAGAGCGAGGTGGGGGCGGAGACGACCAGCAGCAGTGACGCGGAGCCCCAGGCCAGGGGGCAGCAGAGAGCAGCAGGGCCTGGAGCCCCGCCCTCCTCACGCTCCGCCACCTGCAATCTGCTCTGACCCTCAGGAGGCCCCACCCACAAGCCAACCCGCTCCACCCGCCGTGCCTTCTGTAGGGAGAACAGGAGCCACTCCGCTGGAATTCCACCAGCCACTATGATGTCATAATTAAGGCTGGCGCTACTGGGTGATGGCCTTCCGCCAAAACCACGGAACGATTGTCAGTCAAGTGCAGTAGTCTCTTTAAGAGCGTATTCAGTTCAGTCAAAACATCCTTCTTTTTCAAGATATTTTCTTTGAGTACGACCTGTTGTTCTATTTTATTGTAGACAAGCAAACGTCCTTTTGAATATGGTTTTTAACGTACGTCCGTAAAAAGACCAGAGTTTTGACTGAATTGCACGCCTTTAAAGCGCATCTGAGTGCCCTTAAAGTCTCAGTGCATTTAGGTGACTCCAGCTCAACACCCAGCTAAACATGGAATCCTTGTGCTTATAGACAAATTTGTGAAATGTGTTTTTTTTTCTTATATATTTTTAAAAGAGAAGCGATGACAACATCCTTGAAGATGATGTAATCGTAGAATAACCAATGGTGAAGAATATTCTCCATGTTTATACACAGAGACTTGGCTACTGTTTTCTTGCTTTTGGTACAGTTTGTTATATTTGTGTAAACTGTAAGTATGTACAAAACTGGACTACAGTGGGTATTATATTGTAGCTTAGTGTTTTCCAAGTGTGTACTGTATTTTTGTAAACTAGTGAAACTGTTTTAAGAAAACAGGTTTATTTATAATGGATTTGAACAATCTTAACGCACAATTGCACTTTAATTACACTTTGTATCTGAGCCTTTTTCAGGGAAACATAATATGGAGTTTTTTAAATTTCTCTTTTTTTGTGAATGGTATTAAGTATTCATCATCTCACTGACTTATTTATGCTGTCTGGATTGGTTTCATTGTGGTGAAAGTAAAAAGACATCTGAGTGGAAACGCTCTCCTGTTATTTCCTTCGTCCTTTTTGCGCAATGCACAGTCCGTCTGATGCTTGAAAAAATGCATTGAATTCTGTACTTCTGAATTATTTATCTGCTTGGTGTAGGCTACTATTTGCAGTGTGACTGGCAGAATCAAAACTTTGTGTCAGCAGTTTTTTTCCCCTCACACATTCTTTACAGAAGCAGTTAAGGTTAACAAAACTTTTTATTTTTTTCAGTTTAAAATTGTATACATATCACCTGCTCATACAGAGATATCAGCCCATTTCATAATCTCAGTGCACAATCCGAGCAGAGCCAAAGACCAGGCAAGGAGAGTTACCTGTGTAATCAATCATAAATGATCAGATAATTGCTGATTTGCAATAAAAAAGTACTCTGCCTTTCTCCTGGACCAGGGTTGAGGACCAACCCTTGACATAAAAAAGAAAAAAGAAAAAAATGGAACACAAAATGAAGTTACTTTCCTAATTTACACATTTTAAGGCTATAGATAATCGAAGGTGTATCTTATGAGGAATTTGGCTCTTAAATGAGCCAGTCATTGGGAACCGTACTGTATGCATGTTCACAGCTAATGCAAACAGCCTCCTTCATCTCCTCAGAGCCCCCGAGAGTGCAGGCTGAATCCGGATGCGGTCGTTTTTGGGAAACATGCTCTGGCGCACGGAGCTGTCAGTGGGTGGCAGCGGACAGCCCTGCGGCTGGCTCCGGTTAAGAAAGGAGACAGGCCACAGCACCCCGGGCGTCAGGCTAAAATCGGAACTCGATGGAAACACGAAGTCGACCTCCCCAGTTTCAACCGGCTTCAGAAAGTACAAGTGCTACCATGTACCTGCGCCACCTGTTCACTGGACCAGCTGATACTAATTATCTCATCTACCTGGCTGAAGGGCTGTGCTGATTACAATCAGCTCGTTTAGCGGAGCGGGTGGGAAAGATACATGAGAATACCTCTACTTTCTGAAGCCGGGGTTTTCCAGCTCTTGGTGGAAATGAAAAGGGACAGGTGCGGTAAGAGAAATATGAGTTGGGGAAACGTTTTCAGCCTGATGTTTACTCATTTATCATGTAGATTCTGAGTATTGCTTTAAGGGGGAGACAAGCAAAGCACATAAATAATTTGGAGTGCTGCAGTTTATTCTGTATTTAATTTGATTCAGGCTGACTGCACAGGCCTACAGTTGACTCTCGGTTTGCCATTCAATACGGGAATCAAAGTCAAATAGGCGATAAAGAGATGCCACAAACACTATGTGCAATGTTTTGATTTTGAGCGCACTTATTAACGATTCAGTGGATGGGGCAAGCATCTCCTTCAGCAATCAGAGTGGATAGCCTACCGTGAAATACTTAACATCACTGCATGTAATGGCGTGGTTAAACAGCTTCCAAGCTGAGCAAGTGTGTATTAAATTGTGCCCGAGATGAACTGATCTGAGAATGGTGTAAATCTAATAAAGCCGGTAGTTCCATGAAGACCACGGGAATCTAATATTCAGTAATGGCACGTAAACGTAGCCTACAGCAGCATGAACAGTACCACTGAGCACAATAACATGGGTAAACGGCTCCAGTTGTTCGAACGGCTCTGAAAAGCAGATGGTCTGGAAATTACTTGAATCTTGTAACGGTTCGTACCGTGACGGCAGGCTATGGTAGATACGGCGCATAAACATGGCTCGTCTGGTTGACAGCGAAGGTGACTGGTTTTACTCGGTCTTCTGAGCGCGTTCCGCCTGTGTGACATTCCGTCTCTCAGTGAAATCAAAGCGGTTGCTGTTTCTCCGCCGGAGGACACCTTTCCGCCACGGCGGTCTGGTGGCTCTGCATGCCAATGAGATTCAGCTTTCCTCCTGAGAGAGACCAGTGCTGGAGCACTCTGGGAGAATAGGAAAGCATCGGTAATGTCACCTCCTTTTTACATGGCCTTTTGCCACTCTCGGCTTTCAAACGCGACAGCCGCGATGTGTGCAAGCGTAGCAATGGATTACCTTAAAAGTCATACCCACTGCAATAACGTTTTTTTTTTTTTTTTGTTGCTATGGTAGTGTAGTGCTGCTTGAAAATTTGACACGCAGAATGCATACATACAAACACCTACTATATATCTGATTTAACAAATACAAGTTAAAGCAAATGAAAGCATGAGGGAAAACTGTCTTTTCTTTCAGGTGTGAGTAATTTTAGCTTTTTTAAGCTTCCTGGAAGAGTGGGCAGCCACCTGCATGGACAGAAAGACCTGGAAAACCCATTACAGCGTGGTGTCTGTATGTGTGCTCTCCTGGAGGTATGTTCCATTACAAAAATTAAGACATCCTCATCCTGTCCTGCCTCCAATTCAAAGACCCTAACCATAAGTTATGAGCATTCCACTGAGTGTCCCCTTCCCAAGCAAGGAGGATCATGGGATACATGTACCTCCACAAAGTTCATTTCTGTTGGCACTAGACAGAACAGGATCCTGCTCATCCTCACCTAAAAATGAAAATTAATTAATTAATTGTTTTTGTTAGCGACATCTTAGAGGTGATTAAAACTGGGGTTCCTCTCTGAAATGAAGCAAAGCCAAGCATATTGGAGGCAGGGCCTCTGAGAATTGCACTGCAGAGCGGAGCGCTGAAACCGAGGCTGACAGCATAGTTTGTCTTTGCAGTGGCTCTAATGAGAATGAACCGCTTGCAGTTTTAAAAAAAATCCCTTTATGGCTGGTGCTAATTAGTGATAGTGAAGGGAAATAATTGCTTTGGATTTTGTGACCAGGTTCCAGGCCCTGCAAGCATGGTGCAACTCTTCATACAGATTAAATAGCACATTCTAATCAGGGATGGGGTTTTTTTTGCTGTTAATCAGAGAATAGTGATTCTCAGACCCTGAAAGTCTCAACCACAGGTGGAGGACTTGGGTATGTGAGCAGCAAAAGATGACAGTAGAACACAATGTTGAGGAATAATACATTTTGCATTTTTATATAGGCCTTTTTTTCTTTATCTAATGCAGAGATGCAATTCACAGGTGCAATTCGCATAGTCTGCTGTTAACTGTGTTGGAAGACTGTATTTTGTGGTAAAATTTTAAAGATTTTCTTTTAAGTTCAGAAACCTTGTCAAAACTTTGAAGTGTAAGTGTTTTTCCTCTGACAGGACAAGGCTTTTGTGAAATGACTCCAGAGTTCCTGTCGGTATAGCTTTGTTTTAATGCAAGTGAACATCTGCTGCGTCAAACATCTTCTCTGTGATGAATCTGATCTGGGAACAGTAAAAGGCAGCTTGTAGTCGGGGCTGCTCGGGGGGCCTTTCTGCTGTTATGTTGCAGCAGGAGCACTTTGCGTGGAGAGCTCTTTCTGCTGTTGCCATTTCATGTACCGATTGAGCATACAGAATTTCTTTCTCCTGCTGGCCTGCCGGGGGATGGAACGTGGCAGGGATTCTGGGCATTGGAACTGTTCTTTGCCCCACAGTCTGAAACCTGAGCCAAGAGGAGGAGAATGAGCTTCCCTTCTCAAGTATGGTTCCTTACCAAAACACTGACAAATAATATGGAAGAAGAATAATCCTCTTAATTGAGGTTGGTGATGCTTCCTTGTAGACGCTAAGGAAAGGTGGTTCTGCATGTATGTAAATGGTTAACCACTCGGATATGCCAGAACCGTACTGTTTTGTGCTGAGGTTCACAGGGATGTGTCGGGTGGTAATCAGTTGGCTTTGCTACAGAATGTGCAGGATGTTCAGAGATCCATCTTGGAAAAGTTTTGTTTGATTAGAGTTTCAGGTAAAGCTTTATATAGGTTCAGACGGCAGAACAAGCCCCATCCATCACTGTCATACCAGTGCCCAGGGCTCAAAAGAAACACATAAGCTATGCTACAGATAAAAATAAGCTTTCTATTTCAATTATCTGAGAGTAAAACAAAACAATCTAAGTTACCTTTAGTCTTGTCAGACATGACTTATTTGCTTTTAAAATGTTGTATGTAAGTCTTATTTCACATAATTTCAACCTATCTAGCGTTTTCTCCAGTAAGTTTTCCTGTCAGTCTAATAATTCCCAATCAACCTCCATAACCATTTGATATACAAAAATATTAAATACTATAGTTCTGCAGGAAAAATGTGTTAGCAATATTAGCAAAATAAAGACCGGTTTGATGATCTATCATGGTGAACCTCATCCCTGTGTTGGATTGCAAGGTTGAGCCAAAGGCAGAATTACACAGGCATTATCCTTTAAGCTCTTCAATAACGGCTATGATAATGACTGCATTCTGGCACTGCCTAAATCACTGAGCTCCTGAGTTTGCATATGTGATCTGTGATCCTCGGTGCACGAACTCTCAGTCTTCAGCGTTGCCCTAGAGCTAATCGTGCCAATAATTCATTCCCCAGCACGAAGGGTATTCCTGCATTTTTTATTTTAATGTTGTGCTGGTAAGATTTCGATAAGGGATGGTTTTCAATAAGCGCCGCGCGATCGCTTTCATCGCTTATCTCGAGCACGATGCGATACGCATCCTGCCTGCGGAGACCTCTTTGAGCAGCAGTGTGCGCGCGACGGTGAATTGAGATTATTCTCCACCGTGGGGTTCCCCCCCGCCCCCCAGCTTTGCCCATGCTTCGTGCCTCCCTGTGGTTTTGGCTCTGTTACCTCTGCCTGCTCCTCACCACCCACAGCCTGGCTCTTCAAACACAGCTAATGGGGATTTTTACAAAACTGCTGACTAATGCGTGATAGATGGCTTACCTCGCGCTGCGGTGCTGAGCTGTTATATCCCTTGGTTAGTCTCAGGCTGCCAAATCCCAAGAGGTCACAGGATGCTCTTACCTTTCTGAAAAGGTGTTAAGTGAGGTGACATCTCTTTTTTTTTTTTTTTTTTTTTTTTACTTAATGTTCAGTGTGTCACCATTTCCATGGATTTTTTTTTTCTGATCAGCAGAACACCCAACCAGTCGAGATTATGAGGAAACACTACTGCAGAACTGTACCTGCTACCAATATTTAATGCTCTTACAAAACACTCTCCCCTACAGTACTGCCAAGTAATTTCATGGCCCCCTCCAGTCTATTTTACTGGAATATGTGGGCCTTCAGCCATAGCCGGTAACAGTTGTGGCTGGGACTCATTCACCCAGTGACAGAACTTGCACCTGCACTGTGAACATGTGGTTGTACTACTGTGTGAGCATCCTTTATTTTTATTGGACAGTTCACACGTGGCATTCTGAGCATATGCAGTAAGATGTGGAAATCAGGAACAGTGCTTGACTGTGAATGCTTTGCTGGGGTTGAAAATGGGTCGAATCGATGCCTGGACGGAGCGGTGTGGATCGATCAGGGTGTTCCTCACCATCGATATACGCCGCGAGTCAAACTGCATTCTGTCCAGGTAAACTCACTAAACCCCACAGGGCGCATGTTTTCTTCCCCAGAAAAAAGACAGCCTCATTGTTACTGTCCTTTCAAGGTAAATCGTTCCAGGGAACTACATTTACAAAATGTTTCGCTTATTGTTCAATAGAGAGCATTGAATTTCAAATCTGGCACGACTGAAGTCAAAACGAATAAAAGACCCCCTTGCTCCATATTTCCCTTTGCTTCATTTGAGAGAAATTTAGAAGAAATACTGAGATTATAGACCTGTGTTGTTGTTGAATCAAAGAAGCCTTTTACTGATTCCAGGGCTATAGTGGGTTAAGGTTGGAAAATGTTAATATAATGCGTAGCAAAATTGTTGTCTCAGAGAATAATTAGTAAGGCCCTCATTTAAAATATACATGGCTTTTTTTTGTCTTCTAGTTATCCCCATGCAGCATCTGTATTCTGTGAGTGTGTGCATCTTTGTGTTGCTTCATCTGAGTAAAAAAAGTAAAAATTGAATAACAGAAAAAAAAGTTGATAAACAACCTTGTCCCTGAGTGACCTCCAGAATCAGAACCCTGATTAGTTATATTTTTAGCTGCCGTTAGTTGGGGGGAGAGGTCAGGAAAACTGTGCTGTTTTTCAATTTTTTTAGCCTCCTCCAGTCATTTTGAATGCATCCGAGTGACGTGCAATTGCTATCCGAGCAGCTCTTGGAAGCAATGTTCCTTGGTAACTAGAAAACGTCAGAGCACAAAACACAGGATACAGGACTGCAGACGCAAAAAAAAAAAATTGTAATATAAAATGAAAGATGGGCAATTACGACTCCAAAGGTCTCCTTTCTTTTAGCTAAAAACACAACAATGTCAGAGAAAGAGGGTCTGAGAGGCCTTTAACTTTGAACTTGCCCAAACAAAGTGGAGCATTATGGTATAGGATGAGTCATCCAATCACTGCATTGCATAATTTTTTTTTTTTTGTTCCCTGAACTCCTACCTTCAGTCTCACATTTCTGCATTTGTGTAATGCACATATTGATTCTTGGTAATGTGCTGACTCATCCCAGGGAAAATTGTATTACATAAGCCAGAGAGGAAATCAGAGGTTTACACTTGAATTATGCATTTCATGGAGTAACCCATACCCAGTAGAAAATGAATGGTGTATTTTATGGTTGATGGCTACATGTGATTGGTTTGTGTTATGATGTCTGCAATCGTATGCGTGTATGAGTATGTTGTTTCCTTGCGCATGTATGTGAAGGGTAGGTATTTTTATAAATAGGATACATGTGTTTGTTTTATATGATTTTTCTTTGTGCATCCACATGGGTGTTTATGAATAAACTGTTTATGTTTGTGGCTTTGAGTAAAACTGGAAGTTCTGAGCTTCAGGCAGACACACTGAGCTTCAGCGTCAGCTTCAGGCAGACATAGTGAGATTCAGCAGCCCACAGTGAGCTTCAGGCAGAGTCGTGACAGTAGCTGCTGGTTCACTCGCATCCTGAGTATCCTGCACACACTTAGCTGCCCCCCTGGGTTTGACTGTGGCTCAGGTACATGCTGTATTTCGTGCTGATTTAAGCCGCTTTTTGTCCCCAGAAGCATAATTGTATGTTTCCCATTATTGCTCCGAGTCTTGTTGTACAGCTGTCGAAAACACCACCTTTTTATAAATCACTGGTAAGTCTTGTTCAGTGTGATTATACAGTACCCTCAAAAATGTTGACTTTCTTTTTTTTTTTTTTATTTATTCTGATTTTGGACCCCGTCCCCTCCTTTTCCCCCTGAACTCATCCGCCCACAGCAATGAGCACCTTCCACGGTGAACATGTGACCCCTATGACTCACTTGTTGTCCAGCCCTTGCTGCTGTTTACATTTACACAAACACACTTTGACATCAAGTACATGCTGCCTATTGGAACACAAAGCCCTGGCCTATACCACAGAGAGAGTTATAAGCCTTATGCGCACACATGCACACGCGCACGCACATACGTACACTGGACTGTATGGTTAGTGTATGTTGTAAATTCTTGTAATTTATCATTTGTTGTGAACGTGATTTCCATTTTGTTTTCCGGTTAAAATGCACTGAATTCAGCTGTTGCTAAGTATATTTTGAGTTGTGTTGCCTTTCAAAGAAGGAAAAGAAATTAGTCAATATATGTTTAAGCTTTTCCACATCTATTTGTGTCCTTGGATTATTACTGAATTATATCAGCGTGATGCATTTCCTTTGGGGACATTGTTTCTGCCAAATAGTCACTGAATATTTAACTTGTACCCTGAATAAGCTTTCAGCAGATATAGTTTTCTGGTGCAGAGGAGCAAGCAGCGCTGCACACTGTGCAACAGGCCAGGTGCAGAAACACATGCTGCATTTTGGCTGTTTGAACACCGTCATCTTTCCTGAGCTTGGACAGTGGCCTCTTTTGTCTCCATTGTTTTTGGACATAAAAACATTACTAAATAATGCAATTTACATACTTTCTAACATTTCAGTTGAATTCATTTTGTGTTGCAAATTCTAAACACATGTTAGACTTATAACTCAATAACCTTGTGAACATATACCTCAATAACCAAATGGCATATCATTTGAATAAACTGAGTTGCATAGTTTTATATAATTATACAACATATATTAAAATACAGAAGTATATATAACATATGTTATGCATAGAATTATCAATTTTCCTTAATTATTTGCATGCATTAATATGCAATACATGTTTCTGTATATCAACATCAAATAACATAGGATAACATCAGAAGCCATACACAAAATCAACAAGGAACTTTGAGGAACAATATATGCAGTTTATTCAGTTAAAATGTTCTGACAACTTTTCTGAAAACTAAAAATGAATAAACACAATGTACATTTAGTTAATTTCATGTTAACTGACTCCTGATTTCAATTGAAAGCACTTAATGGAATTGTTGCATGCTATTAAAAGGTGGAACCTTTTTGGAGAGGCCGAATATTGCACATAAGTATCATCTGTTAGAGACAATCGAACAGGTAGACAACATAATGGACCCGAACGCTCGAGGGGATAAAGAAACCAAGGCTGACGATATGCAATGAGCCATTTGAAAGCAAAAACAGAAAATTGTTTTAACCTCCCATCAAATTTCATGTCATTCGTTGGCAAATTGTTTTTAAGGTACAATTACTTTTTTTTCGTGCTTTGTTATTCCTCGTGAGTTTATTTATCCCCGGACCGTCTGTTATTTTAAAAATGCAGCAACATTTCCATGTATGAAATATTAATATCAATAAGCTTCAAGACTTTGAAAAGTAAGTTGGGGAGTTTTCTCTGACTTTAGAAAAGCTTTAGCACAATCAATAAGAAGAGACGGCATTTCAAAAAAGCAAAAGGGCAGTGCCAAAGAAACTCAGACAGTGCAGAAAAAACTATGTTTTTGGATTTGATTTATGTAATGATAAAATCAAAGGCTTGGATCTTACAAGTCAGGTGGTCAAGACTGCGGTTAGCTGCAAAACAGATAGCATTTTACTGGATTCCTGTGCTTTTTTATGATTTACACTGCTATCTTGTGCTTTCTTTGGGTAGAAGTGTAGTGCAATGGTTAGTAGCCTGGATTTCCAAGGTGGGTCAATTCGAAGGAAGGGTACTGTTATTGTACCCTAAAGCAAAGTATCTTGCCAGAATTCCTTCAGTCAGTATCCAGCGGTGTAAAGTGATATTGTGTAAAAATGAAAGCTATGCAGGTTCTCTAGATAACAGTTTGTTAAATGGTTTAAATGACTTGGTCAGACGAACCAAAATACAAACCCTCATTTGCTGTAGTGATCCTCTCCACAGCTCCTTCTTTTGTTTGTGTTTGATGATGTCTTAATATTTTTACTGGGATTTGATTTGTCTTGCCTCTCAACGAGACCCTCTCACAGTCAAAGATTTGGTTCTCAGAGCCACACATGTATAACAGCAAAGGAAAAAATCCATCCTCGTTATAAAAATACAAAACTGCTCTTCACTATGGTGGTATACTTCTATACTTGGAAAATGTTCCACTGTCTAACACAAAGGCAGTTACATAAAGAACAGTGACCTTCTCCCAAACAGAGCTATTTTATTGAGGGTAGGCTCTGTGTCCTGCTCATTGCTTCTGGAGTGGAACATGTATTCATTCTACCAAGTTTGCAATTAACATACATCTTTATTCTCTGTGTATCATTCTATTTAAAAGACACATACTGCACACACACACACACACACATACACACAAATATATAAAGGTGACAAATGAAGGTGTTGCCTTCATTGAGCTCACTAGTCAGGTACCCATTTTTAGAAACCCTTAAGATGTATGATAAGTAGCAACATGCTGCATCTATCAGAACTACCTGTGGGCTAAACAGTGCATAGAGAAGAACTGAAGTTCTACAACAGCATCATGGTATGTCAGTCTTATTTGTTCAAAGTAGCAGTGCTTGGTCTTTAAGTGGAAACATCAAAGCTAACACAAAACATCTCCAGAACATTCCGGTTATAAGATTCTGATCCCGATTTGATAAGGACATCATGGCGACAACATTCGCTGCACAGTCTTGCTGTCAAAGTCACACAAAATCTTCCCAAGAAAACGACGGTCAAAGAGAAATCCAAGACACACTGCATATTTATGTGGTTTGGAATGTTTGCCCTTGCTTCCCGGGAATATTCTGGGAATAAGTTTGTTTGCTGGGATGACGCAGTGTGCGTTTTGGAAAATCGGGCAGATGAGACATACTGGGTGGGCGGGGCATTCGTAAGGCAGGGCAGTGGGGTTTCCATAACAGTGCAGCCAGAGCAGTATGCATCAGCAGGACCATGGCTGCGCAGCCAATCGTATTGCAGGAGAGGATGAGGGCGTGTACATGGGTGTGGCCTAGGGGGAAGTGGGAGGGGCCCCAGGGAACAGTGTCTGCCTCACGTGCCCTGTTTGCCCATGCTGGACCTCAGCATCAGGGTGCACTCCTGAGGGACCTCCGGGTTGTCAATCATGCGTTGCCATAGCCGCTGCTCCTCCCCTTGGGAATCCATCCAGTCTACATCGTTGCCATAGCTCTGACCTGCAGGGTGACATCATCAGAGACAGAGAACATGTGACTCTGGCTGTGCTCATGTAATGTACCACACACAGCATGCTGGTTTCTTAGCTCCCTGTAGACTTTGAAGTGATAGCTCCACTGATTCTCATTTCTCCCTTTCAGTCTGACGCACTATGCTTTAAAAGAGCAGCATTCTAGCAAATTTGCTGTCAACACGAACAGTGAATCCACCATTGGCTAACATTATTAGCACGGATAGCTGAGACCAATAGAAGCCAATGCACCTGCAAGTTGCATACCAAAATAACCTCCAGATTTCTTTTGACCAAGTAGCTGAACAGTGTGTTTAATTGGGTGGGTTCAGCATAAATGACATTTCAAGCATATAGCTAACGGGCACACAAAAGCCGGTTGTTTCTGGACGTCAATTTTAATGCTAAGCTGCTTGTGGAAAACACATTCAATCAAATACATTTGATTAAGTCTGAGGTGTATTATGAGGCCATATTAGTGGAACTGTAAAAGGAAACAGGAAGTCCTTGTTTACTTCTTTCTGTGAGCTTGAGTTCCTTTTTCTTGGCCAGGAGGTAACAGAACAGGGAATATTTACAAATGAAAGTTTATACAAAGGTGAAGCATACACAAGCCCCTTTGGGGTTCTATTCCGTCACCTGTGCTAGTCCCTTTGCAAGTTCGTTTTTCCCGCCTTTATTTTGTAAGTGTTCTTTCAATGCTTAAGTTAGTCAGTGTCACTCCAAAATCCTTCTGCTACCTTTGCGACTAAAGTAAACTGAGGCATGCTAAAGCGAGCTAAGCTAAACTAAGCTAAACTGCACTTCCCTCGGGCCTGCTCACCTGTCCCTGCGCCGAGCCGCACCCCCCCAGAAAGACGTTGCTGGAGAGGGGCTCTTTGTCCCAGACGGTGAGCTCCAGGCACACGTTGTTGAGGTCTCCGGGCTGCAGGCCACAGTAGGTGAAGGTGTGATTCCACTGTGGGTTCACGGTCTTCCTCACCACGTCCGTCTTGTGCTTGGTGGACTTGCTGTTGTCGGGGAGAAGGTACCTGCAGCCCAGAAACATCACTGAGATACCATTCCTGACATACCTACTATCAATCTGTAATGAATGTGTATGAAAAAATACCATGTACCTACTCTCATGCAAAAACTATTCAGTGAGTAGATGGTAATGGTATAGACCAGGGATCCCCAATAAGACTGCAGAAAGATCTCCGGCTTTTGTTCAGCACTAAAACAGCTGATTCAGCTAATACATGTCTTGACAACACACCATGATTAGTTGGTTAGTTAATCCTAACCAGACTCACAAAGCCTATTTTCAACTGTCACAGCTAACACACACACACACACACACACACACACACACACACACACACACACACACACACACACACACACACACACACACATAACACTCTAATCAAGTCTTGTCTCGATAGGGCACACTCCTGCATTCTGTACCCTTTCACGAAGGGGTCTGACGTTCCTCCAGACTTGACGGCCGTCAGGTTCTTGGCCTCTTTAATCAGGAGCTCCACCATCCCGCCTTTGGGCAGCTTGATGCTGGTCTTCTTTCCTTTCAGAAATCCTTTCTTGGCTGGGAAAGAGAAAGATGATGCAACAAAATCACATACTTGGGGAAAAAAATTCTTTGTTCATAATTTTTTCTCCATTTTTTGAAGCTTTGTGTACAGCAGAGCTACTCAAATCCAGTCCACTGTGTTTGAAGGTATTTGCTCCAGTCATGCACTTAACCACCTGATTTCACCAGTTTATTGTCTTCCCTGTTCTGAGACTGTGAGTTGATTAGTGAAATCAGGAGGTGTATTACCTTACATAACAGGTATTGCAAGGTTGGAGTAAATACCTGCTGACTCTGCAACCTGATACCAGGACTGGAGCTGAAAATCCATGTGTGGTATACAGATTACATTTCCCAGCAGCCCTGGTAGGGTACAGTATGGTACCTCCTTGCACTTGGTCCAGCGGCAGCATGAGGTTCTTCTCGGCTGGGATGTACCGCAGCACCACAGTCAGCTCCCCTTTGTACTGCATCATAGTGTCCATGCTGTTCTCCATCTGCTCAGGAAAAACACAGCAACATATGGTACAGACATGCTCCCAAATGCGCACACACACACACACACACACACACAAACACACTCACACACACAGTCACATACACACACATGCATACCCACACACACACACACACACAAACACACACACACACACACACACACACACACACACACACATACATACACACACACACACACACACACTCGCATACCCAAACACACACTTGCATACACACACACACACTCACACATACCCACACAGACACACACATACACACACACACGGACACATACACACACACTGAACTAAGGGAATACACGAACAAGCAATCCCTGTGCCTTAAAAAAAAGTGTAAACTGAAAATCTTAATAAATATTAATAATATAATAGATATTACCAATCAAATTATGATTAAGAAACAATGCCTGGTGACTCCGTACCCTCGGCTGCAGTGAGAACCACTCCTCCGTCGGTTTCTCAAAGTCCCAGGAGTCGAAGGTCAGCTCCACCTCCCCCAGGAAGCTGTTGTGTCCGAAGCGGTCGTTGTGCCAGACGGATAGCTGCAGGGTCCGCGTCTCCAGCTGGGAATGGCTGATCACATACTGAGGAACACAGACAGGGGGCGTCATCCACAGGGGTGTCAGACATATGAATTTCTAAATTAATGACTCGGTGTCCCTAAGTGTGTACCTAAATTGTTCAATGTTCCCAAACTAGTGAAAATTCTTTCATGTTATTTGCAAAAATTTTGTTTTGTGACTTTGACAAAATTTTCTCGGGGGCAAACTGCACCTCATTAGATTGGAGCTACACTCAGCTGTCATTCATTGACTTGTTTGAGCCAATAAAGAGGTCTGTCTTGCAATCATTGGCCTAAATCCTTGAGTTATGGCTAATATATGGTAGCTTTAATGAAGCCTCAGTCCTTTTCCACTAGTTACTGTGGCCTATTTTCTCCTGCCAGCGTCTCACGGCACCGCCGAGCAGAATCGAGTGGAAGTGACAGCAGAGAACTGGGCTAACCTGCCCTCTGAACGCAGAGTTTTCTAAGCAGAACTATTTTCATATTCTTTGCCGATAAATATTTATAAGAGACGTGGGCGACGGAAGGGAAACCCGATGTATAATGGATGACAGAACAGACAGCCCTCATGCCTTAGATTCAGAAAGTAGAACGGAGATGGAGAAATGGACTCATTCACACTGCCAGTCAAATACTACACTAAATAACGTCTTAGCATTTTTTACACATAGAAACACACACGCAAACATAATTCAGACATGGAAAGAAAGGAGATTAGACAGAAGATCAAACAAAATGAAAAATGAAATGTAAATCCAATCATAAGGGAGAAGCTAATAACTGCAGGATGTCTTCCTCAAGATCATTCTTAATCCTGATACAGTTTGCTTATACACATGCAGTAAATGAGTTATGGGTTCCACCGCCAAGGGCTGGCATTCATGATTTTGTGTTTGTATACCGTGGTATTTATTTATTGTGTGAGTCTATTTGCTCACTGTTTAAATATTTGTTTTCATATTTATATTGCTGCAAATGCAGTTACTTAGTGTTGGGAAAATAAAGTTTCATTTGAGCAGAACTGACGCCGGGTTTAAAGTGTGCAGGTGCTCCTGGCAGAGCAGGTAACCCGACAGGTGTCCCTCACCTTCAGGGTCTCGTTGAACACGGGACTGGTGGTGTTGGTCTTGATGCTGGTTTTCCTCTTGCTCTGACGGGACTTGTCAGGCAGGAGGTACGCCTTGACGTAGCTGCAATGCCAAGGAAACGGACAGGATGTCTAATGACCGCCCGACCGTATGACTACAAATAAAAATCCGACATCCCACATCTCACAACATTCACCAGTTTTTAAATCACACCTGAACTGTAATGAATGCTATGGTTTTTGTCAGCTTATGGTTTTTGTTTCCTGAGGCACAACCAAAGAAACCCAGGCCTTGTCTAACCTGAGAGTGAAGTTTTACATGTTAGCGTTCGGCTCAGTTCCAGGAAGGTAATCATGTTACGGCCTTACACCCACAGCCCCAAAGAGGGGAGCTCCTCAGTGATAAACCTCAGGTGTGTTAGCACAGCACCGTTTGCTAACGGCTCAGGGCGCTCAGGGCCTTACGGGTCGGTGCGCTGCTTCCTCTCGTCGCCCACGGCCAGGTTACGGCACTCCTTGACCTGGATGTTGAGGGCGCCGGTCCTGTAGCTGTAGGCGATGTTCAGTAGGATCTCTCCGCTGACGTTAGCGTGGCCGTAGTCACCAGTCTCGCTGTACACGCTCATCATGCTGTTTATGCTACTCTGAGGATAGAAACACAGCAAGGGAAACTCATTATACCATAAATATAACCATATATGGATCACAGTAATAACCATACATACACATATGCACACACAAAGTGATACTAAATCAGAGACATTAACCTCAGTTACGAGCTGACAAGTCAAATGAATGGGTATGACACTGGAGAAACACACACATGCAATGATACCCACTTTATAATGCTGTTTCGATTATAGATTAATTGAAAATTTATTTAAAAATAAAGCTACGGTAAAGTAAATGACAATTCCAATCAATAAATAATTAAAATCTTTACAATTTGCGCATTCTGATGTCACTTTCAAAGTTCTGAACTTTCCAAAATTAGTAGCCCAGACAATATTGAGCAATACTATGGAAGTTTTAAGGAAGGCTGGAAGAGCACTGCAGTGCAATGGTGAAAAGCTGAAGGGGGGTGCAGGATTAGACAGCAGAGAGGGACACAGTGCAGAGAGAGGTGGAGTCAGAGCACTCACGGTCTCAGCGTCTGAGTCAGGAACATTGAGATAGCCCCCCCACTTTCGCTCCGAGCCTGCCGGTGGGGACTGCCGGCCGGATGAAGAGGAGGAGGAGAAGAGGAAGAGGAAGACAGACAGCAGAGAATCAGTGAAAGAGGAAGAGGCATGAGAAGAGACAGGAAAGAGAAAATTATGAAAACGCAGGAAGGCCAGCACACTGTGAGAGATCACAGACAGTGACAAGAGTTATGAAGCCCTGCTATCTCCCAGGACAACGGAAGCCAAGATGCAGGGCACAGTCCTGACAATGGTTGCCGTGACAGTGATGATAGAATCACAATAAGCGCAAGCATACTACTGACCAACAGGACATGAATGATGACCTTCTAGTGCTTAATTTTAAAAAGGAACTACCCACATAAACTTGTTTTTCAAGTTTTCACTTTCAGATAATCTGAAAGGGAAACTTGATACGTTGTAGTCATTTATCAAAATGAATTAAAGTCTCTCTGGAACACTTTCAGTAATGCAAACTTCCTCCAATAACAAGTGGAATCTTCCACCTCAAGAGCACCTGCTGAACGCCTGAATGAAGATAAATGAAAATAAACTGGTATGGGTGGGTTTCTCTGCTCCTGCTGAGTAAGTAAAAGGGCTTAATTCCCAAAACATTGGAGCAACCCTTTAAGTTGGAATATATTGCTGCATGGACTTGCATGCAGAAACTTTCTTTCAGAATTGCTCTTTTCAGGTCACCTTAACTCCTCTCAAGCTGGAGCGTACAGCACTGCGACACACGCCTTGGCGAGCCGGCGACTATTTTTCACACACTGGGCCGCACGGCACCATGGGAGAACCAAGTGCTGCTGTCTTTTACAGATGACGATGGGCAGGCTGCCGCTGGGAGGAAGCAGCACAGCGGTAACTGAAGGAGCCCAGGAAGGCCAAGCTTAAGCCCTCATTATTTTCCATCGACTCGCCTTCCCAGTAATTGAGAGCTGCTACAGGTTAATTTTGCTTTAATTAATTGAATTTCCCATGTTGCTGTCAATAGTCTGCTGACATTCAGTCATGCAGTATTTCCAATAAGGAAATGGATCAGGGATAACACTATAACTGATGAGGACAGTTTCCTGAGAACTTGAATCATTAGTGCAGTCTTAGGTGGAAAAACTATGAACAGCCTTATGGAAATAAGAAGTTATTTTTATGAAATGTCTAGATTAATATATTTCCTTTTTAAATGTAACTTCAGTACAACTCATATTATGGGATGCTGCATTATATTCGATTTCCATAAGAGCACTGTTGCATCAGAGATCCAATCAAATGAACTACTTTTTCAAGATGTCTCTTTAAAGACACATCTAATTCAATCAAAACTGGTTTGTCTTTTATGGGAATATTCTATATTACATGAAAAGGTCATATCTCAACAGACAAGCTTGCTTGCCTTCAGTAAAATATAGAACACTCAAATATGATTTTCTGTAAAGTCTGTTTTGATTGAGTTGCATAAGCCTGAAAACAAATTCAAACAATTGCTTTGTTGTGAAGGTCCTTTCCTTGTTTGGGCTCAGTGTGGTGTTTGTGGTTATGTACGAGGACTGAGGTCTCATAGGGAGATTACAAGGGTTACGGTGAATAAGCAAACAGTGTATGGATGACTCAGAGGCTACAGATTAAGCACAAAGCAAACAGGGTGAAACGGAGGGCGGGCTCCACTGAGCAGCTCATGCCTCATCCCCAGTGCATCATGGGAGGCTGTCTGTTTGTGCTCCATAGCTTACCACGGACAGCGCGCTACTCATGCCCCCTTTGATGGACAAGGTGTGCGCCGACATAAGGGCGTCAATGTCCTCCTCGTCCGAGAGCTATTTTAAACATGGAGGAGGGGTTAAGAACAGAGGTGAAACATGAAGCCGTAATCAGCATTATCATCATCATCACCATTATCTGCACACACAGATTAGTCACTCAGCACGGCTCAGTTGTCCTGTTCTTTCATCCTACACGGAACAGAAAATATATGGACTTATTTCCCGTCACAGAAACATGTTTGTTGAATACATGGGGATGTATTTCTGTCTTGCTTGACATGCATTGCAGTTTAGTTGAAAATATACAGTATTTCAAAATGTGTGATATTTTGATCATATATTTCTAGTCTATAAACATACTATTTTTCATAATACATTTTACTGAAAAGGGCATTTATTTGGGCACATTTTAACCCTGAAAAGCTAAAACACCAATTCATTCAGATTTTCAGTGCTTTATGAATCTGTGTCAATTGCACGTACCCTTGCAAAAAACAGGCAGTTTTACTGGATTAGAGCTCTGCATTTCAGAATAAATGTTATAAGAATAGCAGTGCCTTTTATGGAAAAGTTGCCGACCACCTTTTTTAACTATTGAAATATTATTGCAGCAAAGATCAAAGGCCTGAGACTTCAAGCGCAGATTCCCAATGCAGTCTCGCTGGCCAGGCAGAAATAGCTCAGTGAAGTTGGGCCATGCAGCCCCTTAGTCTGCAGATTTTTGCTGTTTACCGCCTGTGGCTTGCCTACTGGGTTTAATTACTTCACACATTACAGTGACTCTGGGTACTGTAAAGTAGCGTGGGTGTTATGGAGAGGTGCTTAGCCTTCCCACATCTGAGCGATGTGTCAAAAACAGAGTTAGAAGCTCGTGCAAAATTTCAGGAAGTGAACTTTATACACTCAAACGCTCTTACTTTCACTGATGTTAATTTTAAACCATTGAGTGGGTCATTGTGAAATACCATTGTCAAACTACAGGACGTAAAATGTGGCTGAAAAACATCTGGCTGACTAAAACGGGCCTGTAACTGATGGGTTAGTTAGGTTATTCACTCACGTTCAGCTCCCCTGGTACAGACCGTGACCTCAGACTCAGAGTGTCATCATTTGGCTCCGCCCCCGAAACGCTCAGGTCCACCTCCGACCGACTGCGATCTGAGGCCAAAGACACAGAGAGATGACATCACCACCACTTCCATCTTTTCTAAACTTGGCCTGTAATTCAGAGGCTGCAAGTTCGAGTCCCTGGTGGGGACAAAGCCGCTGTGCCCTTGAGAGAGGGAGACCTACATATCCACAATCTTTTCAGCAGATATCCTGCTGTACTACGCAACAATATCGTAAAAACAAGTTCTGCTTTTCACAAGGGAATCTGTTATGAATGCTATAGCATTTAAATGCCATACCATTTATGTATTATAAATGTCATATAAATGCTTAATACTTGCAGCCTGAAGGCTGACTGTACATAATGCAGAGGTGTAATTACAGCTCTCAAGGTTGGGGTTATCGTGATTAATGGCAGGCTTGAAAGATACACACTCATTCCTTCAGCATGTAATGGCATTATGAATTATTCTGACAGCCAGCTTGATGACACTAATTGGGAGAACCCCCAACCCCCCCACGGTACACAGACTGCTGTGCTGTAAATCCCTACCACTGTGAGACAGAGGGAGAAAGAGAGATGGAGAGAGAGTGAGAGAGAGAGAATATGAAGAGTATGAATCTGTTCAATATGGTCAAATGTGTTTGTGTTAGGGACGGGGAGTGTTGTTATTGTCTTTGTTTACTGTTCTATGTATTTTATGCTTTAGCAACATAAGGTTATCTTGCAATGCCAATAAATCACATTTTAATTTAATTGAAAATGAAGGAGAGGTAGAGTGAAAGGTGGAAAGGGAGAGAGGGAATGGAAGAGAGAGAATAAGAGAGAGAGGAAAGAGAAGGAGAGAGAGAATGTTAACATCAACTTTACTGGGACATTACAAAACACACCACAAACCATTTAACACTTACAAAATAAATGAATAAATAAAAACATACAGCCAAAACAAGAAACACAAGGAGAGGGAGAGACAGAGAAAGAGAGAAGAAGAGAGAGAGGAGGCAGGGCACAAGCTGAGAGATTGAGGTGTCTGCCCTCTGTCAGAACGGCATGAGTTTATCCCCAGGGCGATCGGGTCGGCAGGACACACCACTGGGCTCAGGATCTCTGGGTTGCTCATTAGCTCGAATAACATCGATCCAAACCAGGGGTCCTCAACTCCCCGGCCCAAGGAAGGGCCTCCCGGTGCGCTGGCTCTTGTTTTCGCCTTGCAGTCAGCAGCCAGTTTAGACCCGCATGAGGGAGTTAACCTTAATCAGCTGCTTTAATTGATCAATTAAGTACTAACAATGAAGGATAACAATACACACAAGCATACCCTGTGGTCCTCTGGTACTGGAATTGGGAAGCTCTGGTTTGACTACACACAAATACTCTGTGTCACAGACCCTGGTATAAGTCAGACTTCCCCACAGCTATAATAGTGAACAGTGAAATAATACATTAACTGCAATTAAATACTACATTAGATGCAATATTTAAACCTTCCTAAGGCAGGAATGGGAGAAGGGTGCCAGATGAAACTGATGTGCGTTGGGGGGTGTCAGTGTGCATTGAACAGGACTGGGAACATTTTTAGATATGAAATTAAAATTTTAGATATAAAAAAGGGAATATTTTTGATGAAAAATGAATCCACCAAGAAAGACATTTCTAGAACAAAAAAAGAGGACCTGTCTGGGTAAAAACTAGAGGTTGGGAATCCATTCACCACGGCTCCACTTCACAGGCATGTTTGCATTGAGAGACCTATAAATAGATGCACCCCCCACCCCTAGCCCCCTAGGCTGCTGCCATGGCGATACCTGAGGAGAGAGAGGCCCTGGACACAGCGATGGAGGGTGTTCCGGACTCCTGTCTGCGGTGCCCGGAGGAGGAGGCGGCCATCTTCTCTGGGACGCTTTCGCTGCCGTGGAAACTTGCCACGCTCTCTGCACCGTCCGGCTGTGGAGGGGGTGGGGCAGGAAAGGATAATGAAGTAAGTTGGTTTCCTATGTATATTTGTAGAATAGGGCAGGCAAAGAATTCTGGGAAATGTAGTCTGGAGAGTCTAAGCCATACCCTTCGGCTTTCCCTGGAACCCACGCTGTGGTTGCTGGGGGTGGGAGACCGGCCGATGGTTTGGGAGCGCAGGTTGTTGAGCATCGTGGGTGACCCTGAGGACTCCAGGGCCAACAAGCTCCCTCTAGAGGACAAAGGTCAAAGGTTAATGGCCATTATGGAAACAACTCTTTGACTACAGCATTAGACTAGGTGATGTGCCATGAAGTCACATCTTTCCAATTTCAGGGAATACACTGATTTCCATGCATTTCATTTCTTTATCTCCACTCTTTTTTTAATCTAGTTCTGTTTTATCTTTTCTGTGCAGGACAAGAAATTCGCTGTAATTTTTTTTTTTAAAAGAGTTGACACAGAATTACTCTAAAATCTAGTTCACATACTCTTAATATCTTTGGACATAATGCATTAAACATTTTTTCCTGTATAAATAAGTGAATGAATCAAATAAATAAATAAATAAATAAATAAATAAACAAACCAATCATTTATTTTCCAAACTACAGGAGGAATTTCTAGCAGAGGCTGTGACTGCAGAGTCTGTCTCTTGCGATTCTACAGGACGCGTCTCCTCTGCCGCTTCACAACAGGAAAAGACAACCTCCAATATATGGTTTTTTTGCCCCTCCAGTTTTCTCGTTATCCTGAGATAATCTCACCGCCTGAAGGCGAGGCGCTGGAGAATGAGATGAATGTATTCAGGGGCTCTGCGGAACGCGCGCGGGATGAGCACGGAACACGGCATGCTCCACTCTAATGAGCGCTGTTACAGGCGGATAACCACCAGCGGCCTAATGGCAGGGAAGTAAGAGCTGGTAACGCACTATGATGACACTCTCTGAAGTGATCACTCTTATGATGAAATTATACCTTGTGAACAGAGAGTTATTTTCAGATGGTGTCTATGCAGTATGAACCCCCCTGATCTGTTCTCTCATAGGGATTCCTGTGACAGTTCGCCAGTGTTCAATATAAATATTTTGGATTGGCTTCCTAGCTGACATTGATATGGAGACAGAGTCACAGAGAAGCTCAGAGCTGCGGTAACTTGGAGTAAATTGAGAGTAGTCTACTTTGAACATAATATACCACCATAGAAGACTCGTATAATATTATATAAGCCGTGTTTGGAAAAAAGAAACCACACCAAGGCTGAGCAGCTTGGGTAGGAATTCCTGATAGTATATTTTTGTATTTTTATACACAATTTTGAGCGAGCTACCTGTGGCTACTCACACTGGTTTTGGATGTCAATGCTAACATGCTAGCCTTGATGGACGTAGGTTATTTCTGCTCTAGATTCAAAGATTGACAACTGCTGTTAGAATGCACGGTGTAACACCTTTGGCAAAAAAAAGAATACAATACATCCTTGATTTTAAATGAACGGTCACTTCAAAGTGTGATGGAGGTGTCTTCCCGTGTGCAGGTGAGGTAAGTTGAGGTGTTAAGTGTCCCGTTGCAAGCCCTCACTTGTGGGAACGAGGCGTGGAGCGACCGCTGCAGATGCTGCGGGTGTCCAGCTCAGGGTTCGAGCCCATGGTCCTGGGGTCCACCATCTGACTGTCCAGCTCATTTCCCCCCTTCGGTGCCGGCCGGTTGCTCTTCTTGTCCAGACGCAATCTATGCCATGACAAACCAAGCCATGCAGCTCACTGTCTCTGTGACTGTGCCAGGCACCCCACATCACATATGAAAGCCAAATCCTCAATTAAGTCTTTTTTAAATACGTTATACACAAATAAAGTATCTAATTGTATTTAATTGGACATAAGCGTTTTCTGCCTCTCACTGCAAACTCATCTTTAAACTGCATCTTGGTTCAGTTCTGGTCCCCAAACATCTATTCTGCAATGGAATAACCCCAATTACGCTACGTTCAGCACAACATCCTCAAATCCAGTTGCAAATTAAAGTGCCATTTCCTCAATTGTCCTCTCGCACCTACTTTGGTATTTAATGTCTCACTGCAGGTTTCTGTAACACTGTCGACTGTAGCACGTTAAAAGAAGACACGGCAATTAATATTGAAACAAAGGTTCTGTGAGGACAGCATGCTTTCTTCAATTCCTACTGCACAAAATTTGCTAATAAACATGGGATAAGCTGTCTTTTAGTTTCAGTAACTCAATGATTTGGACAAATGGTTAAAGAGAGAAAAACACTTCTGACAGGTCAAAACAAGTAAGTGATTGACAGCTGAGTGTTGCTCCACCCACAGTGGGGTTCATGAAGCATCACTTTGGCCATCGCTTCTCTCACCCTTTCCTCCGGGCCCCAGCCAGAACACTGTGGAGAGCGCTCCGCCCTGATTTGGGCGTGTCCGGTCGCTCTGGAGCCCTCTGATTGGGCCGTGGTTTGTCAAGGTCGGCCTTGCCGCTTTCATCTGCCAAAACACAGGGACGGGCAATTCTGATTGGACCCAAACTCATTCCATCGTCATGACATTCCAGCATCACCAAGATTCATCAACAGATTTCATTAGGGAGTGATCATTTCTATCACGATCGCATCACTAGCCACACCTTTATGGGTATTCTCCTGCTTTTCTCACCTGGGTGCCACTGCTGTTCTACCAGCTCCACCTGGCAGCCGCTTCCCACCGACTCCTCTGAGTCACTTGGCAGCCAATTAGATGCTCTAAGTTTCTTTAAGGACATATGTAATTCAGTCAAAACAGAGTTTCCATTACAAAATCATTTTCTCTGAGCATACCATGGAGACATTCAAACATCCCCTTCAGAGTGCCTCCTTTTCAGTCTAAAGCAGAACTGTGTACGCCTTTTAAAAGGCTGTGATTGACTCGCACATGCCCTTAAAGTGACTAAGTTCACGTGTCTGGGTCGTGGGTCGGCCATTTTCTCACATTAAACCCGTGTTCCTGTCCCAGAGCTGTCCTTTTGTTTAATCCCCTAAACAGACCTTGGAGCTGAGCTGCTCCGCTGAGCCTGGCTGGTAAAGCACAATACAGAACATCTACTGATGTGTTAATGTCTTTGCTGGGTATGGGGGGTGGGGGGTGGTTGGGTACCCACCCCACCTCGTTTTATCTCCTCTCTCCCTCCACTGAGAGCTGCTCCCCAGAGACTGCTGGGTAATGAATGCCTGCAGCCTTTTGTCGCCTCCTCAAACACTCCTCTCCCGTATCGACCGACGGCTTCCAACCGCAAATGCGATGTGGCTGCATTCATCGGGAGGCACTGCTTGTTCTGCCTCTCTTTCAAATCCGTTCGTTTAAAGACCACAGTCGCTGTGAATTTGTGGGGTGTTCCAGAGGAACGAGTGGCATCGATCAGCGTCCTGTCCTCTGGCTGATAGCTGCGGTGGACGGGCTTGTGTTCAGTTGCCTGATGAAATCAAAGCTTGTAGCTTTCCTACATCAGTGAGGTGGGGAGCTAACTCACGTCAGCGCGGGTTTGACGCAGAACTGAGAAGGCTGCGCACACATTTGCACAGTTTCTAGCAGATTTCGTTGAACGTTATCTTTAAGTAACGCTGCATGAATAACAACTGAAGCTTGCCTTACATACTAGGTTGCACCAATTATGTTGAATTGTAAATGAACTGTTGCTAAACTAAAAAAAGAGAGAGTCCAAGCAGCCAATTTGAACAGGAAAACCTCACTGGCAGACTACATACTCAGCTGGGATTATGGGTGTGGCACATGTGTTGCTTGAGAACACATGCTCTGTCTCTAGGGGCAACAGTGTACTATTATGGTCTGGGGACAGAGGTTGCAGGTTCAGATCCCAGGTAGAGCTTTACAATGCAAATGTAGTTTACCGGAAGCGTTTCCGTGGAAAAAAATATCCAGTTGTAAAAACTGTCTGTGCGTAGGTATGTGAGCTTTGTAAAAGGGCGTGTGTGATGGAGTGTGAAGGAATCCGGGCCTCCCTGGCGGGGTCGCTCACCTGGAGGGCTGGTGAGGATGGACTGCTTGACCATGTCGCTGCTCATCACGTTCCCCTGGGAGAACCTCTTGGAACGCTCCACCAAAAACCACTCACCAGTGACAACCTTCAGCTCCCTGTCAGGCACAACACCCAGCAGGTCAGCTGCAACACATGCGGCTGGAGTTTACATGATAATAACCGTGTCATTCTGGCTCATCACTTTAGTCCAGGGTTCAAATGAGATCAGCTATGATAACTGTATCAAAATTACAAAATATGATGTAAAATAGGGTAAAATAATGAATGGAAATAATAGCCTGATTGTGGGTTATGGATGCTTCTGATGGATATTAAAGGAATCCAAGGGAACCTGATTGGTACAGATTGAGAAGGAACTCACAGTGTGACCTGATTGGCTCAAGCTGACAGGGATTGGGTCATGTTGAGAGAACATGACCTGATTGGTCCAGACTGAGAGGGGATTCACAGAACATGACCTGATTGGTCCAGGTTAAGAGGGGACTCACAGGGAGTGACCTGATTGGTCCAAACTGAGAGGGAATTCACAGAACATGACCTGATTGGTCCAGGTTAAGAGGGGACTCACAGGATCTTGACGCAGACAGTGCATCTGTACCGTCCGTTGCCTATGGAGACTCGGCAGCTGCTGCAGACGCGCTGGCTGCACTCGTCACACAGCTCGCCGCGGTCGAAGATCAGGCCCAGAGTCCTCTGGCAGCGCGGGCACAGGCGCTCTCCGGGCTCCGGGGGGCGGCGTAGGCCTTTGCTCCTCATCTCCAGCAGCTCGTTTTTCAGCTTCCTGCCGGGACCAGGAGAGCAGCAGAGTAGGGGAGCAGGGGAGCAGGAGAGTCAGGAGAGCAAGAGAACAGCAGAGTCAGGAGGGTAGGTGAGTCAAGAGAGCAGGTGAGCAGATGAGCAGGAGAACAGGAGAACAGAGGAGCGAGTGAGCACAAGAGCAGGGGAGAGAGTCGACCATATGCTGCAGACAACAATACTCTAACATGCCTTCCACACACACACACACACACACACACACACACACACACAGTTTCTATCCACAGACATACACCCAAATGCACAGTACCTGTACATACACACACAAACACAAAAAATACCTATACCTATACACACACACACTACATAAACACACAGGTACATACAAACAAACGCAGTTATACATATATAAATACACATGCTTATAAATAACACACACACACACACACACACACACACACACACACACACACACACACACACACACACACACACACACACACACACACACACACACACACATAAATAAAGTACCGGATCCTTTTCTCCTCCATTTTCCTCAGCTTCTCATCTTTCTGAAGGACACTCAGGATCATCTCTCTCTCCTGCTCTAGCAAGAAGGACAGGTTGAGAGTCTCTGGACTTTTGTCCATTTTTCTGTTCATACTCCAGCAGTCACAGAGGCGCAGTTCCAAGTGGGAAAGACAGGAGGTGCTGTCACGTGTAGAGACTCCTCTTGGAGTGACCTGCAGCTACATGGCAAAACAGTTCCAGATAAGGTCTACCAGGATGTCTGCATTCACACAACAAATTACACGGTCCACTGAGCTGATAGGAAATGCTCTTCCTCTTGTCTGCTTGTCCAGCTTGTTTTCAGCAGGTCTCTGCATTGCATCTGTCTTCACAGGCTCTTCAGAGGAATCTTCCCATCATCCTGTGCAAGCACAAAATACTAATTATATCAATACTGCACCATGAAGACAATACCAGAAACATGGCTGAGTACTGACACCTGCTGCATCACACTGAAACGCATTTTCCAAGAACCTGATTTACCTCAAGATGAATAAAAAAAAAAATCAAATGAAACGAATACATACATATGTACAAGTTTTAATTAATTCTGGTTCAAATCCAAATATACAACAGATGATCCATCTTCATGACCATAATGCTTAATTCAATTTCAGTTCAATTTTATTTGTAAAGCATCCTCTAAAGTAACCTTGTCTTGAACCAGCTTTACATAGAACACAGAACCCATCCATAGAACTCAGAACCCATCCACAGAACGCAGAACCGGTGCCTGAGACCCCTCCTCCAAAGAGCAAGCCTTGGGAAACAGTGGTAAGGAAATATTCCCCAGCTAAAAGCAAGAAACCTTGAGAAGAACCCAGCTCAGAGGGGAAGCCCATCTGCTTCTGACTATCGGTCAAAGTTACACTGGCAGTCCGAGGAATCAAGCCTGCAAACTCAAGAGCTACAAGCCCACATCCCCATGTCAGCATTTAACAACAAGGATCCTATCCCCATTTAAAATCTGAACACTGAAAGCCGCAGGCCCTAAGTCCATCCATCCCAGGAATTAGATTTCTAGTGAGAGGTGTTTTGAGTTCTACCTGATAAATGCCAGCCAGTAATTTGTGCTGTTTGCTAGGTGAATGTTAACAAGCTCATTACAATGTGACATTTGAATGAGCTGGCATGCTCTCTGCATTTAAAACCAGAGGCTGCGTTCCTGTTGGTTACCCCCAAAACTTATTTTTATTTCCTTTCACTGCAGTACCAGCCAAAGGACATTGTGGAGGGGGGCACAAAGGAGTGTGGATTACACCAAACAAAGGCCAGCATGACCATTCATGTATGTATGGCTCTTTGGCATTCAAGGATATGATCATTAACCAATTTTTTAACATTTTTGTGATCACAAAAAATGCTAAATTCACAGGTTTCTCCTGGACAGAAAACAATGTGATATTTGCAAATTATACATATGGAAGTGTGAATTTTGCCGCGGGGAAACGCAGATATCATGTCTGCTCTTTTTCAGCAAATGTGGTTTTTGGACATGCCTTGTGTGACAGGACTTATACCCTATCTGTCCCAGGAGACAGGAGAGGCTGAGCCTAATTTTATCTTGCCAATGCAGACCTCCGGCCATAGCCTGTAATACAGCAGGCAAAGAGGCAAGACAAGGGCTCAAACACCCAACTGCACACAGCTGCACCACGAACAGACCCCTCTGCAGAGAGACCCCCGCCACCGAGCACTCTTTATGCGTCTCATAATAATCAGAAAAGCAGAAGAATTAATAAGCTTTATCAGTCTTGGCACCGCAGTCTCCATCAAGTGTTTTTAAACTCCCACTCCACATCTTCATTAATCTCCAACTTCATCCCGGCTTCCATATTGCCTCCCACTGCCTTTCACTGCTCACTCTCTTTACATAAATTACTCTTAATTAAAAAAATGCAACTATTCATTTTACAATAAAGTACAGCGCTAAAAGCCTCGAACCATAAAATGTCACCGTCGTCAGCACACAGCTGATGCTTTGCATAACATCAAAACAAAAATAACACTTGAACAAGACGTCAATTAAAATTTAGTTTATTAGACTAAAATTGAGAGTGGAGTTTCTTGAAGGCAGACAGCAGCTACGTCTTGTTATCTAAGTAATCAGTCGTAATGAGTAAACGCTGTATCTTTACTTAATTTGTTTTACAGCTGTTTATTGAGGTGAGCACAGTTAAAAGTAGCAACACTGTCGTGTTCAGTGATCGTGTTTAGTGCCAAAGGCATAGGTTTACTTCATGTTTACAGTATTGTAGTGTTTAACCCCTACCCTCCAGCCATCCAGCTCATTCAGTGACCTCTTCAGTCATGGAATGCCAACTTTTCCGCTCACCTTCTCTTTGTGTCATGTGACAACCACTTAGAACATAGCTTTCAAAACTTTTGTTTTTTGCTACTAATTCTTATTTTAAACAATTATATAAAAGAATTATAGTACTCAATGATATTGGTCATCAATTCGCACATTACCATAGGATTCCCTATCGTGTAATTTTTTTTGTGATCTATAAAATCTTTAAAAACAATATTATTTACACAGAGAGTACTTTTCACCACCTCTGTAGAATTATTATGTCATTGTAGAAAGAATTAAAGCATTACTTCCGGTAGTATTCCTTTAGGAACTTAATATTCGCCTAATGCAATGCATGATTAAAATATACAAGCTTACACATCCTATGGGTACGAGCGCACGCGCACACACTAGCTAATCACACGAACAGGTGCTTGGCAGAGGGACAATCCAACCATCCACACAGGCTTTGGTTTGCCTTGAATGTCACAATCACTCACAGAGCTGTGGTGTGGATACGTGGGTAAACAGCATTCAGCTACAGGACTCATCTTTACTGTAGACGGCAGAGCGTGTGTACACAGCCGAGGGGAGAACGTGTGATACGGCTGTGCTTCTGGAGCCGCCTGACGTGTTTTACAGAATGACTCACCGGAACGCGGAACGGTAAGGAAAACGATACCCACTAAACGTTGCTGGGCTTACAGCATCTACGGAGGAAATCTGTACTCATTAAAAGTTTCATTCCTCATATACTTAAGAAATGAAACACAAATTCACAAACACGCTAACAGGAATATGATCATGTTTAAGCAATGTTTGATGTATATTACACTTACACTTATAACAGTAACAGTTAAGTCAGGGCAGTTTTTGAACTTTCATTCTCTCTCATTCTAAATTTCGCATTAAAGTTTTTTTTTTTTTTAAAATAAATCTATCAACTTTGTAAAATAAGATAATATAATGCTCACGTGCTTGCTCATGCGTAAGTAAGCAAACTAAACGCTAAATGACCTAAAACCCAACTTCTCATCCTGTCCTCGCAAACACTACCTGATGGAAATTAACGCCATTCCAGCAACATTACGCTTCAGAAAAAATGCAATGTGATACGAAAAGCCATAAAACAACATACAGAAGAGGAAAAACATCGCCTTACCCTCCGGTCGAGCGCTAAGTGCATGGTTCACCGGGGAAACTCGCTCATATACGCTGTGACACATTTATTGTACAGATCCTGCACGCCATGACAAAGCTACTCTCCTCTTACTCACATACTGCGTGTGACACGGTCACCGTACACACCTCATCTCAGTATTTGTGCCCAGCCCTTCGGTCCACACTTGCTCCGTCATTCCCCACCAGTGACGGGGGATTGTCCGCGCTCACACGTATCGCCAGGTGTGTACATACGGGCGCACTTCCAGAGAGAGAGAGAGAGAGAAGAGAGAGAGAGAGCGATCGGACTCTGAGAGCTAGAGACCAAAACCAGTCGAACGGGAGGGCCTAAGTGTTAGAAAGCTCCAGAGAGTCTTTGTTTATATCCAACACCAGCACGCCCCAGCCCCCTAAAAGATAAACTGTCAATTCTCACGCTTATAATACTGAATAATACTGAATGAAGTCATTAAAACACTATCTCAACTTAGTGACTTAAACTCAGAGAATGAAGAAGATGGAAAAGTTCTTACAACAAACCAAAATAAACAGAAAAATAATATTTACTTTCTCAAGGTTGCTTTTGTTGATGTTCTCCTTAACCTCATTGTCTTATTGTTGTTCCTATTATTATTATACTGGTGCAATTAATATACTGCATTTGTTTTTTTCAATTCCCGACCCTCACAAAGCCAGCAATATTTTATTTATGTAGTGGGTAAAAACAGATGTCTTTCTACCACCATGTCAGGAGGAGCAGAGCTCTTCAGCCACAGAACAGCTTTCATTCCCCACCGTGGGTGGAAGCCGCATCGAATCCGCCAAGAAAGCCAGCGGCACATGTCTTACTGGAGATAATGACTGCAATTACGCTTCTGCGAGATCAAAGAATGGAGGAGAAATTTTAGAGTCATCTGGGACATCGCTGCACTTTCAGGTGCTTCCGTCAATCAATGGTGATAGCTGGGGACTCCAGGTGGCTCTTGCGGTAAAGGTAACTGGTCCTGTGACTAGGAGCCTGAGCCCAGCCAGCTCATTACCAGCTAAGGCCAAAAGGCAACTATCAGCTCAGCCTATTCAGTGGGAAAGATAACGGGTTAGCCAGTTATGGCTCATCAGTCTCATTGCTCTCTAGTGACCCCTCCTGGTCAACTGGGCACCTGCAAGCAAATGAGCACTTAATATGCTGGCATTGTGTTCCACCTCCTATGCAGGCAGCATGTACGTGATGACATGGCTGCTGTGTGAAATATGGTGAGCTTTTTGACATGTGAATCACAGGAAGTTACGCAATCAGCCGTTCCTTCCTGAGTCTGTCGGAGGGGTCGTTATGATGGGCTGATAAGTACTGTTTGAGTTGGGGGTGGGGATGCAGGGGAGAAATTCCAAAACATATAAACATATATTATCTCATACTATAGGCTACTATATGTAATTCTATATACAAATAGAATCAAGAGATATACAAATATAGAAATATAGCAGGCCAGTCCACATATGAATGGGAGGAGTTGCATGGATGGCCACTTTCTTGTGAGTTTGTGTGTGTGTGTGTGTGTGTGTGGGGGGGGTTACATCTCTCAGTTTGGGTTCATAAAAATGGGGAAAAGTGAGAATTCTCAACTGAAACAACAGCATATTACAGCAGTACAACCATGTACAGATAAAGCAGAAGCTCAGCCGGCCAGCACACACTTCAGAGAACACTCATGCTCGTGCCTGCTCTATGCTGAACCGAGAGAGAGCATTTTTAAATGTGGGAAGTGCCTCCGTATGGGACAGAGGATTTAAATTAGGCGATAAAGAAAGAAAGTCATTAAAAACATAAAAGGGTCCAAAGCAGCTCTTCACACACAGTAGGAGGGCTGCACTCTGAATCTATTAACTTTATCAATCTCCACTCTCAGTGTAATTACACCTCTGAAGCTCATTGGCTCCACAGGCCATGCCAGTCTCGCTTCACAGCGCATAGGGCTGAATAGTAATATATGCAAATGTATGCAAATGTGACACCCTGGTATGCTAATGAGAACCCGCCTCACACAACTCAACTCCAGTCACTGACAGGAAATTAACCAAAGGGGAGGCGGCCAAGGAGCTTCAGTCAAAAAAAGAAAATACTGAAGTGTTACTAATTATACTTATAAAGTGCATGTATATTAGATAATACACAGTTTAGTGTTATTATATTAGACCAGTATCTGAGGCCCCGAATGCAACCAGAATAATGCCTGTCAGGCAGCAAAATATAAATCACAGCTAAATACTATGTGGGATTTCTTCAAATATTCATTTTTAACAGGGGAAGAAAATTCTGTATCTTTTCCCCAAACATGTTTTCAGTACATCTTCAAGGCACTTCCTTCAAAAATATCAGTCACTATATGTGCTCAGCACTCAAAAAAACATGAATGGCATGGCCTTGTGAAAAATGTGTACTTCTGAAAAAAAAAAAAATAATAAAAAATAAATAAATAAATAAAAAAACATTCTCAGCAGCTCCAACTCTTACTGAATACAAATTAGGTGAAACTCTAGAGCAGCGTTTGAACTTTTGATAATTGGACTGCTGAAATGTTTTCTGCTTTTTGTAAAGCCAAGTATAAAAATAAATAAATTTACAAAGAAGAGCAGTGCTGCATTTTAATCTGTGAAATTATTCAGACTACAAAGGTTTGGGGGACTGGGGCGGCCTCTGAAGACAGGTGATTCAACAAAGGCTTTTTCGATAATACAGAGACGGCTTATATACCATATTATTGTTTCTGATTTCCCGAAAGCAGTCAATAAACTACAGAGGTGTTTCCATTTTCCCAAACACGAACAGTATCTGACTCAAGGCATTTCAAATCGCCCAAAGCACCTCTCATTCAGCCTAATCACAAAAGATTATGTCAACAGTGATGTTTGTTTTGTAATGCTGTAGAGAACTTTTATTTTGATATCAGTGACCTCAATTTTTATTTACCTTTATTCAACAGAGCAGGTCAAACAGGACCTCAGTTTTCATCTGGATGGCTTTGCAGCAAAGTCAAATCTAATTGGCCGGTTGTTTTGTAATGACCAATCAGATGCAGTCATCTTTGAATGGTGATCAGATACAGTGAGGCTTTGGTCTAACCCTTGATGTTAATCATGTCTCCCATTATGGTGTATTGGATTTTATTTGGGAGGAAGAGTGCCCCCTACTGGTGCCCCAATGCCACTTCCAGCAGCAGATGTTTTCCCCAAGTGGACCCCTCTATAAACCAAACCCAGCCTAAGCAATGATAAAAATCAAATCAAATACAATTTGCAGGATGGATAAATCTGGAGTTTAAGCATTTAATGCTGCTTGTAGTTGATATTTAGAGTCCCAGGTGTTAAACAAGGGAATTGATTCCTTAAAATCCTGGATTCAGAAAATCGTTACTTTTTATTAAATTCTCGTATCCCAGACAGGTTTCAGTCGATACATTATTTTCTCATGTTCACTATGATACAGGATTGCTTCCATTGATTGGCTGTCTTACATAACCCTCTAACAAATGTGCATACTCTTTAACTCAAAACTTTCTCCAGAACATAACGGAATTACGCTTAGATTCCCGTTGGCTGAGAGGTAACATTACGACAAGAACTTTCTTCAGACTGTCTCAGGCTAACATTTTGCTCCAAAGAAAGTTCTTTAAAAGTCACGGAAGAATGATCCATGACAGTAAATTTAAAGAGACGTCCAGAAAAACTGACAGATATATGCGCTTCGGAAAGGTTTACCTTAGCTTCATGGAAAGGTTCCAGAAACCCCAAACCGATATCCTCTGAAAGGATACTGAATTAAGTAGGAAATAAGAGTTCAGGCTCAAGTCTGGGCCCTGCATTGAATGTGAGGTAATGGAAATAATGCTCAGGTACTGAATAAATAATGTAAGCCTGGTCCTCCCTGTATCGGCAGAGTCACTACAGTGTGCTTTGGGTGTGGTGTTGTGCAGTTTCCCTCCCTGAGTACACAGCCTGGGAATTCCCACAATGCTCCTCTCCTTCCTTAGCAAACACACTCACTGTCTGTATATCTTTATAACCTCAGCCTTGTCATGAACACAAACTGGAGGTGTGTTAAAAACAAATAAAATAAAACAAACAAAACATAAAACAGGTCATATAAGGGGAGCAGAGAGGAGTTTCCGTGTGACTCTGAGAGAGGAAAGACGTCCTGTTGTCTTGGTTCACCTCAATGCGGCTCCATGAATTCGATACGGAGTATTTTATTCTGAGCGATTTGATAGATCCAGGGCTTTGTTTTAATTGACCGAACTCCTGGTGAAAAGGTTTAAAATTGGCCGTATCAAGGCCTCTAGACACTTCCAGAAGTAGAGCATCTCTTGATTTTACACTATCTGCAAACTGCTGTAGTTGTTCCTCTGTTGCCGGGCAGAGTCAGGCCACCCAAAATGAGCTCTGAGGAGGCGACATCCTCCTTCAGCCTGGCTGTGGAGGACGAATGAGGAGGAAGAGTGGAATGACTGCACACTCGACTCCCATTAGAAACGCAGGACTCCAGCAGGACCAGCTAAGAGCAGGCCATTTCCATTCTTCCCCACTCTGTTAAAACCACATGCTGAGCAATCACTCTGGTTAACAACCATGAAAACAAACAGGCAGCAAGGTCTATGGAAATGTGTGGAGTCACCGCACCAGAACGGGAAGGGATTTCATAACTATTATTGAATATACTGGGGCAGAGGGATTTATACACTAGTTGTAAGCCATTAATTACATTTAATAACCTATTTCTATGGGACCATCTTCCTCTCTACTAATCTAAGTCCTGGACTCAGTGATGCTTTCTGCCTTGTGCTGTTTTGCAATGCCACACCCTTTCTACCTTACCATCAGGAGGTGCTGTTTCCTTCAAAGAAATGTGAAAAACCATAATGCCACTCTGTAGTGAGGGTGTGGCTCTGACCTCATGAATTATGCTTTTTGACATGAGATATAGATGGAAACTGACATATCTCACCACTTTCAAGTCTTCCTTCAAAAGACACTCCCCACCTCAAAGAGAATTCCTGGTAACTACCGACGTTTAAACCAACTGTTCAGAAGCGCCACAAATAAGTGCTTATAAGTGGGCACTGCCACATTAACGAATGTCCTATGTATGCTTTATGAAGGCTTCACACTTAATTACTCATGCTATATTAACAGGATTACACCTGAAGGATCATGCTATACAGTTATGGGTTTGGCTCATTTCCTATGCCAGCAAAGAATCGCTGGTGATGTAGCCCATCGTTGCAAGGAGGGTGGTTGTGATAAATGAATGAAATGTAACATCACCTAAGGATCCTCCGGGAGCCTTTTTAAGATGTAGTTTGGATTTGAATCAGAGAGAGTGGCCACTGGATTGTGAAGGACCATATTTAATACAGAAAGCGTTCTCAGCTGAAAATGATAAATTCATGTATATAATGTTTTTATTATGAAAGCTTACAATAAAGATGCTAGATTAATTAATGGTTATGGTTTATAATGATGTCTCAGGCTGAGCTGGTGAAGACTTTTCCTTTTGATCACAGTGAGGCTGACTGGAACACTCACTTCCTCCACTGACCCCATCCAATGGGGATTCAGCACAGTATTTCAGCTGTTTTTAATATTCATGCAGGGTGTCTGTTTGATTAGAGAAAGTGCTACAGTGCATATGGCAGAGAGGGAAAGAGAGAGAGAAAGAAAGGGGAGAGAGAAAGAAAGCAAGAGAGTGAGAGAGCTGGGGGAGAGAAAGAGATGGAATGAGAAAGAGAGTGTTAGATAGGGACAGAAAGGGACAGTGGGAGAGAGTGGGGGAGAAAGAAAGAGTGAGAGAGAGAGGGGAAAGGAGAAAGGCTGAGAGTAAGAGAGAGAGAGGGAGAAAGAAATGCAGACAGATAAAATCTACACTTTTCAATGTAGGTCACCCTCTATTTCTCCATACAGTACGCACTTCTGAAAGATATTCCTTATTCCCGGAGATCCCACTGTTCTGCGTGTTTTGTGTATTCGTTCTGTTTCAGGAATGAGTGGAGTAACCCAGCCATGCTCAAAGGCTCTGGTGCTGAAATCCACACCAAGTAATCCCAAATAAAAACGCTGCATTACTGAATACCCATCAGTGTTCTTCTTTAGGTCTTGGTGCATGAATGGTGAAATAGTAGATATCCTTTAGTAGAATACATTATTTTTACACTGCTGTGGAGCGAAGTGTAGTGTAATGGTAAAGGAGCTGGTCTTCCATCTCATGGGCGGTACGCTGAATTCCCAGGCAGGGCGCTTGAGCAAAGTGCTAAACCCAAATTGTTTCAGTAAAATATCCAGCTGTGTAAATTAATAGTGTGTATAAATGTAAATTGTGGTAGATCTCTCTGGATAAGAGCATCTGGTAAATGTAATTGTACAAACGCCCACACCAGGTTAGCATGCTGCTAGCAGACAGCTACTGTACGGTTAGCATGCCGCTAGCAGACAGCTACTGTACGGTTAGCATGCTGTTAGCAGACAGCTACTGTACGGTTAGCATGCCGCTAGCAGACAGCTACTGTACGGTTAGCATGCTGTTAGCAGACAGCTACTGTACGGTTAGCATGCTGCTAGCAGACAGCTACTGTACGGTTAGCATGCCGCTAGCAGACAGCTACTGTACGGTTAGCATGCCGCTAGCAGACAGCTACTGTACGGTTAGCATGCCGCTAGCAGACAGCTATTGTACGGTTAGCATGCCGCTAGCAGACAGTCACTGTACGGTTAACCCACAGTGCATCACTGAATCATTAATCATCACCTGCAGCTGTTATGTTTTATGTAACAGCTCTTCACACTTAACTCCAATCCAGGCGACAACTACCTCTCATTTCTTTCCGCCCTGCGGATACGTCACCAGTTCCACACAAAGAAACACGAAGTCAGCATATGTTTATTTAACTCACTTGCTGGTACCTGGCTATAGAGGGATAAGATGAATGATTTTCAGCTGGCTTAACCCCAACTCATTTCTCTTGGGTGAAGCTGATCTAATTGCTGCCAATGTGAGCCATCGGTCATAACTGATAATGGCACGGCAGGGACTCTGCTTTTATACCGTGACTCGGGCCATGGGAAATAACCCGCTGCTACAGCTATTTGGTAGCATGGGATTTACAATATGCAATAAGTACTGGGAAAAAATACCACATTCATGAAAATAGTGTGGAAGGTGTTTTGGTGCAAGACCCACAACCCAGTGCAAGTGAGGATGAAATTAAAACCTCTAAATCCTCTTTAAATTGTTTTTCTATTCCTTACATCTAAAATTCTACGGTCAACAACTTCATGAATTTGCAAAGACTCCATTTCAGACCTCAGTCTGAAGTTCCTGCAGTCCCACAGCCGCTTCTGCTGGACACTAAAACCTTTGGACAAATGCACAGTTTTTGTGCTCTCTCAATACACTGTTTCTGAAGTCAGAATAAATGTTCATAAGATAGATAGACTTTCTCAGCTCACTTCCTACAGATCTGGGGCAGAGCTACATGTTTTGATAAAATAAAAAAAAGTCCCACACCTCACTCTAGAATATACATCTTTGATGTCATAAAACATCTTTTATTCTTGAAAAGTCACCTTTTGAGGAAATGAGAAAAAAAGGTTTAGTATCATGTTACACACCTCAGAAATGTTTTAGTCATGTGGTGTAAAATGAATGATGGGTCTGGTTTTAAATACACTTCCTATCACTTACAAATAATTATTCCAGAATCCCCATTCATTATTCAGTTATCTAAGGCTGCTATACTTACACAAAGGGGTTAACAAAAATTACATGGTCATGTTTTCAATAACAATTTAGAAAACATAACCTTAATATTCAGTCAAATCACCGAGCAGCCATTTTCAAACTAGCCCCATGGTGCACTGGTCTTCAGAAATTAGGTAACAGGGCATTTCAATTAATGATTCTTTTTCAAAAAAGACTTTTTGAAAATTATGAGTCATCTGAAATTAATCAGAGTGATGGCTTTAACAATGACGGCTCAATAGATAAATGATGCATACTGTTTTTCCTCTATTACAGTGTTATAACAATGTAATAATGATTAATAGTGCTGGGACTATTAGGAGAGACTTCTTCATGAGCGGTAATGGAGCGTGAAACCAAATGGCCAGCCGTAACACTGAGCTATCTCTCCCCACCATTAGACACAGACACTGTGGAGCAAATGAGACCTCACAGCATGGCTGCCATGTTTGCTTCAATCTCTCATGGCAACACAAAAAAACACAAATGTTTAAATTACTGTACTTTGTAAGCATCCTTAGTGTTTTAATGAGCAACTCTCTGAGCAACCCTTTGCCTCACTGACTATGGCCAGCACTGTTTGTTACATGTTCTGTTTTGCAGTTTGCGGATTTGTACTTGTATTTGGACATACGCACCTCTTTTAAGCTGCTTCGATTTAAACTCACCCGCCAAAATTACAACAATGCAATGAAGATGTTAATCTGAAAAACGGTAGGGGTTTTATTTTTGCTCTGGATTTGAATTCAAAATGCAAGCTTTACCTTTGGGTCTCAAACGTTAATTACGATGTGCTGTTTGAACGGCCGCTGCAGGACGGCAGCCAGGGCTCTCTGAAAGTGCAGCAAATTTAAGCGGCGGGCTGGAAGTAAGAAAGCAGTGACCAACAGGACTGCTGCTGAACTTAGATGGGGGAGTCAGTAACGTGCATTTCAGTTTAAGACCTCCTGAAATGGAATGAGATTAAATGAATCCTCACTGGGAATGCCTCAGAAGAAGCTGAACTCACACGGTCTCAGGGGTTTAACGTAAACATTTTGTGCTGTTAATCTTGCAGAGTAAGAAACAGGAAACACAATGCCTGTGTGCAAAAACACAAACATACTGATTAGAGTGAGAGCAGAAAGGCAATCACAAATTGTTTTTTTTTTTCTGTGAACTCTGGTTCATCAATGCATCTCCATAAAAATCTGAAATCATCACGAAAAGGTGATGATAACATGATAACAGGGTGCCATGCGATGACAATATCAGGGAGAGGTCTGAATTGGGGATATTCAAAGGGTAAGAACTGCCAGTGATGGCTCAACTGAGGGTGGAACAATACTCAGCCTTCAGTCACTGACTTGTCTGGCCAATCAAAAATGTTTTCTCTTCCCAGCCAATGTACTCATTAGTCAAAATCACCAAGTCACTGACACTATATGGTATCTCCTCTCATTTTTGGTTTTGTGAAACTTCACTCCCCCGCAGGCATGTAAGCAACAGAATCTGCTAATACAGCACTTTTAGTAAGATCTCTTTTCTCTACTGTTAATTTAAGAACAGCCCAACACCCCATATTTTACTGTGTCTCTTGTGAATGTGACTGTTTGCCTTGAAGAGGGAATATTATTTTTTATGCTGAGATTGAAGAGACATAGTAAATCATGTAAAATAATACAGTAATATTAAACATAATATTTAATAATACATTTGAAGATATACTGTAGGCGCACCATGACATTATTAATTTTCCAAGCATTCAGGGGAGCCTGCAAATTCTATATTTAAATATTCAATATTGAATCTGTATCATTAATTTTGTACTAAAGCAACTCAGACTTGAGACCTTAAGGGGACAACAGCGAATAGAATTTATACCTGGAATCCTCAGGCTTAAAGGTTATTTCATAAAATATAAAGCCAGACCTCCAACTGTGCATGGTAACAAATTAAACTGACACAGTGGCGTGATTGGACATTCATATTCCGCTGCTCAACACTCCACCATGACGAAAAAAAAAATATTTATACCTATGCATTTCAACTTTTCACAATTGTTCAGGTAAAGTAATTCCTAGCAAACACTCTAACACACTCTATGAGGCACAGGCAGAAGGGAAGATGGAGCGGTTGACAGAAAGTGATGTAGCGTTCTGCCAAGAGACACCGTTTTAAAGTCTGTCCACGCAGGCGCACAATATGCACCCATAACTCACTCTGACAGCCCCTCTCCACCGCTGCGGGTTTGAATCCGGTTTGCTGTGTGTGTTCAGTTTTCCCCTGCTGTCTCGACGTGGACTACCCCAAGTTTAAGGCCCCTTTGGTTTTTTAGAAAGAAAAAAAAAACATCCTACAAAAAATGGAAGTAAAGCTGTGGTGACGTGGTACTTCATTGAATTAGTTGGAAACATAATACCCTCTCATTTGCTCTGCAACTTAATGAGCTTCTTCACCCTCGTCACTATATGCAAAAAAACATACCTTACAGCACAGCATATTGGAAATAATCTTAAAATTACTAACTTTACTTGTAAAGCACCTTTCATACAGTATTTGTAGCTCAAAATACTTTACGATTACCACTGAATATAATGACCAATTATAAAACAGTTAAAGTTAAATAAAATGATACATAAATAAAAAGAGAAACTAGAAGGCAGATCTCAGGAGAAGGAAGAGCTTGAAGGATAAACTAAGCAGTGTATTATTGAACAGTAAACTCTTGGGTTAAATCGCAAGGGGAACATTTTACTGTGTGCTTGCTTAGTTTATCTCCAGCGTCTAACTCCTCTGAAGAATGTAAGCTATTATTTAATGTAATGGAAGGAGCCAGAAATAAAGATGTTTGTTTAACAGAGCTGAAGACAAAAATCCAATATGCCTTCAATTTACTCTGAAAACGAAAACGCATTAAGTGTTGACCGTGTTTAATTTCAACACCCTGCAATATCATGTCATTGCTTATCTTCACAGATAAAGCGCTCCGGCTGCTTTTGTCGAGATTTACGTGTCTTCAGTCTTGTGGGTGGAAAGAGCCGCCATGGATTAAAATCACACTATTGCCCTACAAATAAAGCCAATCTACCTGTGTGCTGAGGTGTGTGCTGCTCCCCTAAACACCTCATTATCACTGTACTCCCACAGTGAAGGTAAACATCGCCTTTCTGTTGCACAGCAATTTTCAAGAGACAATGCATCTTGGAGAACACTCAAAAGATTGATATTTCCAGTTCATTGTGTCCTCTCTTTGTTTTTTTGTGGTTAATGGATTATGCGCAATGCAAAGCAAAAAAGCATTTTTCAGTTCTAACTTAGCTTGAGAATATTTATTATACTGGAATATTCGCATGTAATAGAAGCATAGGGGGAGAAAAAGTGATGGCAAAATTAGGAGTAGAAATTATATTTCATTACATCGACTCTACACATTAAAATATGTCACATTTTATATGCTTTAATGCTTTGAAAGAGCATTTGTGAATCTTATTTGAATTCTTAGTCCATTGGTCCATTCCTGAAATGATTATATAAAGACGCCTCTTGCAACAAGAATCTGAAAGAATGTGATTATATTTTCTGTTCCATCAGAGAAACAAACAACATAGTCAATCAAAGCTGTGCTGTGCTGTTCAGGTCATTAGCCACTGATCATTAAATAAATGAATAATTTCATTATGATAAAGCAAAATATGACTTCCTTCAGGCTTCATTATATGAGACTCATTGTGCTGCAAGACATTTCTCTTTCACTAAATTATATATTTTCACCCCATATTCTCTCAATTTGGAGTTCGCAGCTGTGTCTGTGCCTTCATGGCCACCGCATCACTGCAGACTCCTGTGTCACTTCAGGACGCTGTAGGAAAGCACACGCTCTCCTCTCAGTCACACGGGTTCAGCCCCTGATTCCTCTCAGACACGCGGGTTCAGCCCCTGATTCCTCTCAGACACGCGGATTCAGCCCCTGATTCCTCTCAGACACGCGGGTTCAGCCCCTGATTCCTCTCAGACACGCGGGTTCAGCCCCTGATTCCTCTCAGACACGCGGGTTCAGCCTGACTCCTCTCAGACACGCGGGTTCAGCCCCTGATTCCTCTCAGACACGCGGGTTCAGCCCCTGATTCCTCTCAGACACGCGGGTTCAGCCCTGATTCTCCTCTCAGACACGCGGGTTCAGCCCCTGACTCCTCTCAGACACGCGGGTTCAGCCCTGATTCCTCTCAGACACGCGGGTTCAGCCCCTGATTCCTCTCAGACACGCGGGTTCAGCCCCTGATTCCTCTCAGACACGCGGGTTCAGCCCCCTCTCAGACATTCAGCCCTGATTCTCTCAGACATGCCCTGGGTTCAGCCCTGATTCCTCTCAGACACGTGGGTTCAGCCCCTGATTCCTCTCAGACATGTGGGTTCAGCCCCTGATTCCTCTCAGACACGCGGGTTCAGCCCCTGACTCCTCTCAGACACGCGGGTTCAGCCCCTGATTCCTCTCAGACACGCGGGTTCAGCCCCTGATTCCTCTCAGACACGCGGGTTCAGCCCCTGATTCCTCTCAGACACGCGGGTTCAGCCCCTGACTCACTCCTCTCAGACACGCCAGCCCTGATTCCTCTCAGACACGCGGGTTCAGCCCTGATTCCTCTCAGACACGCGGGTTCAGCCCTGATTCCTCTCAGGTTCAGCCCCTGATTCCTCAGCCCCTGATTCAGACACGCCCCTGATTCCTCTCAGACACGGGGTTCAGCCCCTGATTCCTCTCAGACACGCGGGTTCAGCCCCTGATTCCTCTCAGACACAGCGACACGCTCAGCCTGGTTCAGCCTGATTCCTCTCAGACACGCGGGTTCAGCCCCTGATTCCTCTCAGACACGCGGGTTCAGCCCCTGATTCCTCTCAGACACGTGGGTTCAGCCCCTGATTCCTCTCAGACACGCGGGTTCAGCCCCTGATTCCTCTCATCCTTTCCCCTCAATGTAAAGGATCCATTGCTGTATAAACGCATATAAACACACATTCATAAAATGGACCAGTCATTACGCATTACGGTTTCCTCGTCTGTGTCTGTGTACTGAGTGGAAACTCATTTAACATTGCATCAAACTTTTAATTACATTATGCCTGCTCCTCCATCAGCAACCTTGTCCTCCAGAATGTGTCTCTTATTTCACCTCATTTATTGCAGATGGTGTATTACCTTGTTTTTGTGGAGGGGATTCTTCACAACAGAATTTACGAGCAGAATATTTTCTGTGCAGAGAAACAATGGAGGCGTGTCAAGGTGAAGAGGCAATTTTCTCAGTCTGTGGTCCCTGACATTCTGAACTCCCCTGCATATCCCTGAATAAGGGGCTGTCAGAGTAATTATACAGGAAAATTTTATTCACGAGGACAGTAGTACGGCTGGATAATGTATAGCGTAAATGCCTAAAAACACAAACTGTAGTTCCAGTATGTTCTCACATTGCCCTGACCTTTCAGCCTGAATATAAAAACAGAGGTGGGGAGCCCTTCATTGACTGTCACATGACGCTCAGTCACTTTTGTATTTATTCTATTACTGAGATAAAACATGTCATTCAGATGCATTTCCAGCATCTGTAATAGTGTTTAGTGTGTAGGGCCCTGGTTAAAGAAATATTACCAATCCCAGTGGCCACAGCCTTGATGAATGAACACTTGTATTGCATTGTTTTGTTTTCTGATAACTTTTCTCTTGTGAAAGTACAGCAAAGAGGGTAAAGTAATGCATTCTTTAATTTGGGCTGCTGGGTGGGCCATCTGTTTGATCAGGGGGCATCATCGTTAGTCTCGGAGGAGAACGCGCACCGCCTTCATTCTCCTCAACCGAGCGCACGGGCTGCAGTGATGGGAGAGGTCTGCCAGCACAACAGGCTGATCCTAATCGGCAGCACAAGGGGAACAGAGCATGAAAAACACTATTCAATATTCGCTGCTCTATAATTTATACCCTAAAGACTGCCATTCTGGTGTGCCTCCCAGGTGGGGTGCTGATGCTGTACCCTTGAAGGGCTGAACAGTCTCAGTAAATATCCAGCTGCACCCACAGTTTGCCTGTAACGGGAGCATCTGCTGGGCTGATGAATAATGCAGGGGGACATGGCTGATCTCTGCACCCCAGAGAGGGCCGAACCGAGCCGTGTGATAGGCTGTGCGCTGGGCCCTGTCAGAGCTCCACAAGCTAATGCTAAGGACGCTGTGAACGCACACATACATACATATACACACAAACACATATGCACACACACACACACACACATGAAAACACACACACGCACTCATGCAAACACACGCATGCACACATATGTGCACACACACACACACACACACACACACACACACTCATGAAAACATACACACACGCATGCACACACATGTGCACACACACACACACTCACAAACATGTGCGCACAGATATTGTACACACACACATACAGATATTGTACACAAACAACACACACACACACACACACAGATACTGAAACACACACACACACACACACACACACACACACACACACACACACACACATACAGATACTGTACACACACGCATACAGTCATGTGTACTGCTGAACACAAGATAAGCAGAGCTGAAAGGAATATTTCGTTGGTTTACGGTTAGACACCATGGATTTCAGTAAAGTGGTTTCTGACGATAGACCCACAGATAATCAGAAGGACATCTGCTATCTCCTTTCCTGTTTGACACACAGTGCCATTCCAATCTGCTCCTCATTCCTGGAAAGTAAATATTTGCTTTCAAGAACGTACCATACCCATAGAAATGATTTTTCCACTGACTTGACTGCCAAAGATTTGAGTGTCATTCATTCATTCCTTCATCCCTTCAGTTCCTTCTAAATACAGTCAAATCCCAAATACAATTGAAATATAGCTATAAAAATAAATGAAGACAGTAAAACTCAATGATGATCCTACCGTCTCTGAGCTAGTAGCTCACCAGTTACAGTCTTGTGTAAAACGATAAGAGCATCACTTCCTGTGACAGTGGAAGAAAGAGGCGCATTCAGAACAAACACAGTGATAGACTGCCAGGACAGGATAATAAACCTTTCTCGGAAGTGAGAGGCACCGAGATCGGATGAGAAATGACATGTTGGTCCGAGCAGAATTATCCTGCTTGAATGGACGTCACCCGAGAGACGTGAAAACCTCGCACTTGTTGTCACGATGTCACATAAATTTTGCTCTTCGAGGTTAAGATGTTGGACCCTTGAGTGATGTAAACACAGATTGAGAGATTACTCAGGCACTGTAAACCATTTCATTTTCAGTTTATAAAAACACACATCACACATAAAAATGAATGAAGAAAACATGTTTAAGTATTTAATATGAATATTATTACAACTACTAATTTTGCAACTATTACTGTCACTACTTGCACTGCTATTCCTAATACTATTAGCACAAATGCTACTAAATTAACATGGCAAAAAATTACAGTAAGATACCTTATTTTACACACTGTGTGCAAACTGACAGTAATTCTGATGTCTGCCTTGCCTGATAAGATGGTTTGCAATCAGTTCTACTGTTAGCACTGTAAAGACAATAAAGTAATAAACTCAATAAGTGATCCTATATTTCTTAAAATAGAGGGTGCTCACCCAGCTCAGAATAACACAAAATAACAGTTTGATTAACCAAGGGTCTGAAACAATACTACCAGCTGTCTCGCGTTTTAGTTTCTATGACAGCCAGCTGCCAGTTACAGTATTCTGAGTCATGCCGCTCGATAGATGCGCCCCTGAAATGTACCCAAAGCCAGCCTGGCCTCATATATATGAGGAGGCGAGTTTTTAGGGCTGTGTTTCCTGATGCTAATTCAATAGAGCGATCAATGCAGAGACGGCTATATGACCTAAAATCCATCCCGCTCCTCAGCCTGCTGGCTAAAGGCCGTGGCTGATCTTCTGTTTGTAGATTCGGTCCGAAGCAGCAGTTATAATGACGCAGATGGCCAACCTGACGGAGTGCATGAACGCCAGCTTCTCCAATGACACAATGTTTATTACGAGAGAATAAATGTCGGTACTGCACTTTATCATACAATGTTTATACTTGTCTAAAATACAATACCTGTTACAAGAATAGGAGAAGAATATTTTCCAACAAACTTCAGTGTCATAAAAAAAAACTCAAATATTTAAAAAATATGGCAACAGTTTGCATGGATCTTTTTCAGTTGTATGAACTCATTTAGTGAGTTAATACAAGTCAAACATAAATTCCATGCAAACTGTTATGGTAGTTTTTTTTAAGTGTTGCAAACACATTATTTTTAATTTTTTATTTTTAAATTTTTACCCTGATTTTTCCCCTTTTTTCCCAACCCGAATGTTCAACCGAACTTGTTGACCTCACCGCAGCACTCGCCCTGACCTGACAAGTTGTAACGTGACTCCTCCGATTCACGTGACAACAAACACATCATTTTTAAGAGTGCTGAGTTATGAGGTGCTACGTTTAAGTTTTCTGCTATCCTTCGCCGGCGATTTGAACGGGCACCTTTTTTACCATGCTCATGAAGTGGGAAACAGAGCGAGCAGGCAGGGTGGGGTTTGGGGGGGCAGGGGTACGGGGGCCCCATTCATCACCACCGCTGTAAATGGCATCAGGGATTCGGCATTACCACGGTGACAGAGACTGAGCGGGGGGAAAGTGGGCTGCATCCTATGAGAAGGCCATCAAACGGAGGGGAGGGAGGAACGCGAGCCGGGCGGGCTCCCTGTTATGTATGGATTACCATCCCCTCCCCCACACACACACACACACACACACAACCCCCACCCCCCCAACGCGATCAATATAATGAATGCGCAGCGAGGCGGCCCCTCTGCCATTTCCATACCGCCGCCCTGATAATTGCTGGGAAATGAAATGATAATTGATGCATCTGTTCTGAAGAGAGTTAAATCAGATTTCACATTGTTTACTGCATTGTGCTGATGGGAAAAAAAAAACAGAGAAAGAGAGAGCGGCAGGATAACTGCAGAATAATGGCCGATCAGATTTAGTGTTGAGCACCACACACACACATGTGCATACACACTCACTCACACACATGTACACACACACTCACATGTGCACACACACACACACACACACACACACACACACACACACACTCACATGCACACACACACACACACACACACACACACACACACACTGACAGACCTAATGACAGGGCCGAGCAGAAGAAAGGCCACATTGATTAACTGTAAATGACTATGTGGCTTGCTCTGGCTCATGATGGCCGCTGTTTTTCCCCATTCATTTAGATAAGTGTCACCACAACCTGAAACAGTAATGAGGGACAGAAAACACGCCAAAGCGACACAGCAGCTGGGCCTTTCACGGCAGCATAAAACCACAGCCAGCAGGAAGACCCACTCTCTGCCATCCTACTCCATGCTGAGTGTAAGGACCTATTCAACATTATTACACCTGTGAGATGCAATTAAACACCTGGAAGTTCATAAGACTGAATTTAATTGAACATAAACGGCTTGATTCACGAAAGCATTTAGTGCGTACAAAACTGTTTTGCTGGTGCAAAAAGATTAACAGAGCATGTTTCAGGTTGTTTGTTTGCTCCAATCACAAATCATTTTATCATGGCAAAAATAACAACAAGCCAATAGCTTGCCTGAGCATGGGAATCTGGTCACTGGTAAAGTTTTGTGTGACCAGACACCCCAAAAAGAGCATATTTGAGAGACACTCAGGCACTAAGAGCAGCTGTGTAGATCCAGCCCCAGCGACTAACCTACTCACCACCCCGCCCTCTGCGCTGAGCTTTTTAGAGAATCGTCAGAAATTTGACCCAACAATTACCCCTGGATGGAGATCCCAGAACCACACTGCAGATGACAGAACCACACTACTGATGACAGAACCACACTAAGGTAACGTGTCTGCTCTCCAATACAGAACACGGCAACAAATGAGTAAGAACAACAACAGCAAAAGCAGAACTTCATCACTTTCTGGTTAATCGAATTTGAGCGCTGAACCACTTCTTTTCCAACTTAAATAAACGCAATAAACCATGAAACAAAAGCCTGGAGTCTTCGTTCTGTTCATGCTTTGGGTACTACCTCTGTTTATTCCTCAGAAATACAATAAATGCTTGTCAAATTCTTCACCCTCAGTTCAGAGAGGCCGTTACATAACACACGTTTTCGCTCAAACGTCTGAACGACATGCCAGTCATTGCCCCAGCCTGGTGTTTGGGGAACGCTGAAGCTGAAACGCTGAAACAGTTGTGAAGATGTGTAAAATCATTTCTCATTACGCCCACAACAAACGTGAGCTCAGAGGATCCCTGGAGCAAAGCTCCACCAGCAGCCTCTAATTGGAGAGGGAAGTTCAGGCCTGCAGAAAGGGCTGCGGGAGTGTTGTGATTTTCGTTTCGTTGATGGGGAGAGGAAGAGGGGGAGGGTGTTGATCTGTGGAGCTGTGGAGATGGGCTGCTGAAAGAGTTCAATCAAACAGGACGCGAAAGAGAGAGAGAGAGAGAGCGAGGGCGGAACACCTTGGCTCTCTGATCGCTAATCTCCCTCTCCCTTTCTCAGCCGTTCTGTCCGGTCGCAGGGTAGAGATGAGACTCCTACCCCTGCAGTGCTCGCTGACAGTGTTCTGGCTGCCTCTTCCGCACCCACCGACAGGGAGGTAGAGGAAGAAAGAAAAGAAGGACACCCCCAGCAGTGACCGGGGGTGGCACAATCTCAATGAGGGGAGGGAGGGGGGCGCTGTGGGCAGAGCTGAAACGCTGTGAAATGAAGAGAGCTCTCCACAAAGATAGCGAGGGAAGATAGCTGAGAGAGATTCTCAGGCCTACGCGCTTTGGGTGGGATGCTGAATAAAAACCTCCTCAGCTAAACCCCCCTGACACATGCACCTACTACCCATTCAGTTACAGACCAATGAGACCCTAATGTCTGTGGGGGGTTTAGGCACTGCCTGCATTTCCCCCGGGGTGCTGGGCCCAGCTGTGGACCAGTGCATACAGCTGCGTGACATGCACAAAAGCAATTACCATGATGATTTGTCCCAGATACCAGTGATGCAACCAAACTGGAAACGTGACTTCCTGTTGAGGCCTTCATTGCCATGCTGAATAAATGACCGAAAATATGCAAAGCATGCAAGAGCTTTTGTAACTTGCCTCTAATTCAAGAGCAATTTAAAGAAGGGGAAGGCAAGGGCGATTAGTGCACACATCAGTTTCATCCTTTCAAGTAGACAAATAAAAAGGAATATGGTCATTTCAGGGCAGTTAACAAAAGGACCATGACAAATGCTTCAGTTTGTTCCAGTTTCATCCAAAATCTTGCTATCGGTCATTTTCCTTCTGTGATAAGCCTATTTAATGAATTTCGATTCAATATTTGGATGTAAAAGATTCACAATTGCAGGACTGCGGTGGGCTATGAAGGAAAAGGTATGGTCTGTATCAAGGGAGACTCTGATTGGCTGTTGCATGAATGGTAAAACACTAGGATGCAGCCTGACGTGTCGTGTCCTTCGCCCTCGTTATTGTGCTGTGGCTGAAGGAAAGGAGGAACCTAACAACAACATAATTACCAACATTACAGACATTCCTCAAACTACGTCTCTAAGACCAATGAACCATCAGTGTTTGCTTTCGCCTGGGTCTCCCAGCGAGTGGCACATACCTGTGACCGGGTAACAGTGCGCTCGGCACACTGCTTTGCAGCATGGTGAAAATTGTGTCTGTTTTAATCACAGGTCTGTTAAGTGACACCTCAGCTGTTTTTGAGCAGGTAATGAATT